>MEIZ01000046.1:376327-446453 GCA_001723225.1 Globodera ellingtonae
ATGAGGTCAAAGGTCGAAGGGACAGTAGAGATGAGGTCAAAGGTCGAAGTTCAACGGCGTTGATGGATTTTGGTCATCATCATCATCATCATTGCTACATTAAAATATTTATTTTCAATCTAAAAACAAGATTTTTTAAATTTAAATAGAAAAATATCATACATAAATGTTTTAGAAAAAATGCCTGCCAGAAAATGTGCTAGAAATTGCGGTTGTGCCAAATGCAAAAGCAAAAAACTGTTGAGGGAGTTTGAAGCGAGAGAAAAAATTGTTGCGAACTGCAAAGGTGTTCACGAACACCCGGAGATGCTAGATCTCCAGCGCCAAAACAAAGCCTTATTTGATGAGGCTTATAGCGACTTGTGTGCGTATGTGGACAAAATTGTTGATGGTATGTTGGGAGGGGTCAAACAAAAATTTTGATAATTTAAAATTTATTTAAGGCCCTTTTAAAGTGGAATGCCCGGGCCCCTGCAAAGAAACACTGTCTTATTATAAGGTGAAATTGGAGGATTGTAATACCAACTTCGGTTGGGGAGACGGAATAACAATGCTTGAAATGAGCGAATGTGTGAGGATGGGGGGGGGGGGGTATAATCAAATAAACGATTCTGATTAGTCCAGGGACGACTTAGAGGCGTTTGCAATGCGACAAAACTCAGAGCACCAGCTTGAGTTAGACCAACTCACCGCAAACCCCGAAGGGATGCTTGATTTAGTGATGGAACATATGGATGATGAGAGCATTGCTGCAGGGGAAGAGGTTTTAGAATTTGATAGAATAGAAAAAACGGTATTCGCCAAATTTGACCAAAAGGATCCCTTTGCTTTTTCAAAATTTGAACCGGTTCAATATCCGGCTCAAACTTGTTTTCTAATCAAAATTTTGTTTTGATATTCTTCACTTTTACGAAAAACAAAATGATTAAAAAAATATAGGCCGACATGTTGTGCGAAGTGAAAAAAAGGAAGAAAAGATCGAGGGGCGGGTGGCGAGAGCAGGACAAAAAAAAACAACGGATTCAAAAAGCCGCGCGAGCTGGAGGGAATTTGGATGAGGAGGAGGAAGAGGAAGAAAACGCGGCTGGGCCATCTGGCGGCCCCCTTTTTATGGACGAAGAAGTCGCTTCAATTAGCGCCTCTTCGGCCAAAAGAGCTGCAAGCAGACTAAAGCAATGGTGGGCATTGCGGAAGGAGCGTCAGGAGGTTGGAGAGGCGAGACAGAAGACGGGGAATGAGGAGGCGGAGAGTTTCCTAAGTGTTTAGGGTTGGAGAGATGACGAAAAATGAACGGTTAGAGAAAGAGAAGAGAGAGAGGGCGAAAAATGAACGGTTAGAGAAAGAAAGAGAGAGGGCCGAAAATGTGGTCTTTGCTCAGTCAAAAATGCCTTCTCTCTCCATCGGATTCTACACCCTATGTTACCCCAAGAATTAATCAACTTTTTATTGCAATTGTAAAAGATTTTTTTGGACATTTAAAAAAAGTTGGGTTGGATGATTTGAAAACGAATGATGAAAATGAGGAAAATGAGTGATCAGAGATGAAGCGGCAGCAAATGTGTCATTTATAGAAAAAAAATTTGTATGAACAAAAATGAATTATCAATTTTTTAGTGACGAATAGTTTCATACAAATTTTGCTAACATTGAATATTCATTGAAAAGCTCTCCAAATTCGAGTTTTCAATTTCCTGAATATTTGCCGCGGCAATCTCTTCCACAGAATGGCCATCGACAGAATTTAAATAAAATTGCTGTCGTTTGAATTGCTTTTTCCATCTAACCAAAGTTCTTGCTCCAATATTCAACATTTTTGCAATGTCCCTGTCACTATTTTTAGGGTTTTCGTCCTTAATGTCATAATAACGTTTCATCAATTCCTTTTGTTCACTGTGGGCGTATTTATTTGGTTCTGCAAAAGAATTTTAATTAATATAATTTAAATAATAAAATTGGGCTCGAAATACTCACCGGTTTGGCCAAGTTCACGTTTCCAAGCGTAAATTGTTGTAAAATTGAGGCCCAATTCTTTTGCGATAGTTTTATCAATTTTATTTTGAGAGTTTTTGAATCCGGCCCGCGTTAACTCGGCTTTTCTCTGATCAAATTTCTCTACCAAATATTTACGTTCTTCTTTTTCATTGGGTTTTTCACTTATGCCTAATTCTTTTTTCCATTTATATATTTTTGTGCGATTGACTTTGAAATGTTTAGCAATTTTATTGTAAATTAGAGTCCATTCTTTTGCCGAAAATTTTCCTTTTTGCTTAAATTTGTCTTTCATTGCGTGGAATTTGTCGATAATTTTACGTTTTTCATTTGAAGTCATTTCTTGGCCATTTTTGGCATTATCAGAGTTATCAGCTTCTGTGAGAGGACGATTTTGATCGGTTGAATCAAAGTTATGCATTTTTTGACTTATGCCAAATTCTTTTTTCCATTTATATATTTTTATGCGATTGACTTTTAAATGTTTACCAATTTTCCTTTCAATTTGTGTCCATTCTTTTGCCGAATATTTTTCTTTTTGCTTAAATTGTTCTTTAATTGCGTGGAATTTGTCGACAATTTTACGTTTTCGCTCATCTTCAGCAATTTTTTCGGTTGATGAAATATCTTCACTATTTTTGACATTATCAGACTGATCAGACTCTGAGAGAGGAGGATTCTGATCAGTTGAATTGGGTTCAATTTGTTCAGAGTGATCAGTTGAATTTGGTTCAATTTGTCCAAGCTGATCAGTTGAATTGGGTTCAATTTGTCCAAGCTGATAAGTTGAATTGGGTTCTGTTCGGTCCTTGAGCCGACAAAAGATTCTTGACCGCGTAATAAAGTATTTATTTATTTATTAAAAGACGATCAATTTAAATATAAAATAATCGGAGGGTCGGAGGTGGGGACGAAATATTCACCGCAACAGAAGAGTTGACACATCCGGCAACGCCGGGACTGTGATCGAACCCTGGTTTGGAGCTGCAGCCGCCGCGGGCGCATTTTGATTGGCGATCAAGCGATCGATTTGTTGCGATTGTGTTTTCATCATTTGCTGTTGGTCGGTCAACAATTTTGTCAGTTGTGCGATGGTTGCTTCTGCTGCCATGGTGAATGTCAACAACAAGCCACTCCTGGTGGACTTTTTGTCGGATTGTTGATAAACCGCACCTGGCGGAACCGCAAACCGCCTGGGTTTTATTGGTATTTGACGATTGAAACCGCACACAGCGGAACCGCAAACCACCCAGGTTCTTTTGGTTTTTTGATGAATTTGCGTTTAACCGTGCCTGACGGATTAAACGCGATCCTTTCTTGACAAAATTGCGGTCCGACGAATAGTGCAGCAAGTCCGATATTTGTAACAGGCGTCGCCACTTTGTTCGGTCCTTGAGCCGACAAAAGATTCTTGACCGCGTAATAAAGTATTTATTTATTTATTAAAAGACGATCAATTTAAATATAAAATAATCGGAGGGTCGGAGGTGGGGAAGAAATATTCACCGCAACAGAAGAGTGACCGAAGTCATGGGGCGGGTGAATGGGTACAACGGTAATCAATGATATGTCTGACCTAACCTATGGGAGGCAGACATAACAGATAAATAATGAGGGAAGGGAAATGGGTGGACAGAGGTCAAAGGGGAAGAAGGGCGGAGTGATCGTTGATCACTCAAATCGTTCTCGGGCTTCACCCGAACACCTCCCCTTTGAGTTTGGCTCATCCGGGAGAGAAGCGCACAGGCGATCGGCGCCGGCGGTCTGGATATCGTCGGGGCCGCGGCCTGGGCGACGGGCTGCGGTGAGCCCCTTGGTCCTCTCCTTCCGGTTCACCTCCTTCTCGATCCCGCTCATTTCCTTCGGCTATTGGCTCAGGTCCATTCTCTGGATCCTGACCGCCGATGTCATTGTTTTCCACGGGGATGGGCAGCTGGAATGCCTCCTTCAAGATGTTCAGTGACTGGAGGCCGGTTTCGGTGTGTCGTTCCCGGAGCTGGTTTGCGTGGTACCGCCCCGTCGTTCCTTCGGGAAACCGGACGGTGTAGATGACTCCGGTGCCTTCACTGATGATTCCGGCTCTCCAACTCTGTGAGAGTCTGTGCCGTGCGAACACTTTGTCCTGAACCGCGAACGTTTGCGGTCGAGTGCCGAACCGTTTGTTGAATTGGCTCTCCATTGTTCCATCGCGTTCCAGCGGCTGTGGTGGAGGCGGTTTCAGTAGATCCAGGGTGGTACGTGGCTTCCGTCCGAGGAGCATTTCGGCTGGGGATTTCAGTTCCGGCAACGAGTCGTTTGGAGTCGTGCGGTACGTGACCAGGAAAGTTTGGATGATTTCCTTGCTGGGCACTCCCTCCKCTTTCATTTTCCTGAAAGCTCTCTTGAAGGTGTCCACAAACCGCTCCACTTGTCCATTGGACATGGGGTTGTACGGCGCCGAAAATAAGTGGTTGATTCCATTTTTTTCGGTGAATTTAGCAAACTCATTGCTGGTAAACTGCGTTCCGTTATCTGACACCAGCGTCTCCGGAATGCCGTGACGTGTGCACAGATAGCGCAGTTGTTCAATTGTCGCCGCCGTGGACTTTGTCGACATTTCGAATACCTCAGGGTATTTCGAATATGAGTCGACGACCAGCAGGAACTCCTTTCCGTAAAATGGCCCGGCGTAGTCCACGTGGATTCGTTGCCATGGGCGCGTTGATTTTGGCCATGTGTGTAAATTTGTTTTTACTGGGGCCTTCGCCGCCTGTTGGCACGGCGCACAATTGTGCACAAAATCCTCGATTTTCTGGTCCAATTTTGGCCAGAAGACATACTGCCGGGCTAGTTGTTTCATCCTCTTCATTCCGGGATGGCCCTTGTGGAGCAGTGTCAGGATTTTGGACTGATGGAGCTGTGGAATCACAATTCGATCCCCATACATCAAGCATCTTTTCAAAATTGAAAGGTCGGATTTTCGTCGGCTGAAAAGCTGAACGGTTTCCGATTCTTTTCCCAATTGTTTGTCTTCCGGCCAACCAGATCTAATGAGTTTCATCACCCGTTGGATMGTCTCATCTTTTTCTGATGCTGAGACTAAGTCGGCAAATTTGATTGGCAAATTTTCTATCGCCTTGTCCAGAATCGTTTCGATTTCGCTTTCCACACTGAATGCGGCGATGACCCGCTCCTCTTCGCTCTCTGATCCCTTGGCAATGAGGCGCGAAAGCGCGTCAGCCTGACCAAAATCTTTGGTGTTGACGTATTCAATTGTGAAATCGTACGCCAAAAGCGTCAGTGACCAGCGGAGAAGACGGTTTGCGCTYCARTGCTTGATGCCCTTTTTGTTTCCAAAAATGCTGAGCAGTGGCTTGTGGTCGGTTTGYAGCGTGAAGCGTCMACCGTAYATCATCTTGTGAAACTTTTGGACGGCAAAAATCAATGCCAAGCCTTCTTTCTCAATTTGCGAATAATTTTTCTCGGCCGGAGAAAGTGATTTGGAGGCATGTGCGATTGCCTTGATCTGGCCGTTCGGAAATTTGTGTGAGATTACAGCCCCAATTCCGAGTTCTGACGCATCCGCCGCCACTATTATGTCCAATTTTGGATCATAATGTGTGAGGAGCAAATCTGATGCKAGAATTTCTTTCAATTTCAGGAAGGCTTTTTCACAATCCGACGGCCATTTCCAGTCGCAATCCTTCTTCAGCAAATCGTCCAGCGGTTTTCGAACGAAGCGCATGTTTTTGACGAAGTGCTGGTAATGGTTGACCATGCCCAYAAATGCTCTCAGTGTTGACAAATTCYTCGGGGCCGGCATTTCKGTGATCGCTTTGATCTTTGCCGGATCTGGTTTTCTCCCATTTTTGTCAACAATAAATCCCAGATATTTTATCTGATCACGGAAAAATGAGCATTTTTCCAATTTCACACGGAGTCCATATGACTGAATTCTGGCGAAKACTTCTTCCAGATTTTTCGTGTGTTCCGGTATTGTRCTGCTGACAACGATTATYTCGTCCAGGTATGCGGTGGCAAAGCTCAATCCGGCAAGCATTTTATCCATAATTGACTGGAAAATGCCTGGTGCCGTRTTCACACCGAAGGGCAATCGCTCCATGCGGTAGTTTCCCTTGTGTGTGGCCAATCCGCATAATGCTTTGGAGTCGTCGTCCAACTCAATTTGTAGATATGCGTCCCGCAGATCAATTTGCGAAAAAATTTGTCCCCCATTCAGGGTCGCAAAAATGTCTTCTGGGATCGGCAACGGATGTTGGCAGTCGAGAAGCGCATCATTCAGTCCGGTTGAATAGTCTATGCAAAGTCGCGCTGACCCGTCGGCCTTTTTCACTATTAGAATTGGCGCGGCCCAGTCTAAATGGTCGACTTTGCTGATGACACCCATCTTTTCCAATCGGATTAGTTCCCGTTCAACATCTTCCATTGAGTTGTAGGGCACCGGTCGTGCCTTGCGGTAGATGGGCTGTTTGTCATCTTTTAAAACCAGATGTGCCTTCTCTTTGGTGCAGTAGCCTAATCCCTCTTTGACGACTTCGGGGAAGGCCTCCTTTAAGGCTCGAATTCCGGCCTCCGTTCCGGCCCGTTGCGTTGCACCTGTGGGGATAATTCTCTCTCCCATGGTACGGCCAGAACTGCAKGAGTTGACTGCCACCRTGCTGATTTTCTGCTTTAGTTCGTCCAGCAAGCCYAATTCGTCCATTGTKGGGAAGCTGAGRAAGTTTAYTGASCCTCMTTTGGCCACATAAAACTCTTGCTCTACGGCKATTCCYCTYAATTCGAATTTGCCGCGGCCTTTGCCYATGAATGAGACCTTAGTCCCATCAAATGTCTTCCCAAATTCCGTGCACTGGGCGATCGGCGGGCGTCCAATCTTTGTGTACGTCCCCTCGTCGATTATYTTGACGTCCGACCCCGTGTCSAGGAATATTTGGACTGGRTTCTGGTTRAGCAGAATTTCAATCTTCAGCAACGACACTGAATTGATTGATTTGGTGGTCATTCCGACCCGCAGGTGTCCAACTTTCTTATTTCCCCATTTTCTGGCGTTCATCTTCTTTCGCCACTCTTGGACGTTTTCGCATTGTTTCCCGAGGTGTCCGGCACTCTGACACTTTGGACATTTGACCGTTTTGTGCGGACAATCGTCGTGCCGGTGCTCTCCTCCACAACGCCAGCATTTGATCGCCGGGGAATTCTGGTTACTCTTCAGAACCTGCCTTTGCGGTGGTTTGTTGTACCTCCCTTTTTGTTGGAGGGCATTCAGATTCCTTGACTGAATTGGCATTTCGATCGCCCTTGCCTCCGCAATTGTTGATTGGTAGTTGATCAAATCCTCGATCACTCCCTCATAGCGGACGTGTTCACCGTCCGTCGCCAATTTGGCTAGAATTCGTTGTCTGAGCGCGGCATCGTTATGTGCCTTCAGCGCTGTAAGCAGCATAAGACAATTGAACTGTTCCTTTTTCAATTCATCAAATTTGAAGTCGGAAAGCAGCTTTTTGTGGCGGTTGATAAACTGCCGAAAATCTTCGCCTTCTCCCCTCACCGCTTTCAGGCACTCATACCTGTCTATAAAGATGGATTGGGGTCTGGCGAACAGTTTCTCTAGCTTTTCGATGGTGATCGGAAAATTGAAATCGGTGACCGACGACGGTAGAACAGAGCGGCTGTACTCGCTGAATGCAGTCTCGCTCAGCTTATTCATAAGGCATTTAACCTTTATGCCGTCCGTCGTATTCGGCGCAGCGCAGTCTAGCGCAAATTTGAAACGATCAAGCCACTCGGCGACTCTGCTTCTTGCATCGCTCGGTTCGAATAATGACACATCCGGCAACGCCGGGACTGTGATCGAACCCTGGTTTGGAGCTGCAGCCGCCGCGGGCGCATTTTGATTGGCGATCAAGCGATCGATTTGTTGCGATTGTGTTTTCATCATTTGCTGTTGGTCGGTCAGCAATTTTGTCAGTTGTGCGATGGTTGCTTCTGCTGCCATGGTGAATGTTCAACAACAAGCCACTCCTGGTGGACTTTTTGTCGGATTGTTGATAAACCGCACCTGGCGGAACCGCAAACCGCCTGGGTTTTATTGGTATTTGACGATTGAAACCGCACACAGCGGAACCGCAAACCACCCAGGTTCTTTTGGTTTTTTGATGAATTTGCGTTTAACCGTGCCTGACGGATTAAACGCGATCCTTTCTTGACAAAATTGCGGTCCGACGAATAGTGCAGCAAGTCCGATATTTGTAACAGGCGTCGCCACTTTGTTCGGTCCTTGAGCCGACAAAAGATTCTTGACCGCGTAATAAAGTATTTATTTATTTATTAAAAGACGATCAATTTAAATATAAAATAATCGGAGGGTCGGAGGTGGGGAAGAAATATTCACCGCAACAGAAGAGTGACCGAAGCATGGGGCGGGTGAATGGGTACAACGGTAATCAATGATATGTCTGACCTAACCTATGGGAGGCAGACATAACCGATAAATAATGAGGGAAGGGAAATGGGTGGACAGAGGTCAAAGGGGAAGAAGGGCGGAGTGATCGTTGATCACTCAAATCGTTCTCGGGCTTCACCCGAACAGGTTCATAAGTTCATTTTTGTTAGTTGAAAGCTGAAAAAAGATTAAAAAAAAAATTTGAAAATCAAGTACTTGATGAAAATCTTAGACAAAATCAATGATTTGACAAAATCTAAGGTCAGATTCGTGATCAGCACCCCTGAAAACCCCCAGATATAAATTTCTAGCTCAAATAACTAAGTCTGAATTAGAGACCCCCATTCTTTAGGATTGCCCCTTTTTGCTTAAATTCTTCTTTTATTGCGAGGAATTTGACGATAATTGTACGTTTTCGCTCATCTTCAGCAATAAGTTCTTCCCCATTTTTGGCATTATCAGAGTTATCAGCTTCTGTGAGAGGAGGATTCTGATCAGTTGAATTGGGATCATTTTGTCCAATTTGGGTGTTCTGCCGGTCGATTTGGTGATGGACATTTTGTCCAAAGTTTGTTGGCGCCGGCGTTATTAAATCTTCGGCTTCATCTTTGTCCCACCATTCATCTACGAATAATTCGTCAAATGATTGGAGTGGCAATTCTTCCAATTCCTCCAAATGTACGGATTTGACTTTTTTGAGCGAATTTGTTAAGAATAATGCCACCAAAATTAAAATCAAAAACTTTTCCATTTTATTTGGGCACAACACAATCTTTGAATTTACAATTTAATTTTATGATTTAAATGCAAAATTCTTGCAAAAATTTGCCAATAATTTTGTATTAATAATTTCTCGAAATATTCATTGATTTTAATAATATAATCACAAAATGAAATAAAATAAGCCCAAATAAATTGGAGTCAGTCAGAAAATCAATATGTTGGCGATCATTTTCCAAATTTCTGCCAATATTATTTAGCTTTGACAAAAAAATTATTGAAAGTAATAAATGACTGCCCACAATTAAAATGGGCATTCATATAAATAAATAGTGATGTTCGAGAGTCTCGGTGTTTTCGGCCTCGGGTTTTACAAAAATTATAAAAAAACATTTGATAATTTCAACGGAAAATTTGATTTTAGAAAAAACTCCGCTTTTGGCCGTTGGGTGGTTTTCATTAGTGATGCACGAGAGTCTCTGTCTGGAGTCTCGACTCGAGAAAAGTCTCGGGTTTTTTGGTCGGTCAGCAATTGCATCAAATTCTGTCGATGGACAATATTTGGAAGAGAATGCCGGCTAAATGTTCAGGAAATTGAGAATATAAATTTGGGGATTTGAATGAGTAAATTAGGCAAAATGGTGTAACCTCGGGTGAGACTCGAACCCACGACCTTCACCCAATCCGTGGGCAGCTCTTCCAACTGAGCTACCGGGGCATCACATTTGCCTCCCTTCTTATGGGTGATCTTTTGCCCCCGCCATAGGCGTTTTAACTAGAGTCCGGTGGAAAAAAACCAAAGGAAAACCAAAGGAAAACCAAAATAAAATTATTGACCATATTTTGTTTGGTCCAAGCCCATTTTTGTACAAAACTTTTGGGTGTCTTCCAGTTGAATTTTCACCCTAAAGATGGCATCAGCAAATGATTTTCGAATGTTTTTTTACAAGAATCCATAAATAATTGTTGGCTTAGTGGTTTTTCGTTTTGGTACTCTAGTGTTATGTTTGGGTTCTAGCCCGCTTGAGTGCAAGCACTTATTTATCGTTTTTCCTTTACTCACATGCGCTTCCCCTCATTAATAAAAATTTCTTAATATACTTTTAAGAGTCAAGTCAAAAGTCAGGGCAAGTGTCAAGTCAAGTCAAATCATGGCAAGAGTCAAAGCAAGTCGAGATTTAAGAGTCAAGTCAAGAGTAGTCAAGGCAAGTCAAACAAGGCAAGAGTCAAAGCAAGTCGAGCGTTCACTATAAGTTCACCCTTTTTATGTTTTTTTAATAAATCAGAAAAATATTGCAAATTCTGATCATCCGTTTCTAATGAAACGACCGGAAATTGTCACCATTTCCTCCAATTGTGATCAATAATTTTAAGGCTGGCAGAAATTTGGAAAATAATTGTCAACATTATTTGTTTTCTGAGTGACTCCAATTTATTTGGGCTAAAAAATTTACCATTTTAGTTATGTATTTCATTTTGTGAATATTTAATATTCTTTAAAATTTTTTGAGAGAAATTCATTAATTCAAAAATAATTGACAAATTTTTGCAATCGAATTTTCCTTTTAGTTAAAAATTAAATTGTAAATTCAGAATTTGTTTTTTGCCCAAATAAAATGGAAGAGTTTTGGATTTTAATTTTGGTGGCATTCTTCGTAACAAATTCACTGGACAAAGCCGAATCCGTACAATTGGAGAGATTGGAGGAATTGCCACTCCAAACATTTTACGAACTATTCGTAGATGAATGGTGGGACAAAGATGAAGCCGACGAAGATTTGAAAATGCCGGTGCCAACAAACTTTGGACAAAATGTACATCACCAAATCGATCGGCATAAAACCCAGCTTTGACAAATTGATCCCAATTCAACTGATCAGCTTGGACAAATTGAACCCAATTCAACTGATCAGAATCCTCCTATCACAGAGTCTGATCACTCTGATGCCGATTCAAACGAAAATATTGCCGAAGATGAGCGACAAACGTAAAATTATCGACAGATTCCGCGAAATGAAAGACGAATTTAAGCAAAAAGGAAAATATTCGAATAAAGAATGGGTTCAAATTGAGAACAAAATTGCTAAACATTTAAAAGTCAATCGCACAAAAATATATAAATGGAAAAAAGAATTTGGCCTAAGTCAAAAAATGCATAACTTAAGTCCTTTTAGGCGAGATGAGTGAACATTTCACGTCTGTTACTGTCGAATATGTTATGTTTTGTTGGCTTCATTAGTTTTAGAACTCAACATGCCACCAGACCCAACAGGCCCAGACTCAATCGGATAGACTCAAACGACCCCTACCGCCATATACAGGGTGCGTAAAAAGTTCCCGCACTTTTTTTCATTTTAATTTTAGGGTCTAAAACATCTTTATTTCAAAAAGCTGAGTTCATAATTGGATTCTTCAGAGTTTTTTGGGCTAGAAAACAAAACAAAAAAGTTAGTTTCTCCCAGAAAAAGAGCCATTTAACAAATTACAAGCCCTCAAAAATGCCCAAAAATTATTAGCATTTAGTCGCGACTTTTTTTTGGCCATTTTGTTCACTACATACTCAAGCGGTGGTTTCAGTGCCCCAATTGCTCTAAATCTGGTAGTTTGAAGCCTTTGCTCTTAAAATAACCACAATAGACATCCATAGAATTCATACCCTTCAAGTGACTTGACCAAATGTCGTTATATTAAAATCCGTCAAACCAAATCGTAAAAAATGCTAATTTTATTTTTGAGCTATGAGCGCGAAAATTGATAAAAATCTCAWGATTAGCTGCATGGGGTCGTTATTTYAGTAAAAGAAGACGATTTAAAGTGTTTGAATGCTTTATACAGAAGCAGAGCTGGATTTTGTAGTGGCCRCAAGGCCGAAAAAGAGGCGCGACCAACGCAATAATTTTCGGAAGCGTTTGGACGCCTGTATCGCAGCCGAGGGAACTCATTTCGAACATGTGTTGTGATTAAGTTTTAGCCCTGATTCTGACGAATATTTTATGTGTAATATTTATCTCATTTTTTCTTTTATTCATAAAACAAAAATTGATTTAAAAAGTGCGGGAACTTTTTACGCACCCTGTATTCGAATTATTACAACATTTCTGTGTAAACCACGACAGTGTAGATAGTTTTTCTGTCTTTCAAGTAACTTCTTAATAAAAAAAATTTTCAGATTTTAATATACGAAGTAACCTAGAAATATTATTTGTTGCTTCGGCGAAATTACTTCAACATTAAAAAATTCACCAAATAAAGTTGGTTACAGAAAATAGAATAGTGAGCATTTATATAAAATTAAATTTTTTGAAAAGATGCAATCTTTTGCAACGTTAAAGCAATTTATGGGGCTGGTACGACATTTCGTCAATGTACCTAGGACCTTTTATCAACGATTTTTTGTCAAAAAGTTACGCTTAGTAAGAATGAGGTCAGGACGTGGGATGACGACTGAAGCTTAGGCAATCGCTGTCAGTAACCCAGGCAATGCCAAGGAATTTTTGTTTGAGAGGCTAGGCCACTTGGCCAAACCAGTGAGTATAATTTATTTATTTATTTATATTAATTAAAAATTCTTTTATAGCACCGTTACATATATACCCCCACATCGAACAAAAGGAATTGATGGAACGTTATTATGAAATTAAAGCCAACAATTCTAAGATTATTGACAAAAGTTCATCCACCTAAAGATGGTATCATCATTGGCTTTTTCTTAATAAATTTTATTAAATTTCATTTTTGTTAAGGACAGCTGTGGACTTGCGTACTTTTTGACAAAAAATTTAGGCACGACCCCGACAGTCCCATCCCCGAAAAACTCCGACCCCGAAATTCTCAACATCCGACTTTGGGGTGCCAACCAGGGATGGTCGGAATTCCGATTTCCGACTTTCCAATTTTCGAAAAATTTTAAGGCCTCGGAATTCAGAGTTCCGAAATTTTTTGAGGTTCGTCGGCTCCCATCCCTGGTGCCAACCCTTAGTTTAAGCATAATTTTATTGACAAAATTTACTATTCATTTGTTTAATAAATATGTTTTTTAATTTCCGATGGCTTATATTTAACGCACATTGGCAGTGAAAATGAATCGGCGTCTCAAGCAAATATTAATGCTTTTGTCAAAAAGTTTGGAAAAATGAGTTTCTAGAGGTTTTAGAGGGCGTAGAATCTGAATTTGATCTTATTTCGAATAATTCGAATCCCAGCACCGAATTCAAAGAGGCGGTCTCCCGTGCTGAGTCGTTTCGTAAATTCCGTGCCACAATATTTTATGAAGTAGTTTTAGACATCATAACTTTATTCATACCGCACTAAATCAGTGAAACCTTATACTATTGGAAACTCAAGATGAGTAGAAGCTGTTTGTAAAACTAACTTTAGCAGTAAATAAAAGTTTAAAAAAGTTATGATCAGAAAAAAAACCACGGAAAAGCCCGATTTTTGGCAATTTTACATTATAACTTTTTTGAAACTTAAAATTCATTCAAATAATCCTCCCGCGTTCGATTCATCAATTTCCTGAACATTTGAGCCGCAATTATTTTCATCAGAATGTCCATCGACAGAATTTGGATGCAAATGCTGTCGCTTAAATTGCTTTTTCCATCTAAACAAAGTGGATTTTCCAATTTTCAACATTTTGGCAATGTCCTTATCACTAATTATAGGAGTTTGGGTTTTAGTCTCATAATAACGTTTCATCGATTCTTTTTGTTCGCTTTGGAGGTATTTATTTGGTTCTGTAAAAGAATTTAATTAATAAAATAGGACTCAAAAATACTCACCGGTTTGGCCAAGTTCACGCTTCCAATTGTAAATTGTTTGAAAACTGAGGCCCAACTCTTTCGCGACAGTTTTATCTAATTTATGGTGAGAGTTTTTGAATCCGTTCCGCTTTAACTCGGCTTTCATTTGATCAAATTTCTCTACCAAATTTTTACGTTCTTTTTCATCGAACACTTTTAGATTTAGGCCAAATTCCTTTTTCCATTCATATATTTTTGAGCGATTGACTTTTAAATGTTTAGCAATTCTATTCTCAATTTGAACCCATTTATTTTTCGAATATTTTCCTTTTTGCTTAAATTCTTCTTTAATTGCGTGGAATTTGGCAACAATTTTACATTTTCGCTCATCTTCATCAATATTTTCGTTTGAAGAAACTTTGTTCTGTTTTTCGCCATCAGAGTGATCAGACTCTGTGAGAGGAGGATTCTGATCAGTTGAATTGGGTTCAATTTGTCCAAGCTGGGTGGGCTGCCGATCGATTTGGTGAAGAAAATTCTGTTCAAGCGTTAATTTATCCCATTCGTCGGCTTTATCTTTGTCCCACCAGCCTTCTCCGAATATTTCGTCAAATGTTTGAAGTGGTAATTCCTCCAATTCTTCCAATTGTACGGATTGTACGGATTCGTTTTTGTCCAGTGAAATTGTTGCAAAGAATGAGACCAAAATTAAAATCCAAAAATTGTCCATTATTTGACAAATTAACCTCTGAATTTAGGGGCATTATATGATTTTATAAATTATCAAAATTCGATGTGGAAAATTTGTTAATTATTTTTGTGTTAAAGAATTTCTCGCAAAAATTACGCGGTAAACCCCAAAATCGTTTAAGATGTTTAGACAGAAGGGATGGGAGCCGATTACCTCAAAAAATTGGAAAAATCAGAAACATTTCCTAATCCTCAAAATGTTTCAAAATCGTAATGCAATTTTAAACTTGACCAAAAAAGCTCAAACCAACGCGAAAAGGCTATTTTTAAGCCGTATTCTTCAAAGCATATGAGAAAACAAAATATGCAAAATGCATATAATCCGGTCTCTACTCATAAACATTAAATTCCTACAAACAATGACAATTTTATATAATGGCGATCAATTCTAAACTATAATAATCTTTATTTTACAAAAAATCGGTTGTGAATAAAACAGCTAAAAATGAAAAAACTTTTTAAATTGCCGGGCGCGCCCTGGGGGCCTAGACGTAAATACTATTTATTATTAACGGCTATATTTAACGGCAAATGCCTATTTTTTTGAGAACTTTGCTCATTGAATAAGCACAAAAACCATTTTTAACTTTATTTGGAGCTTCTAGAGGGGTTTTTACACTGTCTATTATTGGTATGGTGTCAGAAAATAGAGAAAAATAGGGAGCATTTATACAAAATAAATTTTTTTTATTTATTTCAATTGATTTCACTTTACTGCATGTGTGTTTGAAGAATGCTATGAACGTCTTTGTATGAGAGAAGTGACGCGGGCATTCACCTTTTGCCAATAAAATTTGAGGGGGGGGGGGGGAAGNGGGGGGGAAGAAATATGTGAAAAATAATCTGTCAATCAATTTTATTACCAATAAAAATTAATTCTATGTACAAGATTTATTTATTAATATTACTGATCAAGATGAGAGTGTTGCAATGAGTCTAATGAATGTGAAAAAATTGAGTCAAATCAGCAAAAACGTCAAATTATTCAAAGATTCCGTGAAATAAAAGGAAATTATCGGAATCAGCCAAAGAATGGAATCAAATTGAGTCAGAAATATCAAATGGTTTGGAAGTAAGTTGCTATAAATTATATAAATGGATGAAAGAATTGGGCTTAGGTCGAGAAACGAAGTTAAAATCAAAGTTTTCTGAGTTAGAAAAACGTTAAATTTTAAAACAATTTTATAAGATAAAAAGTAAATGTAAGTAGGCCAAACTCAAAGGCGATTCAAAAAATGAACTCAATAAGACAATTGCAAAAAAATTGGCCGTTTCTGAAAGAACAATTTATGAATGGAAGCACGAATTTGGCCTTTCTGTCAGTAATAAAATGTTTTCCGATGCAACAAAAATTGGAATTTTGAAGAAATATGCCAAAATGTAGGGCAGAGCGCCACCATTTGTGAAGTAAAATGCAATAAAAACTAAAAGATGAATTTGAAAAAGGCGGGACACAGAATCCGGGCCCGGTCCGGCCCGAGCTCTAATAAAGGTCGAATTCGACGCACGAACCCCTAAATATAAGTAGTCCTTTTTATTATGTTTTTTATCAATTGTTTGTATTTCTGTTTTTTGTGCATTTTTGTGTTTTTCGTGTTTTATAGACCAAAAGAAAAAGTTGCGAGGTACAATTATTAAATAATTATTTATCAAATATTTTAAGTAAATCTCATTTGTCAGAAAATATTAAAATCATTAAATGCCAAATCGTTTTTTTCCAATTCATTTGACCATTCATTTAAATACTCCCCGAATTCGAGTGCCCAATTTCCTGAACATTTGCCGCGGCATTCTCTTCCACAGAATGCCCATCGACAGAATTTGGATGAAATTGCTGTCGTTTAAATTGCCTTTTCCATCTAAACAAACTGGCGCTTCCAATTTTCAACATTTTGGCAATGTCCTCAACATTCATTTTAGGGTTTTTGTCCTTAACTTCATAATAACGTTTCATCAGTTCCTTTTGTTCGTTGTGGGAGTGTTTTTGGGTTGTGATCAATTGAATTTGTTTCAATTTGTTCAATTTGGGTGTTCTGCCGGTCGATTTGGTGATGGACATTTTGTCCAAAGTTTGTTGGCGTCGGTGTTTTCAAATCTTCGGCTTCATTTTTGTCCCACCAGCCTTCTCCGAATATTTCATCAAATGTTTTGAGTGGCGTTTCCTCCAATTTTTAGCTTTGTCCAATGAATTTGCTGCGAAGAATGACACAAAAATTAAAATAGGAAATTTTTCCATTTTATTAGGGCAAAATGAACTCTGAATTTAGGGGCATTTATATAAAATTCAATTAATTTTATATTAAACAGAAATGATAAGGGAAAATAGCTCAGATAAAAAGAAATTATAAAAAGTAATAATTGATAGCCCAAAATGAAATGGGCATTCATTTTAATCATATTCTTTACCGAATCAATATAGTCAAATGAAAATAGTTTTAAAATAATTTAAAATTTTCTCCGGAGGATATTAAACTGAATTAAGTTTACAAAATAAACCTCACGAATTCTAAAAATGTAATAAATGATGGACCAAAAAGTGATTCCGCCCATTTTTAAGTTCGGTAACGGATTCCGGCCATTTGTCGACCCAGAATGACGGATTCCTGACATTTGTGGGCCGGAATGACGGATTCCGGACATTTGTTGGTCCGGAATGACGGATTCCGGACATTTTTGTGTCCGGAATGACGGATTCTGGACATTTGTGGACCCGGAATAACGGATTCCTGACATTTGTGGGTCCGGAATGACGGATTAGGGACATTTTTGGCTCCGGAATGACGGATTCCGGTTCCGGCGCGGTTCCCATCCCTAGTGCATACAGTCTTGGCGACTCTATTCCCTCTCCACTCTTACATGTGTTTTGCTTGCATTATCACTATAAAAGAGACCGGGGACCGATTTTGGCCACACCGAAACCCGTAATTTCCGAAACCCCAAAAATCCAAAACGATTTAAAATCCGAAACCCAAAAATCCCGAAATATCCGAAACCCGAAATCCGAAATTTGCCCATCCCTGCTCAGCGCGTCTGGTGCTACCATCCGCTCCTCCCGGTGCCAGCCGTCTCGAATGGGCTTGGCTGGAGCTGAAGCCTTTGCCGATCAGGCTGGGCTAAATTGTGGTTTCGCGTTTCGCGAAACTTCGGGTATTTTGGGATTTTGAGTTTCGTGTTTCGGGTTTGTGTAATTACCCGAAATTTCGGGAAAAATACACACCTAAAGATAGGATTTTTGGAATGAATGAAATTTAAAAGGTTGCTAAAAAATATTTGAAAGTTGCTATTGATATAATTGTGAATTTTTATTTGGCCAAAGTGGGGTTGCATGGGATTGCGGCCAGTAGTGAAAAAATTTTTTTTAAAAAAATTCGGTTTCGAATTTCGCGAAATTTCGGGTATTTTGGAGTTTCGTGTTTCGGGAAAATTTTTTGTTTCGTTTCGAGTTTCGGCTTCGGGTGTGCGCCGGGTTTCGCCCTGTTGCCGATCGTCGACCATTTTCGCATGTTGATTGTTGTTGGGAGAAGGTCGAGGGATCGGGGGAAGTTATAATTGTTGTTGGGGAGGAAAGTGTTTATGAATTTGTAGAAAAATTTTATGAGATGTCAGGAATATTGATTCGGGTGGGATTGTAAAATTAAAACGCCAGATCCGGTCTATAATAGAAGCGACCGGAAATTGTCACCATTTCCTAATATTAGTGCTGGCAAAATTTGGAAAATAATCGGCAACATTATTGATTTCTGAGTGACTCCAATTTATTTTGGCTAAAAAATTTCACCATTTATTTATTTTATTTCATTTTGTGAATATTTATTATTCTTTAAAATGTATGAATATTTTTGCGAGAAATTCTTTAAAACAAATTCTTGAGAATTTCTAATCTCCATTTAAATTATAAATTAATTGCTAATTCAGAGGTTTTTTTTTGCCCAAATAAAATGAAGAGTTTTGGATTTTAATTTTGGTGACATTCTCGTAACAAATCCGCTCGAAAAAGCCGAATCCGTACAATTGGAGGAATTGGAAGAATTGCCACTCCAAACATTTGACGAATTATTCGTAGAAGAATGGTTAGACAAAGATGAAGCCGAAGATTCTAAAACGCAGCTAACAAACTATGGACAAAATGTCCATCACCAAATCGACCTGCAGAACACCCAGATGCCGTGGCAAATGTTCAGGAAATTGATAACTCAAATGCGGGAAGTATTTGAATGGGCAATAGCAGTGTTTGGCAACAAATCCCGACAAATCCGGACACAATTCGGCCCGAACCCCTTCCCCTTCTCCGGACCCTACTCCATATCCTAACACGCTTTAAACATTTTCGCTTCTTTTTCATATATAATTGGGCGCGGCGGCCATTAATTGATGTTCACATTTCTTTGACTGTCTGCCCCCCCCGTTTCTCCGTGCTCACACCGCTCACTCACACCACTTTGCCCTCTTTTCATGCATTTATTCATCGCCAAAATAATTATTTTTACATGTTTAGCAAAATTTAATAAACAAAAGTTGATTCATAAATGGCCTCAAGAAAGGACGAGTACGAATACCTTTTCAAAGGTTTGCATATTTAGCTTTTTTGAAAATTTTAACATAAATAAACTGTTTTCAATATTGTTTTTTCATTTCTTTTAGTCGTTATGACTGGCGACGCGGGCGTGCGCAAGTCCAACCTACTGTCACGATTCACGCGCAACGAGTTTAACCTGGAGAGCAAGTCGACCATAGGGGCCGAGTTCGCCACCCGCAGCATTCAGGTTTTTTAATTCTAGAAATAAAGTGAACAATGAAAAGGCCTAATCAATCCAACTCCGTCCAAAATCTGGGTAACTTTTTTTCGGATTGCGCGCTATTTAACTAAAAATTTGTTCTTTTTGGCTTAAAGAGCGTCTTTGTATTCTTCAAAATTCGGGTATCTATAAGCCAGGGTTTAACCGGCCTTGTGAGTGCTGGGGGGGCACACAACGGGGTACAATTTCGTAAAATTTGAGCGACATTTTAAGAGCGTACAAATTGGGAAATTGGCAACCTATTTAAAATTAAACAGCATTTTTTCTGAGAAAACAAATTTTTCAGGTGGACGACAAAATAATGAAAGCGCAAAATTTGGACACGGTGGGCCAAGAGCGCCACCGGACCACCACCTCGGCATATTATCTGGACGCCGTTGAGGCACTACTCGTCTACGACATTGCCAAGCACGGGACCTACGAAAATGCGGAGCAATGGTTGAAAGGTTTACAAAAAACACTTGGAATTCCCCACCCCGCCCACAAAAAATAAAAAACACACAAACTTGGGAATTTCTAAAGAAACACTCCAAAAATCTAATAAAATTAAAGTGATAAGAGGCACTTTTAAAGTAGGCTGACACTCAAACTCGAACCTCCYACATATTGGTCGAGGGTTTTGCCCRCGAATTCAACCCAAAAGTTAAACTGCAAAAAAAGAAGCACTTATAATTCAATAAATTTGGTTTTGTGTGTTCAGAGCTTTGCGACTATTCCGACCAGAACATTGTGATCATGCTGGCGGGCAACAAGAGCGATTTGCGTTATCTTCGAGCAGCGCCGGTTCGTTAAAAAATATTTGGGTTCCAGTTTAACAACACGCGTATTTTTAAACAAACCTGTTGTTTAAAATTTGTTGTTCGAGTTCTTGAGCCTAGTTTTCTGTGGACAGATTTGCAAGGGGTCAACTTCATGCAAAGAATTTTACGAAAAAGTGGTTCTTTTCAGACTGACGAGGCCAAGGCGTACGCGAAACGCAACCAGTTGTCCTTCATCGAGATCAGCGCGTCGGATGCCATCAATGTGGAGTCGGCGTTCACAAACATTCTCTACAGCCCAGCCAGCACCCGGTGAGAGAGTCAAACGACAAGAAAACGGGCAGCGAAACTTTTTTGTTTTAATCAACTATTTTCTGGAAACTTGCAAATGAAACTTTTTTATCAAATAAAAAGCGATAATTTGTTGCGGTAAAAATTACAACAGGGGCATGGTGGTCCTTCTGTCTGTCGCATCCTTTGACGTCATCAGCGCTATGCATGGTTGTGCCGATTATTTTGGCACCTCGGCTGTGACATCGTCCGTCGTTTTGACACAGCAACAAGTTGATCACTTCTTAGTATTTGATCGCATTTCCCAAACTTATCCGATAGTAGCCGTCGAAAAAGTCACAATTTCACAATGATTTTAAACAAACGATTTGAATCGTAAGTAGTTACCATCAAGGGGGGGGGGGTGCAATGTTCCGCCTTTCTTTGCCGTTCGATCCAAATCGTCCTAATTTTTGCTAAAGCAAGTCCTCATTCGAACTCCAATACGCACAATTACGCTACGAGTTTGTCTCTCCGACATCATCCAAAAAGTGAAGGCCAAGATCCAGGATAAGGAGGGCATTCCGTCTGATCAGCAGCGTTTGATCTTCGCCGGAAAACAGCTTGATGATCGTCATATTTTGTTCGATTACAACATCCGGGAGGAATCCACTCTCCATCTCGTGGCTAGTCTCCGCGGTGGCGCCCGAACCCGGAACACAGTGGTTACACAAATGGTGCAATTTGAGGGGGGGGGGTCCGCATAACAAATCATAAACCCCAATAGAAGGGCACAAATCGGCTTCAGTATTCCTATAGCCGGGCGATGGCTCCAAGAAAGGTGCCGAGACAAAGTATGCATTTGCCTCAATGTGTTTTGGACGCCCAGTCCAAAAACGGAAAAGTGTTCAGGCGGGTCTACTCAGGTACAACACATCCAATCGAAAAGATTGTGGAAGGTAAATTCTAAAAATGAAACGGACCAACGTTTTTTTCAAAACAGGACCAATTTTCGTGTCGTGTATCAAATGTGGAGAGGATTTTGCACATTTTTTGGTCAAATTTGACATGGAGGAGGTGGACTATTTGGGCTGGGGCGCTGGGATGTTATGGATCGGTGAAGAGGATTTAGTAATAACAGGGGGGGGGGATGGGACGGTGCTGATTCCAATTTTTCAGACACGACCTGCCCTTGTTGATTATTTAAAAGAAAAAAATTACAAACTAAAGGAATTGAACGGCCAGCTAGGGGAGGAAAATGAAGCGGCTCACGTGATTCTTGATGATCCTTCCCAATCGGTCATATATTCAGTGGACAGCCTATTGGACATGCCTCTCAGTTGCAGAGGTGAAATATACCACGGGTTCTGATCACTTTTATATTAGGCCGCTTTAAAAAAAGTAAACATTTAAATGAATTTAAAGCCCAACGACGGGCACCACCGCCTGCTGCCGGGCCATCCGCTGAAATGGACCCCGCCGCGGTGGAGGTGACCGAAGTCCAACCTGCCGCAGGACCATCCACAGCCGGGGCGATGGAGGCAGGCGAAGCTGAAGAGCTGATGATTGCCGAAGAGGCTGGGTGATAAGAGAGGGGTGGTGGTGGGGAATTTTATTTTTAAATTGTTTAAATAAAATGTTAAACCAGTGGAAATCACGTTCGGTCAAGGTAGCCCATTGTGACTTTGAATCTATTTCTTGTTTATTAATTGAAAATTCTGGGCTCTGTTGAAGGATGGATAATCGGATTGTTAGGCCTTTTGGCGTAATAAAAAATCCGAAGCGCAGCCTCTTGTCTGCACCAAAATCAATAGACAGAACCCGGAGTTTTCTTTTGACTAATAGGAAATAGATTATAAGATGCAATGCGCTGCCTTTACATTTTTCCAAAACATTTTAAAAATCATGCAAGCTTCTTTGAACTGCCGCACCAAACCATACCTGTGTGAGTGGTCAGGTCCTTTGAAGTCACTGTCCACCCCTCGCTTATTGGAAGAGTCTTTTGCTACCCCTCCCCCCCCCGCAAAAAGCCAAACCTATTGCCAACCCAACCATCCATTTGAATATACCATAGAAAACACAATACATTTTAACAACAATAAACCTATGTGAACTCGCCCCGATCATTCCCCCAGATCACCCGAAAAGTCCGCGTCACCCCACCCGGACGGATCCAATACCGATCCGGGTTTTTTTCTTCCTCCTCCTTCCACTTCGCATCTTGCTTCTTCAATTTTTTTTTGCTTTTCCCAATTCTTTTCCGCTTCGGCCTCCGCTTCCGCTTTTTGTCGCTCCCACAAAATTGGATTCTCTTTCCGGAGTTGTGTGCTTTCATTGCGCTTCTGCGCTTCTTCTCTCCACGTTTCCGGCCAAAGCTTTCGTTGGCTGACTAGCTGTTGGTGTTCCAACCGTAGTCGGTGTTGGCGCTCCGCTTCTCGTTGTTGCCATTGCTGCCGTTGCTGGTCATGTTGGCGCCACTCGTCTGCGGAATACTCCGGCAGGACGACGGTTTTAAGTCCCCCGTGTCCGATCTCCGGCAGAACGTCGTTGCCGTTGTTGATGCCGTCGTTGTGCGCCATTTGTGTGTGTGTGTGTGTTTGTGTGTGTGGTGTGTGTGTGTGTGGGTGCGTGTGTGTGTGTGTGTGTTGTTTGCTGTTGGTTCATCTGCTGAACTTTTATACGCCAAAATTCATTTTTTTCAATTCTCATCGTACAGTTTGAAGGACGTTTTTTTCCAAAAAAACGTAACGCAAAAGTTGTTTTGAGTTATTATCTTTATGTTTTTTTGCGTTTTATTGTGCGCCCTGTTTAAAAAAAGACTCGCTCTCGGTCCGTAAAACCCCTGGGGCAATGCTGATGCCAAAAAACAAAGCAACATTGCGCTGAGTTTTTTTGGCAAAAAATAAACCAACGACCTTCAAATTGATTGGCCGGTTTTTTATGTTAAATCTGATTCGATTTGTAATAAAATTGGGTCGGGATTGTGATTATGTTGCCGTGTAACGGTAAATCCGCCATTATCATCGTAGCCCCACCCCGTACACCCATATTTAAAACACTCACACCGCCACGATGTTTTATATTTTGTTGACTTGTGTTTATAATATCGATACCCATCACAAAATTTTCCTTTTACCTTTTTTATTGTTTTTAAATATACCATTTTAGCTTATTAC
Organism: Globodera ellingtonae; assembly: GCA_001723225.1. Classification (NCBI taxonomy): domain Eukaryota; kingdom Metazoa; phylum Nematoda; class Chromadorea; order Rhabditida; family Heteroderidae; genus Globodera; species Globodera ellingtonae. The sequence goes on from MEIZ01000046.1 coordinate 399,971, forward strand.
CCCATAAAACACATGCCCCTATATACTTTTAGGTGAACTTTCACCCGATTTCACCCCTTTTCACCATTTGGGTTTCACCTTTTCTCATGTTTAGTTTTTACCCTCTTTCAGCATCAAACTCGTCATAGACCGGCATCACACCGCTAGGTAGGGTAGGAACAACTGCCGGTCTTGTGCGTTTAGACCCCGTGGGGAGTCTTTCGTTGTGATTTGGAGGACGGCTTCCGGTATCCCGGACCCTGTCTGCTAGTTCGTCGTTTATTTAGTCTGCCAAACGGTGAATTCTTCGTACACCTTCAGCCAATCTCTCAAACTATAATTTATTTTCGTCGGGAGGGTTTCTGTCCATATTTTTCCGGGCATCTCTTCTCGCGTTATGAGCCGTTGTTGCAAAATCCCGGGATTCCCGAACCAGTCTTCCGACATCGGCATAAGCCCTCTCAATGGCACGCCTAGCCGAATTTAGTTGTAGTTTTTCCTCTTTCGAAAGATCGCAACTTTCCATCCTCAGTGCAAAAAGCGCGAATATTAATATCTTTAACATTTTTTTGTTTTATTTTATTTTTCTTTTCTTTTATAGTCTATTTTTTGGTTGTCAAAAAATCCAGCACTATTGTTTGGACCTTATTTGATAGATCCAAAATGTTAGCATGAATACGTCCCGCCTCTAAATGAAACTTTGTCATTTCCTGTAGAGCTCTTGACGCTTTTCCCATCAATTCTTCCGCCCMGTCCAGCATCACACACCTATCAATCTCCRGCCATSRGYATTCGATTTTTTCGTTTTCTTCTTTGACTTTGTCATAAACCCCGTAAAGGCTCCAAAGTGAATCGGAAAGTTTTAAAAACCACTCCTTTGCCAGTTCTGGCGCATTTGGCGCTTTCAGCTTTACATTTATTTATGGCGCTGTTCAAAGCTCCACGTGCCGATGTTCTATATTCCTCTGCGCCCGTTACCAATGCGACGGCTTCCCGCCACATATTACCCGTCTCTTTTCTCGCTGATTCGATCAACATATTGTCTTAAAAAATATTAGTTTTTTCATTTTGCCATTTCTTTTATAGTTTTAAGATATCAAGTCGTTAATACGATTAGCCAAAAAACACGAAATAACGTAACAAAATTTTTTATTCTTTTTTATTGAGATTTCCATAATTTTCCGCTCCCAATTTTCCATTTGCTTTCTGCTGTAGGGTCCGGTCGAATAATCGAATTATTATTAGAGCAGATCCCCAATCTAAACAAAAATATTCGAGAACAAATTCTATCCCAACGCTTGTTAAAACAATAGCTTTAGGCCCATAAAGAGGGGGGCGTCTATAGCCGGCAGGAAATGCTTCAGTAGCGTATGCGCAAGCAACGCTTGCTGCTTTATGTCCCCATTCCGAATAGGCGGCACAGACGAGAAAGGTCGTTCGTGGGAGTTTTGTAACGGGAAGAAAGTTGAGAATTTCGAAGTGAAGTTCGGCGGGCATAAATCGACGCGACATCTCCTTATGTTAAACTGATTAAAAATGAGAACCATGAAAATAAAAATTCGTCGCGAAACGATTAAACAAAAGACACAAAATATTAACAAAATTTATTCGAAAAACAAAAAATTCATATAGTCGCAGTGTTTGACCCGCTCAATTTTTGCACGCACAACAAAATAACTATTGGCATTTTCTTCAAGCTCAGCATTTTGAATCGCAAAAATTGTTGTCATTTTAGCAAAACTAAACTAAATTAAGAGTAAAAAACACATTATGAAAATAACACGCTTTTAAACGCCTAAAAATGCGAAAAAAGACAACTTTCATTTTAAAAATTGAAATATGCTTTGGGACTGAAAAGCTAACTCAGTTGCCTGCCTGGCCGGCGCTTAAAGAATGGCGCTCAGAGTATCGGGGTCAAGTCTCGGTATCGAGTCTCGAGTACCGGGAAATTTCGGGTGTGCATCACTAGTAGTGACGTCATCGCAGAGAAATTTAAAAAATACATTTTTAGGGTTAGGAAATTCACCAAGTTGTTTGCACATCCTGTGCACATGTTCAGCGCCTTGTTCACTGATCACGGAAAGGGGATCGGATCAGTTAGGTGGCCAGGATGTGGATGGTCCAGTAAGCGGAGAATGCCTGCCCCTGTAAAAAACTGAATCTCACAAACAGGCAGGCGTTTACCAGTGAATTGCTTTGTACTTGGATGTCGTCGGACATTAGCCTCCTTCAGCCTTTTTCGCACTTCTTCGCCGCAACCATAGTCGTCCTCCACAAATTGCATCAACCAGTCGCTGTCCATTACCTGAATTGTGAAATTTTTATTTTATTTGTATTCTGAAGACCATTCATTGAGAAGACCGAAGCTCGGCGGAACAACATCGTTCAGGTGGATGGCAACAGCGGAGGACCGATGGAGTCGATTGCGGCGGCGGTGACAACGATTCTGTCTTGAAGATTAACCGGCGCGCCGTGCACAATGGACAAGGGAACGTCGATGCTGCTCCTTTATGGTCCAATAATGCGCTTTAAGTACCGAACGGAAAAGGTGGCCATATTTTCGAATTATTACAACATTGCTGTGTAATATCACGTGTCTCAGTGGTTAAACTCTGTGGTTAGATTCTCTTCAAGCCAGGACTGCGGGATTCAAAAAATTGAGGGGGGAGAAGAAATATGTGGAAATAATTTGCCAATCAATTTTATTGGCTATATTTCAATAAAAATTAATTCTATGACAAGATTTATTTATTAATATTAAATAAATAAATTTTAGTCATAAAAATGAAATTCCGGCTATTCATTTTTATTTCATTTTTTGCAACGAATTTGATCAAAAATGCCAATTCTGTGGACGAAGGCGGACAAGGACCCAAACTTTATAAATCATTTGATGAAATATTTGGAAAAGGATGGGATGATGAAAGTAATGATTCAAAAGACTTGAACTGTCGTCATGTTAAAGAAGAAGTTCAAGACGGACAAACTCCAAACACTTCTGATCAGAAAAATATTGATGAAATATTAAAACAGAAATTTGATGAAATTTATGCTGAAAATTGGTCGGAAGACGAAAACAATTCAGCGCCGCCAGCGGATGAACTTGATCAGGAAAATTCTAAGAAATATTTGTCTGATCAAAATAACTCAACTGATCAAGATGAGAGTGTTGATAAACAGCAATCTAATGAATGTGAAAAAATTGAGTCAGATCAGCAAAAACTTGAAATTATCCAAAAATTCCGAGAAATGAATGATAATTATCGGGAAAAAAACAAACGCGCACACTCAGCCAAAGAATGGAATCAAATTGAGGCAAAAATATCAAATGGTTTGGGTGTAAGTCGCTATAAATTATATAAATGGATGAAAGAATTGGGCTTAAGTCGAGAAAAGAAGTTAAAATCAAAGTTTTCTGAGTTAGAAAAACGTAAAATTTTAAAACAATTCGATGAGATAAAAAGTAAATGTCAGAAGGCAAAACTCAAAGGCGATTCAAAAAATGAACTCGATAAGAAAATTGCAAAAAAATTGGCCGTTTCTGAAAGAACAATTTATAAATGGAAGCGCGAATTTGGCCTTTCTGTCAGCAATAAAATTTCTGATAAAACAAAAATTGGAATTTTGAAGAAATGTGCCAAAATAAAAGAGAAAAATCCGAAAATGACTGATGCCGTTATTGCTGATATGTTAAAGATTTCAACATGCAGCTTAAGTAAATGGAAAAATCAATTTGAAGGAGAAATTAAGAACCTTTAAAAATATACGGACTTTGATCGAGATTTTTTGGTTGTGGTCGGGATACCCTCGATTTACTCTTGAAAATTTTCGGCTTTTTTGACCGCCCACACAGGTAAGGGTCGAAAAATGCAATTTAAATGTTTGAATATTTTGTTGAAAAAGCACTGCACAAGGGCTTTAAAAAATCATCTCAGCTCAAAGCTGGTGAAACTCACGGATTTTAGCATCATAAAAAGAGAAAAACACGGAGAATTTTTTTAAAATAAGAATGAATACCTACGGTATTAGTGGCAATGGTCACCTCCCGCTCATTCCTTTTTTTAAATAATTTTTTTTTCAAAATCGGGAAAAAGTTGTTTCTAGGGGTATTCGGGGGTCTTAGAATCCATATCTGTCTTCTGTTTCGGCCGATTCCGAACCCCGAACAAGATACTGCATTTTTATGATGCAAAAATCTTAGAGCTTGTCCAACTTTTTGCTGAGATATGATTTTTTGAAGTTCCTGCGTCAAATGTTTACGTTCGTCTTTCTCCTTCCTAATGTTATGCATTTTTTGACTTAGGCCAAAACCTTTTTTCCATTCATATATTTTTTAACGACTGACTTTTAAATGTTTAGCAATTTTCCTTTCAATTTGAGTCCATTCTTTTGTTGAATATTTTCCTTTTTGCTTAAATTCGTATTTCATTTCATTGCATTTGTCGATTATTTTACGTTTTTGCTCATCTTCAGCAATATTTTCGTCTGTGAGAGGAGGATTCTGATCAATTGAATTGGGTTCAATTTGTCCAAGCTGATCAGTTGAATTGGGTTCAATTTGTCCAAGCTGATCAGTTGAATTGGGTTCAATTTGTCCAAGCTAATCAGTTGAATTGGGTTCAATTTGTCCAAGCTGATCAGTTGAATTGGGTTCAATTTGTCCAAGCTGATCAGTTGAATTGGGTTCAATTTGTCCAAGCTGATCAGTTGAATTGGGTTCAATTTGTCCAATTTGGATGTTCTGCCGGTCGATTTAGTGATGGATATTTTGTCTGGAGCCGGCAGAAGAGCGGTTGTTGGCCCAACCATTTTGACAGAGATTGTTTAGCCGATAAAACACAGCAAGCGATCAGGCCGGGGACTTATCAGTTCATTTGCCAACTTCCCTTCCCTGCCAGTCATTCTTAGCTCTCTCTCCGACCTCTTATTTTTTTCTCCTTAGAACAACTTCGCATAAAATATTTAATAAATATTCTTTTTTTCATAGCAGCAGTGCCAACAACAACAACGATACGATTATCCCCGGTGGCGTGTAATAGAAATTTATATTTTAAATCTTTTTTACCTGCTAAATTTGCTTAATGACCGTTGTACAGAGCCTTTCGGACCATATCCGTAAAGCGGTTAGCCGCGTTATTGTCAAAATTATATTAAACTATAAAAAATTGAATGAGGTCAGAAGGTTGGATGGCGATGTTAAGCTTAGGCAATCTGTTAGTACCCCAGTCAATTGCCAAGGAATTTTTGTTGTGTCCTTTTGACCCAAAGGAAAGGAAAACATTTCAATGTCACATGCTATTGCAACTGGGGAGAGGCGGAATCGAAGAGCAACCCGACTATGTCCGGGAGGAGTATGGAACCAGGGTGAAGGCAACGTTCAGCGCTCAATCTTTCCAGTGTAAGCGGAGCCGTCGTATACAATTCTCACTTTGTTCTTGGCTACATTGACAACTGGATGGTGTGAGTAATGTAGAGGGGGGGGGGAGGAACACAGTGCGGCTGGTCACGTTTCAATGATGCCCAGTTCCTATTGTTCCGAAATCATGGCATTATTTGGTGAGAAGGGATGGGAACGCTTTAGGAGTGGGCAATGGGCTGAGTTAAGTGGTCAACCGTGTGAGCGGTTACCATCAGTGAACGGCCGTTCAGCAATTTAATTCCGAATCTGGCGGAATTGGGTGGAACGATTTTTGGTCATTTATCCATGTATATAAATAAGCTTGGCCTTCTTTACAGCAGCTATGTTAGAGAAAAGCACCCGTAGTAAGTAGGCACAAGCGATTACCCATATCATGGATTATTATGGAGCAACGATTTCCATACATGCCGGTTTTTGATAGCTTGTCGGGGTACCGTTGGGGGTTGTTGAACACACCAGGCGAACGGAGCCGCGGAGAGGGCAACTTTTTTGAGCCCACTGGACGGCAATATACGAATGTGAACTGGCATCGTCCACAGAACAACAACTTGGGAGGAAAAGGTGCGGTTGTCGGGATTGAAAATCGTGACGCGGGCGCGCTTGAGGAGTACCGGTAGGGGTTGCGTTGAAAATGGAAGGTTTAGTGATGTGTTGGTTTGGTTTTCCACAACGGAGTCGGACGCATTGAAAAGGGTTGAGTGGGAGGGAAGGGGATCCCTGGGGTCCCCATAACCGTGTGAGGCGTTGCACAACCTTCAATTGTGGCATAAGATTCAGCGGAAACGGGGAGCGAACTGATCAGGGTCAGTGGGGTTCCAGTCAGGCATTGCTTTAGATAGGCGAATTTGAGAGAGTCGGGAAGGGCCTGTTCGTAGACGCCCGAGCAGTAGGAATTCCAAAATGCAGTACCCGGAAAAAGGGGTTGTGTAGAAGGGAAGGTCTTTGTCGTGGGTTCCAGTCCCACCCGGGTTTACCATTTTGACTTTTCTTTACTATTGAGGGATGCATGTGATGCCCTGGGGCGAAAGTTGACGAGATTAGTTGTTGCCCGCGGGCAACAGGGCGGCAACCCGCCGTTTGCTCAAAATTCGGATTCCTAAAATGCGAATCAAGCGGCACTGAGGGCACTTTGTGAATGGACTAAGTCAAAAAACATTTTATTATTTAATTTTTCCAAATTTTTTTACTACGAATACCATTTTAAATTAAAAACAAGTTTAAAACTGCCATAAATTGCTGAGAGGAATTAAGCGTTTACGCAAAAAAATATCAAAAAAGGTGCTGACCATTGATTTTGCTTAAATAACCCTTCAGGTCCTATATTCAATTATTTTTGACTCATTTTGTTTGTAATTTATCGAGAAAAAAAATGAATTGACACTTTTTTATTGACGAATAGTTTCACACAAATTTCGCTAACATTGACTATTCATTCAAATACTACCCGCGTTCGATTATCATTTCCTGAACATTTGCCGCGCAATTCTCTTCCACAGAATGTCCATCGACAGAATTTGAATGCAATTGCTGTCGTTTAAATTGCTTTTTCCAATTAACCAAAGTGCGTGTTGCAATTTTCAACATTTTGGCAATGTCCTCGTCACTAATTTTAGTATTTTGGTCCTTAATTTCATAATAACGATTCATCAATTCCTTTTGTTCGATATGTTTTGGATTTTTCCGGCTTAAGCCAAATTCTTTTTTCCATTTAAATATTGTGCCAACATTTACACCAAATCTTTCAGCAATTTCTTTGTCAATTTCTTTGCATGATTTTTTGTCCTCACCGGGACGCTCATTTTTTATTTTCATTAACTTTTTTACAATTTTAAGCTTTTCATTGTCCGAGTATTTTGTCCCTAAAGAAGCAAAACATTTTGGAAAAAAATGTGCGAAGGCTAGAGTTGGTCGGGATTATGTCCCCGTCATTATTTAGGATTTTTATCCTTAATTTCATAATAATGTTTCATAAATTTCTTTTGTTCGCTGTGGGTGTATTTATTTGGTTCTGTAAAATGATTTTGAATTAACTTAAAGAAATTAAAATTATACTCACTAGTTTGGCCAAGTTTCGTTTCCACCTGTAAATTGTTGCAACGCTTAGCCCCAACTCTTTTGCGACAGTTTCATTTATTTGATTGGGATAAGAATTTTTGAATCCGTCCCGCGTTAACTCGACTTTCATTTGATCAAATTTCTCTATCAAATGTTTACGTTCTTCTTTTTCATTGAACATTTTTCGGCTTAGGCCAAATTCTTTTTTCCATTCATATATTTTTGTGCGATTGACCTTTAAATGTTTAGCAATTTGCTCCAATTTTAGTCCATTCTTTTGCCGAATATTATCTTTTTGTTTAAATTCATCTTTAATTGCTAAGAATTTGTCGATAATTTTACGTTTTTCGTTTGAATTAATTTCTTTTATTATTTTGTTCTGTTTTTCGCCATTTTTGGCATTCTCAGAGTGATCAGACTCTGTGAGAGGAGTATACTGATCAGTTGAATTGGGTTTAATTTGTCCAGAGTGATCAGACTTTGTGAGAGGAGGACTCTGATCAATTGAATTGGGTTCAATTTGTCCAAGCTGATCAGTTGAATTGGGTTCAATTTGTCCAATTTGGGTGTTCTGCCGGTCGATTTGGTGATGGACATTTTGTCCAAAGTTTGTTAGCGGCGTTTTCAAATCTTCGGCGTCATCTTTGTCTAACCATTCTTCTACGAATAATTCGTCAAATGTTTGGAGTGGCAATTCTTCCAATTCCTCCAATTGTACGGTGTCGGCATTGTCAAGTAAATTTTTACGAAGAATGCCATCAAAAATAAAATCAAAAACTTTTCCATTTTACTTGGGCAAAAAACAACTTCTGAGTTTAAAATTTAATTATATAGTCTAAATGCAAAATTCGTTTGCAAAAATTTGTCAATAATTTTGTGTTAAAGAATTTCCACAAAAATATTTTTAGATTTTAAAGAATTATAAATATTCACAAAAGAAATAAAATAACTAATGTCAATTTTAGCCCAAATAAATTGGAGTCACTCAATAAATCAATAATGTTGGCGATTAAATTTCTGCCAACCTTAAAATTATTGTTCACAATTGTAGGAAATGATGACAATTAGGTCGCTTCTATTAGAAACCGGGTCTGACATATTATTTTTTTTTTGAAGATTTTACAAGATTTGTTAAGAAATTGGTCCAAAAAATTGCTAAATTGAATTCGAGGCAGAAACGGGGTAAATGGGCAGCGCAGCCAATTGCCCAATATTTCTGCCCCATCTTTTTCTCATTCATTTTCTCTCTTTCTCTGTTAATATCTGTTCGCTTTCTACACTATTTCTTTTAAATCTCTCGTCTAACCTTCCTCACTTCTTAACTCTTAGCGCATGTCAAAAGTAGAGTCCGGACCAAACCCCAAACAAAAGAAAACCAAAATAAACCCATCTTCAAAAACATGTAAAATAGTACATTTTCTATTGAGAGAAAAATTAATAAAAAATGACGTATTTTTATGGGTTTCACGCAAAATTTGACTGGATTTTGTCAGTTTTAGCGAATTTTTTGGTCCATATTTTGGAACTTTTTAGGGTTTTTGGTCCATATTTTGGTGTTTTTAGTCCATATAAATCCGGGCTCTAATGATCAGAAAGGACAGAGTCATGTTGGTTCGTTCCACATAAAAATAAATTTAATCAAACTATTATTTTCTTTTCTTTTTTATCGATGCCGCCAAAAATTTGTGAAAAGTTGATTTTGTCATTGATTTTTTTTTCTTTAATTAGGGCCGCATGTTTCGGGCCGCAAGCTACGGGCCACAAAATTCGGGCCGCAAGTTTTGACTAGCCCAATTTTCTATAATTTTAAGTAAAAAATGACGGAATTGAAATATAGTAGTAAGTCAACGGTAACCGTTTCACCGTTTCAGGTGTGAAGAACAAGTGTTCTTCACACCTTGAGGGTGCCGCCTTTGTCGGCATATTTTGGAGGGTTGGGGAGGGGGTTCGGGAGTGGTTTTTTTGTTAACCGTTTCAGGTGTGAAGACTTCACACCTTGAGGGTGGCGTCTGRGGCGTCTTAGGCGGCATGTTTGGCGGGTGGGGAGGGGGTTCGGGAGTGGTTTTTTTGTTAACCGTTTCACCGTTTCAGGGGTGCCCTTTTGAAGGTGCCGCCTTTGGCGGCAAACCAATCATCAGGCAATTCATCAAAGTCCTTTGATCACACCTGTCCCCTTCCCCGGGGAAGTTGGGGAATTATTTTTAAATCAAATAAATTCATTTTCATTGCGCGGGATTTGAACTTACGGCCCATTCCTACGAACCCATCACACAACCAATTGGCCACAGACACACTGGGGAGAAAGGGAATATAATTTTGCTTTAAAGCAAAATTTTCCAAGCCAATCAATCGGGGAAGACAAGACCGAGAAGGTCGGTACCCCTCTTCAGCAGGGGAAGAGATTTCGGGTGCAGCGGAAGAGAATATGAAGAAAGAAAACAGAACGAATGAGAGAAAATAAAAAAATACGACGAAAGATTGTGAAGCAGGGGAGAGGCAAGACATTTTCGCTCAGTCCGAAAATTGTTTGCCCAAGAAGGGAGCGCATTGGGGGGGGGGGGGTGATAAGAATTGATATAAGAAATTAAAATAAATGATTTTAATATATGAAATTATTTTATAAAAATCTTTTGCAATCACATAAAAAATTTTTGATTTTGTTTCGAATTTCGATTTTCGACGCTTTTTTCCTTTCGATTTTCGATTTCGAACTTTTCAGTTTCGATTTGACTTTTTTTACTTCGACATAACCCTGGTTTCGAGTTCAAAATTAAAAATCTTTCATTTATTTCTCATTCAATGCTTGATTTGATGGAAAGTTAAATGATGTTTGTACTTAATAAAATAATTTTCTGAATAAGAATAAATTTAAAAAATTTTCCAATCCCTTTTTTGATTATTGTATAATGACTATTCAATCTGTATTTGCATAGTTTCCAAAAGGAAATAAGAAAGGTAAATATTAACGGCCTTATCAGACGACCGTGCCGGGTTGTGATTGGTACGGGGTCAGCGCCTCTCCCGCACAGACATTGACCCCTGAAATTGGTGGTGCTGACCAGTGATTGGTACGGAGTCAAGGCCTTTCCCTCCTCTGTTTAAGACAGAATATATCTTAATAAAGGATAGAGGTTAAATAAATAGCGGTATTTTAAGCGTTAAAAGCAGATCTAAGGTTAAGACATCAAATAAATAGCTCATTCTTTGATATTCTCGTATAAAAAGACCAAGAAAAATCCCAAATTCATTTTATTTTATTTTATTTTAAAACTTTAATTTTTATAGCAAACTAAGTTTTAAAATGTCGCCTCCTCCCGCTAAAAAAGCGCGTCGTTTCTTCATCGATGAGTTGCTGCGTGAGCCTTACAATGAACTTTCCCCTCCCCAAAAAACTGTCAAAGACTACGTGAAAAAGTTGGACAACAATGTCGAAGAAGTGGCCAAATTCCAGTGGGTGAAGACAAAGACCCGCTTCTCAATTGAGGATGTTCCCGCCGATCCCGAGGGCCTTCTTGCGGGAATCTTCCAGCTTTGCATAGATGGAGGACTTGACGAAAGCCGTCAAAGAGGAGTTGAACCAACCCATCTTGGTTGTACGATAAGCAGTCAACTCCTCTCCTCCGACATTTGGATTCCGGTAAGACAGATCACGGAGGACACGATCAACACCATCCTAAACCGCTTCAACGACGTTGCCCAGAGCAAGAAACAGGACGGAGTCACGCTTTGGGGGGAGCCTTTTACTGTTGCTGTGACAACGGTCAACCGCAACGGACTCCATGTGCGACGGCTTAAAGGAGGGGCCCCACGAAAACTGGCTCCGGTCCATCACCGTATCAGCGATCAATGTCTGATCAAGATCAACAACACCGACGGAATGAACTATTGTCTCTTCTACGCGTTGATGGCAACGTTGATGCACGCGATCGGAGGCCTCAGCCGCATTCAGTTCTTCAACTATCTCCATAGCCGGTTTGGAATGCGTGGAAGACTGCAACTAGAAACGGAGGAAATGATGGATGCCGTCAATGCACCACCTGGACAACAATCATACGACGCCGAAATTTACGTCCCGCGCGTCGTCGATTGGTGGAACAACGTCAAATTTTTGAGACAACACAAATTCAAAGCGTTCGTCTTCGGTTCGTCAGGGCATTATAAACCGTTGTTCAAATACGGTCCCGAAGAATATGAAGTGCCGATCATCATCTATTTTGACGACGCACATTTCCATGGAGTCCAAAAAAGCGGCAATTTGTTTGGACGTCCTTATTGTTTGAGTTGCGAAAGAACGTATGAAAGACCAAAAATGCACGACAAAAGTTGCAAGGCCCGTTGCATCAAATGCTCAAGTGTTGGACCAACGTTTCCGTGCAAACCAATGCAAGGATTTCGACAACATTGCAAAACATGCAACAAAATGTTCTTCAACAACGCCTGTCTCCAACATCATTTGAGCATCAAATTTTGCAAGCGGAGCAAAGAATGCAAAGATTGCGGTAAGGTTTACGACGTTTTCGACACAACCCGTGACGGGAGAGAAGGGCACAAATGTCACGAAAAATGGTGTGAAAATTGCCAAATCTTCCACGATCTCAAGCGGGGCTGCTTCATCAAACCGATCGAATTGGACAAAAAGAAAGAAGCAAAACTTTGGCGCCTGGTCACCTTCGATCTGGAGACCATGCAGCACGAACCGGTCGACCCCGACTTTCCGGAACGACGAAAGCATCAAGTGAACTTTATCACGGCAAAAGTAGCTTGTCCGGAATGCATTTCATCGGGAGAATGGAAGAAAACTCTCCTCGGAAAAGAATGCCAAGTTTGCGGTCAGAATCGCGTCATCACCTTCAGTCAAAAGCCCTTCCGGGGAACTGAAGTGGACAAACAAGTGGAGACTCAACATCCTCTCGTCGCTTTTGTCAAATGGATACTCTACGAACTGCCAATCAAATTTGAGACAGTGGCCTATTCACACTTTGGAGGACGATTCGACATGGTGCTCGTCTTCCGTGAAATTTTCATGGAGGGACTCAACCCATCGCTGATCCGAAAGGGGAACCGGTTGTTTGAAATGACCGTAAGTTTAATATCTTACCGATAAATATTTATTTATTTCAAATTAATTTTCTTAAATAAAATTTGAGGTGAACAAGAGAAAGAAGATCAACGCTCAAGTGTCCTTCCGGGACTCGTGGAATTTGATCCCCGGACCTTTGGCCTCAATGGTGCCGATGTTTGGCCTGGATGTACACGACAAGCCGTTCTTCCCTCATCTAGCAAATCAGCCTTCAAACTACGGGCGGCGAATTCACCCATCAAAGGCGGATTATCTGGCGGCTGGGATGATGCCGGAAAAACGAAAGGAGTTTGACCGATGGTATGAAGCGCACCGGCATGAGCCTTTTCTTCTCGACGAGGCCTTGGCCAGGCAATTTAATTTGATTTTAAATAAATAAAATAACGAATAAATAATTGAATAAATTTTAGTTATTGCAAAAATGACGTGGACATTTTAATGGCCGGCCTTATTGCGTTTCGAGCGGAATTTTTGGAGCTGACAAAGCGTCACGCGGACCCAAGCGGGAAAGCGCTGAGGGCAGCCTTCAAAACTCCACACGACGGAGTTGATCCAGTCCGACACTGCATCACCATCGCTTCTGCCTGCATGAAGCATTTTCGGACAAATCATCTCAAGCCGGGACATTTGGCGCTTGTACCCGAAAAGGGATACGACAGCTGCGGCGACAACCAAAGCGACTTAGCCCTCGCGTTCATGGAGTGGTATGCTGAAAAGCATGGCGTTCGAATTCAAAACGCCTTTTCCGCCGATGGCGAAAAAAGGGTGGGCAATTTTCGTTTGGACGGCTGGATCGAAGAGCAGCAAAAGGGGCTCGAAATTCACGGATGCGTTTGGCACGCATGTAAAAGATGTTACCCAGACGAAGATTTGATTATGCCAAACGGAAAAACAGCCGGAAGAATCCGTGAACGCAACAAGATGAGGATGGACATCATCAAGGCGCAGTTTCCGAACATTGAAATTTTTTGGGAGTGTGATATCCGGACGATGATAACGAGGGACAAGACAATGAAGAAGACCTTCGACGAGTTCACCGGAGAGGGGGGGCCGATCAACATCAGAGGATGTTTTATGGGTGGAAGGACCGGAGCAATGAAGCTTTACCATCAATCCGCTCCGAACGAAAAAATCAGCTACTATGATGTCACAAGCCTTTACCCCTTCATAAAGTAAGTTTTTAACATAAATATTTAATAGCATATAAAATAATTTTTAAAGTTTTGTGACAACTTATCCCGTCGGGCACCCCAAACTCCATGTTCCTTGCGAGGAGGTTGATTGGAGACGCCCGGAAGACAACCCCTACCCGCTCGCCATCCTCAAAGTTTTCGTCATTCCTCCACGAAAAATCGATATGCCTGTTTTACCCGTCAAAGTGGATGATCGGCTCTGCTTCCCCCTCTGCATGGCCTGCTGTAAAAAGTACCCGAACGGGGCGGTTATGGACTCGTACAGCTGCCGGCACGACGATAAACAACGCGGATGGATCAGCACATGCACATCATTGGAGCTGAATGTCGCGTTGGAGGAGGGATATCGGGTAACCGATCTGCTTCGCGTGCTCGAGTACAGCAAAGGCGACAACAAACTTTTCCGCCCCTACATCAGTGAGTTCATAGCCCAAAAAATGCACGCGTCCGGCTTTGATGAAGAAATTCGGGGAAATTTCGAAGCTGAAGAGCAGTTTATCGGAGAGTGTATGGAGAAGTTCGATATCAAAATCGACCAGGCAAAGATGATCCCCAACAAAGGGAAGAGGGCACTGGCAAAATTGGGAGTCAACAACTTGTGTATGTTTTTTTGTTTATAAAAATTTTTTTATTTATTCAGGGGGGCGTTTCTCCCTCCGAAACTTTGGTCTTTCAAAGACCACAATCACCGACGACCCGTCAGAACTGGGCAAATATCTTGACAACAAAAAGATTGAGATCTCCGCTCTCGACATGCTGACGCCCGAAACCATCCTGATCAGCTACATGGAAAAAAAGGATTGGATACAGGAGCACCCCTGCTCTAATGTGGTCATCTCCCTCTTCACGACTTCTGCTGCCCGGCTTCATCTACTCCGGACAATGCAAAAAGTCGTCCGGACGACCGGGTGTACACTCTTGTACACAGGTACCTTTAATTGTAACAGAAAATTTTAAAATTAAAAATTTCAGACACGGATTCGCTTATATATGCTCATCCGAAAGAAGCAAACCCTTTGAAATTGGGCCCACATCTAGGACAGCTAACAGATGAATTTCCAAAGGTAAATTATTTTATTAAATATTTTTACGGAAATATTTTAGCACGAAATCCTGGAATTTGTGAGCGGAGGGTCCAAACAGTACGGCCTGAAGCTGCGAAAGAAGGATGCCCCAGCCGACAGCGACTTTGACTACATCCTCAAAGTCCGTGGAATGACGCTCAACCACGACGTGCTCAACTATCAAGGACTTCGATATCAGACATTCAAGGACAGAGTCTTAAAGTTCGCGTCAACCGGGAAACTCGATCCTATCTCCGTATTGTATCCCAATTTTCTTCGCCCTTCTGTTAATCATGGTTCTGTTGTCTCAGCCCCTCTCCGCAAAATTTATAAGCCTTATGTGGGCAAAGGCATTGTTTGTTCTCGTGATTTTCGTGTGCTCGATTTTGGTTATATTTAACATTGATTTTACATACTTTATTTCGCTTTTTTAGTTTGAGTATTTCGAAATTGCATCGTTGTGATTTGCATTCTTTTCATTTTTAATTTATCTTTTATGTAAGTTTGTATGTAAAATTGACTTTAAAGAAGATAAATTTGAAAAAATTAGTACTTAAAAGATAACTTTTTGAAAAAATTAGTTGTTAGAAGATAACTTTTTTTAAAAATTAGGGTTTAGAAGATGTCGTTTTTGGCTGGAAAAATGCAAAATTAAGCATTGGAAAATAACTTTTTGAAAAAATGAGTGTTTAAAAGATACATTTTTGAAAAAATTAGTGTTTAGAAATTACTTTTTGCATAAATTTAGCAAAATTAGCAAATTATGACAAATTAATGCGTAATGTGCGCGTGTGCATGAATGCGCGCGCGTCTGTAGAGCGTGCGTGTGTGTATGGAGGGAGCATGTGTTTGGCTACTTACAAAAACTAAAATCTTTTTATTTGACTGTTTTATATTTAGTAAACGCCAAAATTGTTTGTTAAATATTTATTGACTGAGAAATAAGAGCTTATTAAATGATTGCGGTTAAATATAAATTACAAATATAAGGATTAGGAAAGAAAAAATCACCACATTGTATACGGTGAATAATCGTTTCTTTGACTGCATTCTGTACGACAAGAACTCTCGTTCAAATTTTCATCAGAGACCGAGGCATCTTCTTCATCTTTCACAATATTTGAGCTGTTGCTGTCGGTGCCAATCTCGGTAAACATATTCCCAAGCCAGGTCGGACGAGCTCGAGGCTTTGCTCCATCCTCCATTTTGCATAGCTCAAGCGGATAGTAACGGTCTTCTTGTCCAACCGGAAAGCTCTCGACCACACAGTGAAGGAAGGGATGACGAAGTTTAATTCTGTGACGCACATAGTAATGGGCCGCCACATTCACATTAAAGGGACGTCCGAGTCGGCCGTAAGCCATTTTTGAAGCCGCGCCTTGCGTAGTCAGATCTCCAAATATGAATGTCTTTGTGAATCCGTTCCGGTCGAGATAGGTTGTTTGCACACGTTGACTTTTCAGTAGTTGTAGTACTCGCTCACGATCCGAAGGATGATTGAGACGATCGCGGAGCTCTGACACACGACAATTCAACAATTGAGCACATTTTTCCGAAAGGAGGATCATTTAATTTAAGAAAAAATGCAGATGTTGAATCAATGATAATGAAAGTTCAAAACTGACCCTTTTATATCCCTATTTGTTTAGGTATTTGAATGTTTAGAATGATCAGATTAAAAGCGTAAAGAATTTCTAGATAAACAAACAAATATTCACATAAAATTCTGAACGGTCAAGGGGGCTCTAGACATAAGTTTAAAAGCGGTACTGTGCTTCAAAGGGTCAAAAATATCAAATATAGGTTAATCAAACAAAGGTCAAGTGGGGCTCAGATTGAAAAAGCGGTACTTCAAAGGATAAATATCTAGGTTAATCAAACAAAGGTCAAGAAAAAAGAGGTGATTAAATCAAAGATATCAAACAAAGGCCAAGTGGGGCTCAGATTGAAAAAACGGTACTTCAAAGGATAATATCTAGATTAATCAAATAATGGGCAAGAAATGAGGTGATGGATCAAAGAATATAGGTTAATCAAACAAATAATTCATATAAAAACCAATTATTTATTTCAATATTCATTAGTCCATATTATTATCCCGTTCCAAATAATATTATTAATTCAATTCGATAAAAATGGTAAACGAGAAAAATCCATTCCAAGCCTGTAAGAAAGTTTACCCAAACACAACTCAAACAACAATTCAAAATCCTGAATCCTTCGACGTTCAGCCTCCGGCAATCCCACCGAAAAAGAAAAGACGCTTCTTCGTTGACCAGTTTCTCAATGAGAATGATCAGCCGTCAAACAACGAAATCGTTGAGACAACGAAGGACCAAATTGAGTCAAAATTGAACAACGAGAATGCTCAAGCTTCAATCAATAATGAGCAATCATCTATCAGAAAATCCCATCTCTGGAAGTTATTCAAGCCTAAATACATGCTGACGTACCGCATGTGTGACGGTATGATTTATCTCTTAAATATTATAATGCTTTTCAGGATGTCTAAGTGATCTTTGGAACAACAATAACAAGCATGTGACAAAGGATGACCGAACGATTGTTTGCTTCGAGCTTTGCGCAAAATGTACATCGGACAATTGCAGAGTTACCGACGTTTTGTCACCGCCGAAAATGAAGAAATGATGGACGTTTTGATATGAAAGATATGATTTTAATCTATTTGTTTAATTTTCAAGGCCATTTCAAGTTTATTTAATTATATTTATTCTTTTATTTAAGAAAATTTTTAAAAATAATAAATTTTACAAGCAATTCGGGAAATTGTGATCGATCAAGTTTATGGAGAAATTGGTCAAAAGTGAATCCTAGTGATAAAAAGTATACAAAACTTATACAATAAATGGCACAAATGTTGGATAAGGGGGACTGATAGGATTTTTTATTACTCAAAGTCCCAGGAAAGGAAGTGAGAAAAGAGTTTGCGATCAAATCGTTAATAGGTAAAGCTAAGCTATCGAAATAAATCGCTTTCTGCTTCAATCCGTAAACATAAATTGCAATCCAATGGGAGCCTGCGAATTGGTGGGGGTCCAAATTGACAATCAATGAAGCAGGAAATTTTAGTGCTGATGGATCAGGTAGACGATCGCATGGGAAGCATCCCAGAAACGTTCGGCTCGTTATTTCTGACGAATTTAAAATTTTGGAAATTTGGTTGCTGTCCATTGTTATTCCGGCTCTTCTTTAACGTAAGCTTGAACCAAAGGAGTGAGCGAAACTGGTAGATTATTAGGCTGATAACCGACAAAGCGAAAAGGGCGATCATCGCCCAGCAAAATACATGAGCATAAAGTGATGCCTCTTTTGGTAACTCTTTACAAAGTGGGATTAAGGGAAAGTTGAGGTTGTCATGAAGCTGTTGGTGTCTTAATTCTGTTGGAATAGAGGTAGTTGTTGGAAACCCCAAACGTTTTAACCATTCTTTATATTCTGGTATGTCATCAGGTTTGACTCCCTCCTCAAGAGTGATCGCCAAAATTGCATGAAAAGAAATAAAGACGAGAATAATTGATTTCATATTTTATTGTAAAAATGACAAATGATTCAAATGGTCGTATCGCTGCGATCGTTCAGTTTTTATCCAAAAGTTTATCGAATCCTTTTCTCCATAGTAGCAGCATCAGTCCTCCGCGGGTACCGTAATATTTACCTTTTGAAATTGTTGATGGGGATGTAGTGTTGATTTGCTATTGTTGGATAATCTACGCATAGCATTTATTCTCAAATATTCCTGATAAGGTGTGATCTCATCTTCTTCTTCTTCGTCAAAATTCGGGATTGTTGAAGGCGATGTACTGGTTGATGTTACTGTAGCGGATAATCTGCGAAACGCATTTCTTCTCAAATATTCCTGATAAGGTGTGATCTCATCTTCTTCTTCTTCGTCAAGTTTTGAGATTGTTGAAGGCGATGTACTAGTTGATGTTACTGTAGCGGATAATCTGCGAAACGCATTTCTTCTCAAATATTCCTGATACGGTGTGATCTCATCTTCTTCTTCGTCAAGTTTTGGAATTGTTAATGGTGATGTAAGGGTTGATGTCACTGATTTGGTGGTGGATAATCGGCACAATGCATTCATTCTCAAATATTCCTGATAAGGGGTCAGCTCATCTTCATCTTCTTCTTCCCCAGCGACTGGGAGAGAAATTCGAAGAAAGAGAATAATAATTGCAACTCTTTTAGAATACATTTTATTAATGAAATAAAACGAATAAAAAGCGATTTAAATAGTGGTGTCTGTCGCGATCGTTCGGTTTTTATCTAAAAAGTATATCGAATCCGCCTCGCCCATCACTACCAGCATCAGTCCTCCATCTGGCACCGGATTCTTAAATTTTATGTTCACCGCTGTGTTCCCTTTCTTGATCAAGTCGAATAAGCCCCCGTGATCTTCCCCGCTGTTTGTCATGTTAAAAACGTATATGCAGTGTGTTGCTTTAAATTGTTTATAGGTAATTCCATTTCCGTATGACGAGTTTGCAAAGCCGAGCGCCTCATTTGTATCGTTGAATGCTCTTACAAATTTCCAGTTAGCATAATCAAGATCATAAGGCGCCTGGGGGTAAGAGCGACCATTGGCCGCAATGCTAATGTCCCGGACATTGAAGTGTTGAAAATTGAATGGGCTTCTGTCTTTTTTCCCCACATAATCTGTATTGGCCACGAGCCCCAGAGTTAAACGACGCGGAATTTGATCCGTAAATAGATTTGAATTGAATTCGTAACGCCCCTGCCCGATGAAAAGAGCTTTCATCATTGTTTTTCGAACTGCGTATCGAGCAGGTTTCAGCTCCAATTTTTTCGCCAATTCCAACGCCAGTCCATCCATTAGGCTGACTTTTTTACAGTAGAGCTTTAGCCCTACAACCTCGAAAACATAACTGGGGCCAGCTACCATTTTGTCAATTAAAACAAAATCACTTTCATTTGGTTGAATTGTGATGTCGATTTCGCAATGGTTGATTAAATATTGGGGTAAGTTGAAAAGGTCTGCATCTATTTTAGATATACATTGAGCAGTTTTGCTCAACGAATACCGGCCGATTTTTTCGATAAATCCCTGAACCAGTTGGTTCTCGAGTTGTTCTTCGCCTTCCTCATAATAACCAGCCGCTTGTAAGTGAGATTTTTTGGCTTCTTTAGAATAGGACAACTCGTGAGACAAATAAGTTTTGTAAGCCATTAAAGAATTTGAGTTGAAGACTTCACGCCCATTTATCGCAATTTTCATGTCACGCATAAACGTATGTCCGATTAATTGTATTGGGACTACAGTATCTGTGGCTTCTAAATTGACCAACTGGCCATCTGAAGCCTTTTTTCGAATACGAAACTCCGTTAAAAGATAGCATTTGGAGAGGTCAATGTAATTTTGGCTTGAGTGGATTTTAAAATGGAATGGTGTGTCAGTGAGAGGATTACTGGTTAAAATCTCAAACACTTTGGCCGACGACACCGTAACATTTGTGGGTGGGATGCTAAAAAAGTCTACGGCATTGGTGATTGAGTCAATGCTGCTTGCATCGATTTTGTGGAATGTCATCTTTTCTATCGTTTAATATAAGCCAAAAGCGTCGGAACGAAGACGTTTTTTGCTTTGAATTACGGGTTTTGAAATCGCTTTTCCAATTAATGTTTGATGAGAATGAATTGAAGGGAAAGTCTTTGCTATTGCTTTTATACGCTTTCTTCGTCCTCCTGTTCCGAATTGTCGTGGAAGTCCACCTTTTTCCAAAACATTATCCACGCCTCGTTTTCCTTCTGTTGCCAGCGTTGTCAGCGTTTCCTTGATGCCTGGTTTCTCTTCAATAACTTTGTTCAAAAAGCGTTTTCCGGTCTCTAATGCTTCATCTGCAACAGCACCGCCGGCTCGTCGTATGACTGGGAGGAAAAATCGCCAAAGTCCACGAAAAATGTCTCCAACTCCGGCCCCAGTTTGAGGAGCTCCCCATCCCCTCTGATACGGTGGTGATCCTCTGAACACCTCAAAGGACTCACTGCCCGCCCCGCTTTGAACGTAAAACGCATCATAGCCACCAAGCGAAGTATCATAGACAACGTGAACCATTTTTTTATTATAAAAAAATACAATGAATGATGATTTTCAAAAGTTTATCACTTTCTTAAATATCAATACGATCATCACTGTACCATAGGAAAATGGCACAAGTCGTCCATCTGTCATTGTTCTAAGCTCGATTTCAATTTCTGACACCTCCTTTGGCAACACCCGGGCGTAAAGAGGAGAATCGTAAATRTTCTCRGCGTATTCTCCGGGCACAGCCCCTGACACCGAGACGACGCGMAGRAAAGAYCTCAYRGAATTTCCGATGATCATATTCTCTGTTAAGCCTTTGGTATACACTGCAAAGCTTGAAAATCCTCCTCGCAAATCACAACCGTATTTTGCAATTTCTTCATGTACGACCTTTTGGGGGTTTTCAAAACCCAACACGTAGCCGAGCTGAGGTGTGAACGAAAGGAACAAAATTTCTGGCGCATGAAAAATTGCTTGAAAACGTTGAAAATCACGAAGGTATTTGAACTCAACAACTCCAGTTATGTCATCATCATAAATACTCTTTGGTTGAGGTTTATCGCCAATTAGACTTTTTTCATTTCTCTGTTTTGGCGGTTCACTTAAAGGTACGACTCTCGGAGGAGATGTTTGTTTCGTTTTATTTGTTTCTATTTGAGGTACGAGTGATGATGCTTTCGCTACTTTTGTTTCGTTTTTGCTTGGAGTTGGTGTATGAGATAGTGGTGCTACTCTGCTGCCGAGATTTTCTTTTCTCTGTTTAGGAAGAGGTTCTGTAGATACTGTTGTTTTGTTAGATGAAGAAGGTGGAGGAGGAGGAGAAAAAGCTGGTGTCTGTGACGCAGGAGGGGTAGGAGGTGTATGAGCTGGTGCTTGTGACGCAGGCGGGGGAGGAGGTGTAGGAGGCGGAATCCGTGACGCGAGATGGGGAGGAGTTGTAGGAGCTGGTGCTTGTGACGTAGACGGGGGTGGAGGAGTAGGAGCTGGAATTCGTGACGCGGTAGGGGGAGGAGGTGTAGGAGCTGGTGTTTGTGACGCAGGTGGGGGAAGAGGAGTTAATGATGCTGGTTTGCTACCAGCAGAAATCTTTGATCTGGGATCTCCAGTGGATACCGGTTTTGGTACTACAGTTTTATTACTCTCTGATTTAGCTTCGGGTTTATGTGAAGGCTCGGCTTTCTTAGGTTGTTGTTGCTCTCGAGCTTTAGCCGGTTTAAAAGATTTTTCTGTATCTTTTTGTTGTTCAACACTTGGTGGTGATTTTGGGGCGACATTCGCGTGTTTTTCAACACTTGACGGTAATTTTGGGCCGACATTAGCATCTTTTTCAACATTTGGTGGTGATTTTGGGGCAATATAACTTGGAGGCGATGCTGGAGCGACATTAGCATGTTTTTCAGCACTTGACGGTGATTTTGGGGCGACATTAGTATGTTTTTCAACACTTGSTGGGGATTTTGGCGCAACATAACTCGGYGGCGATGTCGGAGCTTTCCTCTTTCGCCTTTGATTTATAAATTCAGGCATGCTGAAAAGCGGATATTCCTCCGTTAAAATCACATCTGGTCCGGCGGCCGGTTGTCTCTTGAGCGCATCATTAAGAAATTGRTTCAAGTTTTCAACGGATGTAAGAGAACCTTTAGGAACAGGGTTGTGATTTACTTGAATTTCACCTGCACTATTCCTAAGATGGATATTAATCCATTGTTGTTCTAATGTGCCGATAGTTGAGGCCCAGGAATATGCATAGTTTATGCTGTGCAAACCGCACATCCATGACCCATTGAAGTGGAGAGGTTTTGGAAGGCGAACTCGAAATTTGTTTGGTGTATTTTCCGCATAATCATGACTATTACTAGGCAAATGGACAAAGAATGTGTTAGACATTTTTTATACATAAAAATGAATGAAATGAAAAAAATGAAAGAATTTATACAAGCTGAGTTTCGTGGATCCATTCCCTTTCCGGGTATCCTATAAACTTTACAAGCACTTCCATCGTTCCGTCTGGGAGCTTCCGCTTTTGAAAAACACGTTCTATACGAAAAGTTGTCTCGGCTTCCCTCCGTACAGGCGCAAGTTCTTCATTGTAAAAGAATCCCTTGAATTTCTCGCCCTTTCCATCACGCAATTTGTACCGAGTTGGTCTCATATGGTGTTTGACAGCGTCAATCTCCAGAATCTCGTCTCCATAGTTTGGTATATAACCTTTCTCGAATTGGTTCTTTGCTTTGCTCATCCTGACGGTCTGGCCTGACACAAATTTTGGTCTTTGTTTGTGTTTTCCAAAAAGAGCCCTGTGCTGCTCTGCTCCAAACATTTTCTGCCAGACTTTCTGCGAATTTTTAAAATTCACATCAAATGGACGCATCCCATGGGTTCTGCTGTGCGACTTGTTAATTCCATCTACAATTTTATCCACAACATTCACCCAATTAAGAGTTTGGCTATGAGCAAAGTAACGGTAAAGACGATTTTTAACTTGACGAATTGCGCGCTCGGCTAGTGCGGCCTTTTTCTCAGAGTGGGTGCTCTCATATTTTTCAACTTCTTCCTCTTCAAAAAGTTTTTTCAATTGCTGGTTTTTAAATTCTGTGCCCTTGTCCGAAAAAATTCTATGCGGCTTCATTGGCATCTGTGCAAATAGCTGTCGGAAACCCTCGACCATGTCCTCGGCCTTCTTTGTGCGTAATGGAGCCACAAAAATTCGTTTTGATAGAACATCTATTGCAACCATTAAGTATCGATTGCCTTTGTTGTGTCGAGAAAGAGCTTGGAAGTCGGCCAAATCTACTTGACAATCGGTCATGAATCCAGCAGCGGTAGTTTTTGCTCTCAGAAAGTTGACGCGTCGAGGACGCATCAACGTGTATGTGCGGTGGCCTTCCAAGTAATGCTTTACATCCTTTTTACGAATTTTATTTCCGAGTTCTTTTTTTGCTTCTTGCCATAGTCTATCCACACCTGCGAATGCGGCAGGCGATTCTGGATCATTATAAAATCGGTCCAACACTAATTCCATTTTTGAGGCCTGAGTCATTGGGGTTGACTGCCCACTCCCTGTGGAAAGGGGGTCGTCAGTCCTTCCCGAACTCTTAGTCTTGTTTTTTGATTTGATACTGTAGGTTCTACTTGGGATATTTTCCGTTTCGGCCCTCTCGGAGTTACTGGGGGAGCTGTCCATGCCCGCAAAAATGGGTCTTTATTTATTTTTTCTTGAATAAATTTGGTTCCTGAAGGCTGTCTGAAAGGTGGCAATCTGCCCGCTCGCCGTTCAATTATATATTGGAGGGAACGCGTCAAACTACTATTTGGCACCGGATTTCCCTTGTTGTTTAATATGGTGTCGTCTCGAATAAAATATTTGTCAGGGTTCCGGCTTAATACAAACTGAAGTCTTCTTCGCTGTTGATCGGTTGTCAATTCCGCGTTTGGAATTGTAAAAAGGCTCTGCTCCTCTGTATACCGCGTCGCTGGTCGTCTTTGTTTTTTTGTTGCCCTCGTACGAATATTTTTTTGCTTCGTCTCTTTCTTCTTGGTTGCAATAATTTTCAATCTTTTGGCTTCATTTTCGGGTACGTCGGGTGGTGCTTTGCGTTTTTTCGCCTGACCTTGAGGCGTGGGCCGATCTAATAACCAATCATCATCATCGTCATCATCGGGAATGGAAGCTGCGGCTGCCTCAGCGACAAGGTCTTGCTGCGAATTGGGTGAGGGAGTCGATTGATTATTTGCACGACGTCGACTCTCTTCACGCTGAGGTAAGGGCTCTGGGAGAGCGTCATCATCGGGGAGAATCCGTTTGTTATCCGTATATAATTCGTAGTTCGTCTTTCGCTTTCTTGTAGGTACTGTTGCGGATGGTCCGGGATGGCCGGGCTGAAACGGCTCAAGCTGGTTCTCCAAAATAATTGGTTCTTCATCCATCAATGCTCTTCTCCGGGGTGCCACCGTATACTTTTGCCTTCTTCGTCTCGGTTTATAAAAGGTTGCATCGGAAGTTGAAGGAACCAATCCGGGGTGTTCAAGAATTTGTCTTTTTGCACCTTCCTCCCATGACGAATAAAATTCGTTTGCTTTTCGCTTGGTCCCTCTCTGTTGTAAAGGCGAGAATGTAGGCATTTCTTCATCGCTAATCGTTGATGAAAAGCGGCTACGCCGATTTGACCATTGCAACGGCGGTGGCCGTGGCGTACCCGGACCGGTTTTAAAAATGTGTTCCTCCTCGTCACTATCGTATCCGCTATTCCTCAGCGCTTTTAACCCTCTTACAACTTCTACTTTAGTAGGTCTGTTCTGGAGTTCATCTCTCATGTGAAGATATCGGGCCAGCGTTTGGTTATAGTGAATGTTTTTTGAAGTGACATTCCCCCTCGATTTCTTTGCCCTCTGCAAAGCTTTGTGTTCGAAATCCAAATTGATGTTTCCCGTACCACTGTTCGTCAAACCCCCATAGATTTCCTCCGGGACAAGAATAAATTTTGACGCCATTTAAAAATGATTAATTATTTTGAACTGAGTTGGATTTTATAGCGGAGCGTGCCAAATCCACGAGAATAGGAGTGAGAAGCGCCGCAAATAAACCGGGAAGTCCACTTCCGGTTTGCACTAAAAGCTGACGTGCTCCTCTCTCGGTTCGCCGACGAGCAAGACGTCGAACAAAATCTGCGTACGGTAAAAGGCGTTTTCGTTGGCGTGTAGTCAATTGGAAACGACTGCATAAAATATTTAAGCAAATTTCAACAAGTGCTAACAATTGATCTGCATTTGCGTTTTTCAGTATGCAACTTCTTTTTTTGATAGATTTAACTGTAGCTAATTGTCTAATAAAATTAACATTATCATTTACAATATTTCCGATTTTACAAGACTCCATTTTTTGGAATGAAAATGATCTTTTCTCCTTCCTCTTCGTCTTCCTTAAATATGCCACTACGGAGCCTCAACAAGGGGCTTGATGCTGCATGCATGTCAATCAACAGATAACCAAACGGCTTGGCGGTTGCGAGACGATAGGCTGATAGGAAAAAGTCAAGCATCCGGGGAAATAACTGAACACCAATATTACGAATTGAAAGAGCCGAATTCGGCGCACGCATTAGAATGAGATATTGTGCATTTTGACGAGCAACCTTAATCTTTCGCTCAAACAAATTCTGCGTGACAAAGACGACTGAAAAATTCTGATGGTGTGATTTTTTGGTGAATAGATCGCTGAGATATGTCTCGTCAATTGAAAGTAGAAGATCATCGAGAATAAGAAGCAACGGCTTATCCAATCGTTTGATTAATTCCTCTGGGGGCACTCCGGGGTATACATTTACACCGGATTTTTGTAGGATTGGTACCATGCTGGACATTTCACCAAACGCGTAAAGAATTGAAGCAGGTTTTGGGCTAATTAGATCCGTAGCTTCTGCAATAAATTTTAGGATAAAAGAACTTTTTCCGCTTCCCGAAGGGCCTGAAATTACCATACCAAAAGGCATTTTTAGAGTAAGATCTTTATTGGAAAAGGATTGATTAGAAATCATTTATTGTGTATGTATAATTAACAATTGAACAATTTAAATAGGGATTCTAGTGTTTGGAGGTGATTGTCTCAATGGCTTTATCTTCCTCCGTTTCCTTCTTCTGTTTCTTTTGGTTCTTCTTCTTGTGGGAGTTGTCCAAAAGTGTGGTTGAAGCCAAGGCACTTTCGAGGAATTCCTCAAGTATTTCTTTGTCACTCTGCTCTTCGGTTTGCGACATTTGCGCGCTTTCTTGTTGTTTGACTGTTGGTTGACTATTCATGCCTGCAGTTGCAGCCGAAAGAGCTTCAATAAACTCGGTAGCGTCCGTTTGCTTCGCTCGTTTGTTTGGGGTATGCGGTATATCCATTCCTGTCGTAGCTGCTGAAAGTGCTGCGAAGAACTCTTGAGCATTTGAGGAGTGTGCTTGTTTTGGCTTCTCCTCCGCCTGTTTTCTTTTAGGAGGTTGAGATGGTAGAGCTGGCAAAGGTTTTTCCTCGATGTGTTTTCTTTTAGGAAGCTGGGGTGGTGGTGGTGGGGTCGGCAAATGATAAACTGGTGCTGGGGTCTGAGTGCATGCATTTTCGCGCATACCATGTTCAACGTTGAAGACACGACCCTTGTTTTTAATCTAAATAATTATTACATCAAGATAAAAAAAGGAAATAACCTTGAAAAAAGTGTATCCCGGAAGCTCATAGACCATATCGAATGGGACAAATCGGGGATTCATTTTAAAACGCGTGCACCAAATTGTTACGCCCTCTTTAGTGGTGCACCACTCAGTCTCACATTCGGTGGCCTTACACTCTCGACATTTGCCAACAATGTCAAAAGGAAGAGTTCGTGGTACCGCGATTCGTTCGCTACTCACAACAATTCCGTTAGTGGTGAGACTGATCTCAACTGCCGGCACAATTTGGGCCATAAGCATTTCTTTGTTTGAAAGATTAAGAGCCATAAGAAAATTATACAAATCGGTAAAATGGGCAGGCTTCTAAAAATTGGCGACTTTTATACCCCTCCATCCCGTCCCTTGAATAAAGGTTGGTCTAGGTTTGTTATAAATATTTGCCAAGAAGAGAGAGAGAAAGACAGACATACAGATGATTACCGAATGATTTGATAAAATAGGCAGACAAATGAGATGAAAGGAACAGACTAACTCCAGCTCCCCGGACTGATTAGTCGCCGTTAAGCGCCAAACTCAGTTAACTCAATCGAGTTAGGGCTCTAAAAAGCTAGTTAAGGTTTTTAGGCCTTATCCCTTTCACACAAATGTAATTTGATGAGATAGATAGAGAAATGAGATGAAAAGAACAGACTAGCTCCAGCTCCCCGGACTGATTAGTCGCCGTTAAGCGCCAAACTCAGTTAACTCAATCGAGTTAGGGCTCTGAAAAGCTAGTTAAGGTTTTTAGGCCTTATCCCTTTCACACAAATGTAATTTAATAAGATAGATAGACGAATGAGATGAAAGGAACAGACTAGCTCCAGTTCCCCGGACTGATTAGTCGCCGTTAAGCGCCAAACTTAGTTAACTCAATCGAGTTAGGGCTCTAAAAAGCTAGTTAAGGTTTTTAGGCCTTATCCCTTTCACACAAATGAAAAACGAATAATTGGATAAGATACATGGGGAAAATAAAGACGGATGAGGGCTACGAACGTTTATTAATTTGTTAGCGCGAATGAAATTGTATAAGTAAAAATTTTCTAATTAATGGCAAAAAATTAAAACTTTATATAAAAGAAACAATATTGATAAATAAAAAGTTATTTCAAATTTGAAAAAGGTTGTACGATTATATGTGAATGCTCAAAAAATGGGGTCTGGCAAACAAATGACTGACATAGAAAAAGGATTAAGAGGCAGGGGGCTCCAAATAAAGAAAAAATGATTGACAACCCAATGTAAATGGGTCTATACAAAGAAAGAAGTGATACAGAGATAGAGGTAGAGGATAGAGAGAGAGAGAACAAAGTGAGACAGACAGAGAGAGAGATTAATTGTGTTTACTTCTTGAGCAAACAATCTGAGGGCAGAGAGAAACAAATGCATTGCCCCCCCCCCTCTTCTCTTCGTCTCTCTGTCTCTATTCGCTTGTCTCTCTCTCTTCACATTCTCTTCCGCTGCACCCGAAATCTCTTCCCCTGCTGAAGAGGGGTACCGGCCTTCTCGGTCTTGTCTTCCCCGATTGATTCGGTTAAGAAAATTTTGCCTTAAAGCAAAATTATATTCCCTTTCTCCCCAGTGTGTCTGTGGCCAATTGGTTGTGTGATGGGTTCGTAGGAATGGGCCGTAAGTTCAAATCCCGCGCAATGAAAATGAATTTATTTGATTTAAAAATAATTCCCCAACTTCCCCGGGGAAGGGGACAGGTGTGATCAAAGGACTTTGATGAATTGCCTGATGATTGGCTTGCCGCCAAAGGCGGCACCTTCAAAAGGGCACCCCTGAAACGGTGAAACGGTTAACAAAAAAACCACTCCCGAACCCCCTCCCCACCCGCCAAACATGCCGCCTAAGACGCCYCAGACGCCACCCTCAAGGTGTGAAGTCTTCACACCTGAAACGGTTAACAAAAAAACCACTCCCGAACCCCCTCCCCAACCCTCCAAAATATGCCGACAAAGGCGGCACCCTCAAGGTGTGAAGAACACTTGTTCTTCACACCTGAAACGGTGAAACGGTTACCGTTGACTTACTACTAAATATCGATTAGCATTGAGTAAAACTAGTCATAAACGAAATTGATTTTCTCATTGGAGAAACCGGCAACAGCGAGGATCGATTTTATTCCAATGCCCTCCCTCCCGTCACACGTGCACCATCACAATTTCGACAAACAGCATCTTCCTATTAATTATTTTAAAATGATATTTTCTATTCCTTATTTATTTTCAAATTTCCTTCCATTTATGGTAAATATGAAATAATTTACAATGTGTGACCAAAAATCTGAAATGTTAAAGTCAGCTCCGACAACACCTTTACCGACATATGGATTATTTGTATATTTTTAGTGCCAAAAAAAACTTTTTAAGGATAAAAACCAGTTTGAAAATAGTTTGAGAAGGAAGCAAAATGATTTTTTAATGTATTTGGCGGTATTCGATTTAAAACTATAAAAAAATGATGTTTATTAGTAGGTAAAATATTTATGAAATGTCAGGAATATTGATTGGGTGAGTTAATTATTAAAGAATATGATTTATATGAATGCCCATTTCAATTTTAAGGGGCTGTCATTATTGCTTTTAAACATTTTTGTCAAAGATAATATTTATTAATATTTGTAAAAATTTTTGAATATTTATTATTTTTTTAAATTTACGTTTTGAGAGAAATTTAACTTATCGAAATTTTGTTTAAATTATTATAAATCACAGAACAATTTACAATTGGAAACGTGAACTTGGCCAATCCAGTGAGTATTCGGGACTAATTTAATTATTTTAATAGAAATTAATAATTCTTTTACAGCACCAAACCAAAAATACCCCAACAGCGAACAAAAGAAATTGATGAAACGTTATTATGAAATTAAGGACCAAAATCCTCAAAATTGCAAAATATAGAAGAAATATGGAAATTTTTTTTTTTCAAATATAGCAAAAAATGGGCAAAATTTCCTAATAGAAGTAATAAGAGCAATAAAAATTATTATTTGCATCAATTTTTAGTGGTGTGAAAATTTTGAAAAAGTCGATTCTCAGGGGTGTATTTTTCGTTTTTATTGCATTTTTGTTAAGGAATTTTTGAAAAAATGGCATGGATAAAAATCGCGAAATATGGAAAAATATGGATTTCCTCCGGGGGAAATTTTAAATTATTTCAAAATACTTTTTATTTGAATTTCACCAAGCGTTTGCAATTATTAAAAAGAACATTATTATTGTTCACAATCGATCGCTTTTTTGTGAAATGTTGTTTATTATAGGAGAAATATTTAAGAGCTGTCAGGTACATTGATTTGGTCCCGGTTCAAAAATTTAAGGAAATTTGATGAGATGTATATGAATGCCATTTCAATTGTGGGCTGTCATTTATTACTTTCTTTAATTGTTATCAAAGCTAAATATATTAAAATAATTTGTAATATTTATTATTCTTTAAAATTAATGAGAAATTCTTTTGAAATTTCATATAAATTCCATAAATTCAGAGATTGCTTTGGCCAAATAAAATGGGAGAGTTTTGGATTATAATTTTGGTATTATTTTTTGCAACAAATTCACTGGGAAAAACCGAAGCCGTAAAAATAAAATTGGAGGAATTGGAGGAAACGCAACTCAAAACATTTGATGAAATATTCGGAGAAGGCTGGTGGGACAAAAATGAAGCCGAAGATTTGAAAACGCCGCCAACAAACTTTGGACAAAATTTCCATCACCAAATCGACCGGCAGAACACCCAAATTGGACAAATTGAACCCAATTTAACTGATCAGCTTGGACAAATTGAACCCAATTCAACTGACCAGAATGCTCCTCTCACAGAGTCTTAAAGTCAATCGCAAAAAAATATATAAATGGAAAAAAGAATTTGGCCTAATTCGAAAAATGCATAACTTTGGGAAGGAAAAAAATGAGCAAAAAAATTTATTAGAAAAATTTGATCAAATGAAAGCCGAGTTAAAGCGGGCCGGAATCAAAAACTCTCAAAATAAATTAGATAAAACTGTCGCAAAAAAGTTGGGCCTCAGTTTTAAAACAATTTACAATTGGAAACGTGAACTTGGCCAATCTAGTAAGTATTTCGAGTCCAATTTTATTATTTAATTATATTAATTAAAATTTTTTTACAGCACAAACCAAAAATACCCCAATAGCGAACAAAAGAAATTGATGAAACTTTATTATGAAATTAAAGACAAAAAGCCTAAAATAGGGATATAGACATTGCCAAAATTATGGAAATTGGAAGCGCCACTTTGGTCAGATGGAAAAAGCAATTTAAACAACAGCAATTGCATCCAAAGTCTGTCGATGGGCATTTTGTGGAAGAGATTGACGCTGCAAATGTTCAGGAAATTGGGAACCCAAATTTTGAAGTATTTGAATAGTCAATGATTTCGAAAAAATGTTTTGGCATTTAATGCTTTTAAATCTTTTTTTTGTTTAAAATTTGTTAAAATAAACTTCACGACATTTTTTCGAGGTTCTCGACTCGAGCCCAAACATTTTTCATGAAAACACTGCTTTTTTTAAACATAGATTGCCAATTTGTAGAATTTTGCCTTACCAGACCTCTCCTACACCTAAAAAGCTTCAAAAAATTACCGCATTTTTAAAATTTTGGTTGCAAATCCCGTAACAAATTAGTCGAAAATTCAAAATTTTCTCGTCGGCGCCTATCGGCACCGCCGACCCCCCTCCCCCCCCCATTCAAAAGTGAATAAAAATTCTCAAAAAGTGTTTGACAAATTAAAATTAATTTCAAAATTTGAATTTTCGGGGCATTTTTGGGTCAGGATTTCCAAGTTTCGGACATTTTTTTGGCTCTACATCACTGAAGAGTTATAAATTATGTATGCGAAAATCTCATTTTGGTTCACTAAACTCACCAAGTGCAAATGGCTTTTAAAAACCAATTGAAAGACGAAAGCTACTATCGAAAAATTGTGCTAGAGAAAGCCTAAGCTTTTTCCTTGCGATTGGTTGAAAATATTTTTTCGATAAATAAAATAACTCCAAAAAATTTTCATCAAAATCTCGAATCTCGACTGTTTCGGCTCGAGATTTTTCGAGACCCGAGATTTTTTTCGAGAATCTCGACTCGAGATCTCTAATTAGAATTATAAGATTTATTGATAATCAGTGCCTATCTATCAGTGCGGATTTTTATTCGTCTTTCTTCCACATTCAATTCGCATACCGTTTGTCAGTTAATCTTTTTACATTCATTAGAAGTTAAAAAGTTTATTGATAAATTAATGTTCACTAACTATCATCAAAACCCTAAATTCAGAAAAAGTTTCTCAAAAAAAGCTTCTCTAGGGTCTTCCATAGCAAAAAATCTAAATGTGAAAATAATTAAAATGAACATTAAATCAGAAAAAATACCATTTTTGATTTCAAAACAAAAATCGATTTGTAATTTTCTCCATACTGTAACATAATGCCCATAGGCGCACTTTTAGATATGTCACACATAACGTCAAGGCACTAATGGACAACGATTTTGCAAGGAATTGAACAACATTCTTTCAAAACCCACAAAAAGATTTTCAATTTCATAAATCAACCACAAGTTTAAGCCTGTCTCTTATACACATCTAGATGTGTATAAGAGACAGGGGTAATGAATGCTCCGAATTCTTCTTTAAGCCAAGGCAAGACTCTCGCACGAAAACCATCATGCTGTACGAGCAAAAACTTATCTTTGAAACGGACATCCAACAATGTTGAAAGACAGTGAATTCTTATTTTTAGTATCTTTGAGCTTATGACAAAAACCCAAAAAATTTTTGTAGCGGAGAACGTAAAAATATTTTTCGATCCCATTTTCTGGCGAACTAGAAGAAATTTGCCAAAAATTAATTGACTATGAAATTGAAAAAAAAACAAATTGAAAACTGTAGAGTTGCACGCACCACATCAATTTCATTGTCTGCTAAGTTGAGATGAGAGAGTTTGTTGTGGAGTGTTACTACAACGGGTATTTGTGCTTAAATTTATTAAATTAAAATCATTTAATCCGTTATAACCGGATAGTGATGATTTGACGAGCATTTTCGATGCTTCATCTACAGGCTGTTCTTGATAAGAAAGACTGGTGGAAAACCGAATACACGCCGAATCGCGTAAGAAAACATGTATGTTGTCGTCATTAATCTCCCAATCGTTGATGATTTTTCGAATAAGCCGGGAAATTTCTTAACCCGAATGAACTCTCGGGAATTTTGTTACTGCAAGCACACGATTTATCTTTGTCCACACGGGTTACGGGCCACGGGGTCCGTGAAAACCCGTACGGATCCCTTCCAGAGTTTTCGTGTTACCTTTGTCGGGGTGGTCCACACTCAAAAGGAGATTGTCGACGTAAACGTTTTGGTTGATTTTGGCTGAAAGGGGGGAGAGGAACTGGGCCCAGTGCTGTTGGATGGGGGCAGTCAGTAAAAAGGGCGAGCAGTCAGTCCAAAGGAGACACGTGCAAATCGGTAAATTGACACGTTCGGTTGGAATAGGGGAGGGAAAGGTTTCTTGACCCAAAGGAAGCGGGTACAGTCCCGATGGGTGGGCTGGACGCTCGCTTGATGGAAAGCCTTCTTAATGTCACATGCTATTGAAATTGGGGGAGGTGGAATTGAAAGAGCAGACCGACCAATGCGTATGGAACCAGGGTGAAGGCAATCGTTCAGCGCCAAATGCTCAGGTGTGAGCGGAGTCGTCGTATACAATTCTCACTTTGTTCTGGAAACTTGGGACAGGTTGGCGCTATAAAAAGCATTGCTTGTTGGGCGTTGGGGCAGAGAGGCCGGGGGTGGGTGCCGAGGCAGTTGCTGGGGGCTGGGCTTAGGTAAAAGGTTTTTGATTTGTTCCTTTCGTTTGAGGATTGTGTCGCAATTTGTCTCTCAACTTATCCGCAGTCCAAGGGTCAATGGTTTCCTTTACCACGAAAATTTCGTCCAAAATGAACCGTGGGAGGCGTTGCTCGACCTCCATTTGAAGAGTGATGGTGTTCGATAATTGGTTCTGTTGTCCCATCTGCACACAAAAGGCTTCCAACTGTTCGATGAGAGACCGAAGGTCGCCGCAGAAGGTATTCCCTTGCCCGGACGCGAGCGAGGTTCCAGAGCGATTGGTGGAGGGCGGGAGGGCGCGGGCGACTTCTTCCGGGTCGTCAATGTTTAAATAGGAGGTCCAGGGCGGTCCCATAAGATTCAGTGGAAACGGGGAGAGAACTGATCAGGGTCAGAGGGGTCCAGTCAAGCATTGCTTTAGATAGGTGAATTTGAGAGAGTCGGGAAGGGCCTGTTCGTGGACGCTCGAGCAGAAGGAATTTTAAAAGGATTTATAAGAAATGCAGTCCACGGAAAAAGTGGGAAGAGTTGCCTTCGGGAGTTGGAGGGAATGAGTGGTGGACGGGGGATGGCCGGGCTAGGCAATGACTGCTCGGACGGAAAGGTGGTAGACGGGATCCCCTTGTCCCGCGGGGCGCTGGGGAAAGGTCCACAGTTAACGGGTTGTGGAGAAGGGGAGGTATTTGTCGTGGGTTCGAGTCCCACCTGGAGTTACCATTTTGACTTTTCTTTACTATTTGAGGGATGCATGTGCATGCCCTGGGGGGAAAGTTGACGAGATTAATTGTTGCCTCAAAAAAGGTGCCGTGCCCATTGATTTTGTGTGCTTTCTGCGAGTTTTCACCCAAATAACGCTTCAGGTCCTATATTCAATTATTTTGAGTGTTTTGTTTGTAATTTATCGAAAAAATGAATTGACACTTTTTTATTGACGAATAGTTTCACACAAAATTTTGCTAACATTGACTATTCATTCAAATACTCCCCACGTTCGATTTATCATTTCCTGAACATTTGCCGCGGAATTCTCTTCCACAGAATGTTCATCGACAGATTTAAATTGCTTTTTCCATCTAACCAAAGTGCGTGATCCAATTTTCAACATTTTGGCAATGTCCCCGTCACTAATTTTAGGCGTTTTGTCCTTAATTTCATAATAACGTTTCATCAATTTCATTTGTTCGCTGTGGGGGTATTTATTTGGTTCTATAAAAGAATTTTTAATTAATTTAAATAAATAATTAAATTGGACCCGAAATACTCACCGGTTTTGCCAAGTTCACTTTTCCACCTGCAAATTGTTGCAAAATTTAGGCCCAATTCTTTTGCGACAATTTCATTTATTTGATTGGGAAAAGAGTTTTTGAATCCGTCCAGCGTTAACTCGGCTTTTCTCTGATCAAATTTCTCTACCAAATTTTGTTGTTCTTCTTTTTCATTGAACACTTTTCGACTTAAGCCAAATTCTTTTTTCCATTTATATATGTTTGAGCGATTGGCTGTTAAATATTAGCAATTTTATCCTCAATTTTAGTCCATTCTTTTTTTGAATATTTTCCTTTTTGCTTAAATTTTTCTTTAATTGCGTGGAATTTGTCAATAATTTTACGTTTTCGCTCATCTTCAGCAATATTTTCGGTTGATGAAATTTCTTCACTATTTTTGACATTATCAGAGTGATCAGACTCTGTGAGAGGAGGATTCTGATCGTTTGAATTGGGTTCATTTTGTCCAAGCTGAGTGTTCTGCCGATTGATTTGGTGATCATTGTCCCACCATCCTTCTACGAATAATTCGTCAAATGTTTGAAGTGGCAAGCAATCAGACTCTGTGAGAGGAGGATTCTGATCAGTTGAATTGGGTTCAATTTGTCCAAGCTGAGTGTTCTGCCGATCGATTCGGTGATCATTGTCCCACCATCCTTCTACGAATAATTCGTCAAATGTTTGAAGTGGCAAGCGATCAGACTCTGTGAGCGGAGGATTCTGATCAGTTGAATTGGGTTCAATTTGTCCAATTTGGGTGTTCTGCCGGTCGATTTGATGATGGACATTTTGTCCAAAGATTGTTGGAGGCGTTTTCAAATCTTCGGCTTCATCTTTGTCTAACCATTCATCTACGAATAATTCGTCAAATGTTTGGAGTGGCAATTCTTCCAATTGTACGGATTCGACTTTGTCCAGTGAATTTGTTGTAAAGAATAAAACCAAAATTAAAATCAAAAACTCTTCCATTTTATTAGGGCAAAAAACAACTTCTGAATTTACAATTTAATTTTCTAATTTAAATGAAAAATTCGCTTGCAAAAATTTGTCAATAATTTTGTGTTAAAGAATTTCTCGAAAAAAGATTTTAAAGGATAATAAATATTCACAAAATGAAATAAAATAACTAAAACGGTGAATTTTTACACCCAATTTTACCAAAACTTTCTGACAAAACAAAGAAAAAAAATATTTTTCAAAAAGACTTTTATCCTCGAATTTATAAAAAAAAATTGATAATTTCAACGGAAATTCGATTTGTAAAATTTTGTCAATTATTTTTGTGTTAAAGAATTTCTTTTAATATTCAAATTTAATATTAATAAATATTATTAAGCTTTGGCAAAAAATTATTGAAAGTAATAAATGACAGCCCACAATTGAAATTTTTTGAACCAGGACCATATCAATATTCTGACGTCTCATCTTCTCCTAGTGCCAACAGCTAGAATGATATCGATTTTGTTTGATTGCTTTCCTAATGATTAAAAGTTATGACTGAGTCGAAACGGCTGGCGCCTAACTGCCAAAAAAATAGGTAAACCGAACAGTATTCGGTGTTTTTTTTGGGGTTATTGAATTTCGCTTTAAAATGAACAAAACAATTTATTCAATAATTTTATTTGATTTTGGTATATGTTATGTTGAGACCAATAAGCATTGAGGTTTACAATTCACAAGTTTTTCATTTTATTTTTTTGATTGGATGAATTCACCGAATACCGTATAACCTCTGTCTCTTATACACATCTAGATGTGTATAAGAGACAGGGTTTACAATTCACAAGTTTTTCATTTTATTTTTTTGATTGGATGAATTCACCGAATACCGTATAACCTAATCTCTTATACACATCTAGATGTGTATAAGAGACAGGTTTTCTCCATTTAAAAAAATTTATAAGTTAATATCAATTTTTGTTAAATTATTTTCCACAAAAAAAACTCATATCTATTTTTAAACTGACATTTTCAAAAAGTTTAAAAAGTTATGGAGCTTTTTATTATTAGAGAAAAAAGCAAAAAATTACAATGAAAAACAAGTAATGCTGAATTCATACATTTTCAATCCAATGTGGAGGAAGGCTCATAAGAAGTCTTACAAATTAGTTGCATTTTTCTTAAGCAATTTTTTTAAATTTCGATTAGATTTTAAAATTTTTCAAAAATACAAGTTTTGTAGAATGTTTATGGTCCTTCTGGTATTGCCAAAAGCTCTGAACTAGAAACTTTTTGCTTAAATAAATAAACTTCTGAGGGGTGAATCTAGGCGGTGCCGAGAAATTTTTTGACGGATTTTTTTAAGAAATTGTCTAAAAAAATTATTAATTGCTAAACCAAAGAGTCCTCCTTTCCAAAATTTTGGTAAATTACATTAATTTTAAGAGGCCGGCACGTATTTAGGGTTTTGTTTGGGGGAGGGGGGTATGGAAAATCAATTTTTAGGGGAGTGCATTTTCCCTTTATTTGGAGAGAGATTTGTAATCAAACTTTTAAAAAATAATGTAATTTTCAAGTTTTTACGAATGGAAGGAGTCCCTGCGGGGAAAGAATTTAAAATTTGAACCATTATTGTTAAGAAATTCACCCAAAAATTAAGAATATGTTGGGTTCAATTTTTTTGAGCCTTCTAAAACTATTTTGATTTCATAAGGTGTTCGAATTCGGGGTGAAGCAGCGGTTGCGGATACAGGTTGAAAAATAAAAGAAATTGTGAACAGATTTGGGGTTATTCAAGCATTGGCAAATCAAATATTTCCAAATTCGAATTATCAAATTCCTGAATTTCATGTCCATCAACCGAATTTGGATGCAAACGCAGTCGTTTAAATTGGCTTTTCCATCTATACAAAGTGGCTATGCCGATATTCAACATTTTGACAATTTTCTCATCACCAATTTTTGGATTTTTGTCCTTAATTTTATAATAACGTTTTATCAATTCCTTTTGTTCGCTGTCGGAGTGTTTATGGTTTGGTTCTATTAAACAATTTAATTAAATATAAATTTTAAAAAATTGGACACTAGTAAATACTCACTAGTTTGGCCAAGTTTTTGTTTCCAATTGTAAATTGTTGTAAAACTGAGGCCCAATTCTTTTGCGACACTTTCATCAATTTCGTGACGATAAGAGTTTTTGATTCCCGCCCGCATTAACTCGGCTTTTTTCTGATCAAATTTCTCCACCAAATTTTTTCGTTCTTCTTTTTCATTGAACACTTTTCGACTTAGACCAAATTCTTTTTTCCATTTATATATTTTTGCGCGACTGACTTTTAAATGTTTAACAATTTTCTCCTCAATTTGAACCCACTTTTTTTCGAATATTTTCCTTTTTGCTTAAATTCGTCTTTCATTGCGTGGAATTTGGCTATAATTTTACATTTTTGCTCAGCTTCAGCAATATTTTCGCTTGAATTGGCATTATCAGAGTGATCAGACTCTGTGAGAGGAGGATTCTGATCAGTTGAATTGGGTTCAATTTGTCCAAGCTGATCAGTTGAATTGGGTTCAATTTGAAAAACAACTTCTGAATTTAAAATTTAATTTTATAGTCTAAATGCAAAATTCGATAGCAAAAATTAGTCAATAATTTTGTGTTAAAGAATTTCCGCGAAAATATTTTTAGCTTTAAAGAATTATAAATATTCACAAATGAAATAAAATAACTAATGTCAATTTTAGCCCAAATAAATTGTAGTCACTCAATAAATCAATAATGTTGGCGACTAAATTTCTGCCAACCATAAACGGGGCAAATGGGAGCGCAGACATTTGCCCAATATTCTGCCCCACTATGGGTCCACTTCAGCAGCGCAGACAAAATTATGCGAAACGCCAAAAATAACCATGCGGCAGACAGAATATGGTCAGACACAATATCCCCCACCATTGAAATTTCTTTCGATTTCGAAACCCTGTAAAACAGGTAGCGCTTATATTTCGTGACCAATTTCGTAGACATGCTTCTAGTGTTCCCTTCTTATCCTACCAAAATTTAGTGGAGTTTGGAGAATTTTGAAAAAACTTATTTCAATTTTTTAACCTTCAAATGCTGAAAAAAATAGAGCGTTAGAATCAAAATTTCACACGTTAAAAACTGTCGGGCATTTTGTTTCTGAGCTCTGTGCAAAAAATTAGGCAAATCGGTATGTTTAATCCAGGGTGCCCATCGGAAATTTTTCAAAAACAGTACATTGGAACCAAAAATACAGATTTTAGGGCCAAAAAACAGTACATTTTAAAAAATGGCTCAAAATATAGTAAATCTTTATTTTTTGCATGAAATGTGAGTTTTTAACCATATTTCTCTTCACCGACAAATTTTTCTTAGCATTTGAACCAAAATTTAAAAAATGCTGTACTTTTTTTTTGAAGTTTTTAGGAATGGGAATGGCCGGCGGTGCCGATAGGCGCCGCCGGGAAAATTTTTTTGATTTTTGACTTGATTTGCTAAGAAAATTGGTCCAAAAATTCGAATTATCCTGAAAATCAGATCAGAATTTGGAGAAAAATGAGCAAATATTGTTGCATTTTAGGACATTTTTTAAGCGAAAATTCAAAAAAAGATGCGAAAAATGCTTGAAAATAACAAATTTGGCCATCTGTCTATAGATTATTCAAAATTTATACAAAAATTCTTCAAAAAGCTCCAAAAATCTCAAATAAAGGACAAAAAAGGACGTGTACCCCAAATAAAGTACAAATCTTTAAAAAAAGTACATTTTATTTTTTAAAGATCTCGACTCTCAAAAACAGTACAAATCTTTAAAAAAAGTACAGATGGGCACTCTGGTTTAATCAAAAATTCTTGTGTTAGAAATGCGGGATGGTCAAAAAATTATTAAAAAAGGTGAGAGAGAACGCCAAAGGAAGAGAGCAAGTTAGAGATAAAAGGGAAAAGCGAGATAGTACAGGGTTTTTTTCTCTGCTGCTGGAGTGGAACCATAGTGTTGCCCTCCCTATCTTTTTCTTATTCATTTACTCTCTTTCTCTGTTAATAGTCTGTTCACTTTCCACACAGTTTTTTTCAAATCTCTCGTCTAACCTTCCTCACTTCTTAGCTCTTAGCGCATCGTCTTCACTCTTCGTTGTCTTTAATCTTTTTTTTTGTTTAAATTTTTTCTGTTGCATAAGACTCACATTTCAATTTTACTTTAATTTTTGATTTTTTAGCTTCTCGACTATGAAAATTTGACGCCCCACCCGTTTCTGTTCTGTCTATTATTAGCTCCTCTAATCCGGCAAAATTAATCAACGTGCTTAAAATATCTTATAACGCATTTTTTAAATTTAAACTTTTTATTTTTTTAGCCTCCCTGAGACATTCAAATAATTGTATCAATTTCACCGGAATGTGGCCAAATTAGGGTTCCTCCCCGACCCCGACCCCCAACCCCGAGCCCAAAAAGGGGTCGTCCCCGACCCCGACAGTGCCAACCCCGGCCTCCCCGACCCCGACCCCGTCCCCGACCTTTTTTTGGGTCGGGGATCGGGGGTGATCAAACACCTAAAGATTGACTTTTTTGGGGAAAATAAGTACTTTTGAAAATGTGATTAAATTGTGTATTGGTGGTGTAGTGGTGAGTGGTTGAGTCTGCGTGTTAGATCAAGTTGTCGTTCAGATCCCGATGCGTAATTGAATTTTTACTACTTTATATTAATCCCAATGACGGAGGAACAATTTTTAAAATTTTTTAAATTGTTTCCGTGTTTTTTTAAATATTTTTGATGCCAATTCATATCATTTTTACTCTTTTGGTCAGCAAAATTGGGAACTATTTAAAACATGTATTTATTACTTTGTTCAAAGCTGAATGATAAGTTTTTAGTGTCATAAATTGTAGAAAAAATTAACGCAATTTTTTATCACCCATCTATTACTTTAAAATTTTGAGAATTCAACAAGTTATAGTCAAAAATTTTCACTAAAAACTTCCAAAATTTAAGAAGTGTTAGCCGAATTTCGTTAATTTTGAAGCAATTTTCTTAACAAACATTGCTAAAATCTTCAAAAAAAATTTTCCGGCGACGCCTATCGGCACCGCCGACTCCTCTTATTCCTAAAAATTTTCGAGATTTTTAAAGATGATAAACGGATTTAAAAATAAAATTATATTTTATGCTTGCCTAATGAAGTCATTGCTGAAATTTTTATGAAAAAATGCTGAAAATTTTTATGAAAAAAAATTTTATGAACAAAATTTTCTTCAACCCCAAACCACGACCCCGAAAATTTTGATCGTCCCCGACCCCGACATTGCCAACCCCGACCCCGACTTTTCCGCCCCGAGGGGTCGGGGAGGACCCCTAGGCCAAATGATCAAACGAGGGAAAATGAAGACTGTTTATTGGTGGTCTACAAGAGCGTGGTCAGCTTCTACGTTGAAAATGGACTGGGTAAGGCGTTTATTTGATGGAAAAAGTGAAGGCAACTCGCCACTCTTTCGGGTCAACTCGCGCCCCACCCCAAACCTTTCAAGCCGACCGTCCGTTCGCTGCAAAAAGCACGCATATTCAGAGGCATTTTTATGTGCAGACATTGAGAAAGATGCAAAATGATTTTTCAATTTCGATTTAAACCTATAAAAAATTGATGATATTAGTAGGTAAAATATTTATGAAATGTCAGGAATATTGATTAGGTCAAGGTTCAAAAGAGGGAAAAATATTTACAAATGTCAGGATTATTGATTGGGTGAGTTAATTATTAAAGAATATGATTTATATGAATCATTTATTGCTTTTAAACATTTTTTGTCAAAGATAATATTTATTAATATTTGTAAAAATTTTTGAATATTATTAATCTTTAAAATTTACGTTTTTGAGAGTAATTTAACTTATCGAATTTTTGTTTGAATTATTTTAAATTTTCATATAAATTCCCTAAATTCAGAGGTTGCCTTGTCCAAATAAAATGGAATATTATTGGATTTTAATTTTGGTGGCATTCTTTGCAACAAATTCACTCGAAAAAGCTAAATCCGTAAAAGTAAAATTGGAGGAAACGCCACTAAAAACATTTGACGAATTATTCGGAGAAGGATGGTGGGACAAAGGTGAAGCCTCCGAAGATTTGAAAACGCCTGCGCCAACCAACTTTGGACAAAATGTCCATCACCAAATCGACCGACAGAACACCCAAATTGGACAAATTGAACCCAATTCAACTGATCAGAATCCTCCTCACACAGAGTCTGATCACTCTGATAATGCAAAAAATGGGGAAGAACTTATTGCTGAAGATGAGCGAAAACGTAAAATTGTTGCCAAATTCCATGCAATGAAAGACGAATTTAAACAAAAAGGAAAATATTCGAAAAAAGAATGGGTTCAAATTGAGAATAGAATTGCTAAACATTTAAAAATTAATCGCACAAAAATTTTTGAATGGAAAAAAGAATTTGGCCTAAGTCGAAAAGTGTACGACAAAAAAGAAGAACGTAAAAATTTGGTAGAGAAATTTGATCAAAAGAAAGCCGAGTTACAGCGTGGCGGATTCAAAAACTCTCACCATAAATTAGATAAAACTGTCGCGAAAGAGTTGGGCCTCAGTTTTAAAACAATTTCCAATTGGAAACGTGAACTTGGCCAAACCGGTGAGTATTTCGAGCCCAATTTTATTCTTATTAATTTTTTTATATTAAGTAAAATTCTTTTACAGAACAAAAGAAATACTCCCACAGCGAACAAAAGGAATTGATGAAACGTTATTATGAAATTAAAGCCAACAATTCTAAGATTATTGACGCGGACATTGCCAAAATGTTGAAAATTGGAAGACGCACTTTGTGTAATTGGAAAAAGCAATTTAAACGACAGCAAATCCATCAAAATTTTGTCGATGAAAATTCTGTGGAAGAGAATGCCGCGGCAAATGTTCAGGAAATTGGGAACTCAAATTTGAGTGAATATTTAATCATTTGAAAAAATGTTTTGGCATTTAATGATTTTTAATCTTATTTGTTTTACATTTTTTTGAAAATACTCTTTATCTTTATTAGAATTTATACTTGGATAATCAGAGGCATGAAGCACAGCATACAACCAATATTAGTATTACTTTTATATTGATTGATAAAACTAGCCAACTGTCCTTATTATAAGATTTGTCCTTATTGGGAGGGTCCTAATCTAGTAAATTAAAAATGTCCTTATTTATAAGATTTGTCCTTATTGGGAGGGTCCTAATAATTGGGAGGGTCCTAATCTAGTAAATTAAAAATGTCCTTATTTATAAGATTTGTCCTTATTGGGAGGGTCCTAATCTACTAAATTAAAAATGTCCTTATTTGTAAGATTTGTCCTTATTTGATGTCCTTATTTTCCGGTTTAGGAAAAGTTGTGTCGATTAATTGAATTTTTTAGTTTGGCGTAATTTTTGGATCTTTTTGGACCAACTTTCGTTCCATTTATCGAGTTTTATTCAAATTTTATAAGAACGTGGGCAATCCTTCGGAATTGCGATCCCGACAAAAAAAAATTGTTTTTTAATGAAAAAGATTATCCGCATAATCCGGCGGATTGTTCTCATAAAACTTGATTTTACCACATCAAAAGGAAAACTTCAAAAAAAGAATATTCACCCAAAGCGAGCTGGCTGTGATCGTGTGCTTGCTACTTATTCTTAAATCCAATTATTATAATATAATATTTTTTTCTTAATATTTTAAAAACACTTATTACTAGGGACAGATTTATATGTCTCCAAAAAAGATCAAATTCAGCGGGTGTTTTTTGCCCAAATAAAATGGAAGAGTTTTGAATTTTACTGGGAAATGTCACTTTTCCTCCGTGGAAAATTTAAATTTATTTCAAAACACACTTTTAGTTTGGATTTCACCAACCGTTCACCATTATTGAAATGAAGATTATTATAGTTCAAATCGATCGCTTTTTTGTGAAATGTTGTTTATTATAAAGAAATATTAAGAGATGTCAGGAACATTGATTTGGTCCCGGTTCAAAAGATTTTAGGAAATTTTATGAGATGTATATGAATGCCATTAAATTGTGGGCTGTCATTTATTACTTTCTTTAATTTTATCAAAGCTAAATAATAATTATTTTTATTCTTAAAATTAATGAGAAATTCCCTTAATTCAGAGGTGCTTTGCCAAATGGAAGAGTTTTGGATGTTAATTTTGGTCTTATTTTTTGCAACAAATTCACTCGAAAAAGCCGAATCAGTAAAAGTAAAATTAGAGGAAACGCAACTTAAAACATTTGATGAAATATTCGGAGAAGGCTGGTGGGACAGAGATGAAGACGAAGATTTGAAAACGCCGCCAACAAACTTTGGACAAAATGTCCATCACCAAATCGACCGGCAGAACACCCAAATTGGACGAATTGAACCTAATTCAACTGATCAGCTTGGACAAATTGAACCTAATTCAACTGATCAGCTTGGACAAATTGAAACCAATTCAACTGATCAGTTTGGACAAATTGAACCCAATTCAACTGATCAGAATGCTCTTCTCACAGAGTCTGAT
The DNA here is from genome assembly GCA_001723225.1 of Globodera ellingtonae. Lineage (NCBI taxonomy): Eukaryota > Metazoa > Nematoda > Chromadorea > Rhabditida > Heteroderidae > Globodera > Globodera ellingtonae. The sequence goes on from MEIZ01000046.1 coordinate 444,629, forward strand.
CGCTCTAATGATGCCAATTCAAATGAAAATATTGCGGAAGAGGAGCAAAAACGTAAAATTGTTGCCAAATTCCACGCAATTATAGACGAATTTAAGCAAAAAGGAAAATTTTCGGCAAAAGAATGGTCTCAAATTGAAAGGAGAATTGCAAAACATTTAAAAGTCAATCGCACAAAAATATATAAATGGAAAAAAGAAGTTGGCTTAAATCGAAGAAACTCAAAAAATAAGCGACAAAATTTTGTACAGAAATTTGATCAGAAGAAAGCCGAATTAAAGCGGGACGGATTTAAAAACTCTTATCACAATCATATTGATAAAACTGTCACAAAAGAATTGGGCCTCAGTTTAAGAACAATTTACAATTGGAAACGGGAACTGGGCCAAACTAAAGACTTACATAGCAAACAAAAGAAATTAATGAAACGTTATTATAAAATTAAAGACAAAAATCCTAAAATTAGTAACGAAAACATTGCAAAAATGTTGAAAATTGGAGAAAGAACTTTGTTTAGATGGAAAAGGCAATTTAAAAACGACAGCAATTTCACCCAAATTTTGTAGAAGAGAATGCCGGTTCAATGGCTGAGCAAATTGTATTTGGAAAAACCCGATTTGCCATTTTAAAAATATTTTTTGTTATAAAATTTTAAATCTTTTCACTACAATGTCCAATCGTTAGCTCTTATTCGTAATCTCAATTAATCATATTAATCAGTTGACTTGCAACACGTATGAGTGCCGCCATTTTACTCCGCAGACTCCAAGGGTGTAGGTCGTTTTGCAAAGTCCGCCATCTCCGCGCCCCGCCCCCAAAGTGTCCGTTATTAGAGATTTACATAGTGATTTTGTCCCCTTTTAAGCTATTAAAAATTGTCTGAAATTATGTTATTTGGTGTACTGATTACGAATTCGTCAATAGCAATTAAAAAATGACGCAGCGCCTCACTTCTTGCGCATGCGTTACCCACGCGCACCAGCGTTGTTCGGACGGCTCCTAGCGAACGGGCTGCAATTCACTCTTAAAAATGTTGCGCAACTATTACATCGGATGATTTCACACTCCACATTGCCAAGATCGTTTCGTCACCTGTCAATCAACTCGCGTCGAAGAAAACGAAAGCTTCATTATTTAAGTTCGCCCTTTGCAATAATGGCGTTGCATTTTTATTTGGAGTGAAGAGAACAGCCAACAGACGGAAAAATTTGCCTGCGTTTTCTTATGGTCGAGACCTGTCAAGCAAACTTTCCCCGTCCATTTGCAACCCATCAATCATCCAATGCCCAACTCATTCTTATTCAAATATTTTCAGGGCCGTTTTTGCACGTCCGAAGGAATGGGCGGATCCACCACCACCAATGCCAATATTTTGGGGTAAGCATTAAAAATGGTGGTCCTGATTCTTTAAGTTATTATTTTGTCAGTTGTTTTTGTTTTCGTTAATCCCGAACAAAGTTTTCATTAAACCACGTGGTTTTAAAAACATATCCAAATATTACGGATCATAAACCCAAAGACGGCCGTGGAAAATAGGGCAGAGCGATGTCGAAAGTCCATGACGGCATGCACGACAATACCGGAATGTTGCGAAAAGCAACGCCAGTGTCAATGTCTTGGTCACTTTGTTTGGGTGTTCGCGAACACCAGAATCCTATGCAAATTTTTATACTAAATATGAAATAAATAAAAAAGAAACCGTTTGTTGGGTGGTAGTATTTGTCGTCTGCCGGGTTTCGATCTTTGGGTGCTCACTAAGACCAAATACCCTATGTGAATTTTATACTAAAATAAAATAAATAAAAATAAACATTAATTATTCGCATC
>MEIZ01000046.1:446523-464348 GCA_001723225.1 Globodera ellingtonae
TCTGGGACATTTGGAAATGTTCTTTTTCTTGATTCAGTTTCTGTGTTGTTGAGTTCGGATGTTTCAGTTGTCAATTTGTCGTCAACAGATATTTTTCCGGTGTCACTTTCAATTTCGTCTTCTTCCTTATCCTCTTCTCGTTCCGTGTCCGAATCAGTTTCAGGTTTGTTGTACATTYAAATGGATTTACCGGGGAATTTTGGTCGTTGGGGCATTTTATACGGATTATTATGGGTGTACGGATTATTTGGCGTTTCAGAAGAGTGATCATTTTTGGTTGAGAAATTCGGCATTTGTATGAACATCTTCGGGGCGGGCCATTTCGTGTTTTTTGTATMATTTGTCAAATGTGGACCYTTTTTATCGTTAAAGGGCACCATTCTTCCCTCAACCTCACAACCTTTCCAAAGGGTGATTACTGTAATCACAAAAATCAAGGTCATATTTTTGACTTGAATGAAATCGGATGAAGTTAAATCAGTTTGAGTGGATTTATTTATCTTTTGTTTTTCGATTTTCGATGTACTGCTTTGGTCACGTTTTCCAAGAACACCCTTTCCTTTATCCTTTTTCATTGCAATTTCTAAATTCCTTTCCAGTTTTTCCTCCTCTTCTCTTTTCTTTTCAAAACTCAATTTTTTGTCGATCATTTTTAGTTGGTAATCATATAACAACATCGCACTAGCGGATTGGTGCATTTCAACCATAAGTTGTTCGAGCGGTAGTACTCCTCCATCATGCTCCCGTACAGCAGGCAAATTTGGTCTTGAAATTTTACGGCCGAAACTTTTTTCATCCTTTTCGAGAGTCCAGTTTGGTGGTGAACAGATATATTCATTCGCTCTGCTTTCAGTTATTTTCCAATAATCAATTGTGCGACCTTTGGGATATCTCAACGTAATTCTCGGGTCCTTTAGTAACTTTTGAAAACTTTCAACAAGTATAAGACGTTCTGGAGTTTTACCGAATACAGTTTCCAGATCGATTTGGAAGTTTTCAATCAGTTTTTCAAGCAATTTTACCAATGGTATTTGTATAACTTCAATTTCTTTTTTCACAATTTCGTATCCTTCGAAAGATGAACGTTGTTTAAAGAACATTTTGTATAAGAACAGTTTGTGTTTAAAACAATTGTGAGAATAACTGAAGATCTTAGTGCTTAAATAGCATGTTTTTTTCCAATTTAAGTCCCGCCCAAATTCAGTTTTTAAATCACGCCCAACGTCACGTATGCAAACACGTTCTAAACAATCGGTTTGCGATCCTCCGGCCAAAACAAAATGTGTCGTCATAACAAAAAAAATAATTTTTGATTGTATTATGTACAGTAAAAGTCGTCCAAGTATTCGATAACTTCTGAATAGTGGGTTACACCTTATAATTATATATAATACGATAATGGCTATCAAGCAAATAATTCCAATTGTTGCCAAGTTTTTCCAATGTAATGAAAAGTTGAACAACCGGAACCAATCAATGTAAGGTATCCATATGAACGGGAAATTAAATTCATTATTCGAAGAATCATCTTCCTTTATTATTTTTCCAATTTCATGTTTGCTTTTAATATCCTGAGCGATATACGCCAGTTCACCCGTTATCGTTACATTAGTTGAACCGCCAAGACAATTAACTTGACAAATTTCATTGATTTCTGCTTTGTCAAAATTAATGGGTATGATATTATTTGTACCATTTAAATCACATTTAGTTGTGAAAGAAACTTTGTTCGGACAATTAATTTCGGCAATTGTTGAGCCTTGATTTGTTTTACAAGTTAGGTTTAATTCAGCACCCCTAACGCACTTGTAACAGCCAAAGAGTTCATAAACTTCAATATGGCATAAACTCAAATCCTGTACAATTGATAATTTCAAATCTTTAAATCCCACATATAATTGAATAGCAGCATGAAAACTTTCAGAAAAAACCCTTTCGCCATCGTAATTTAGATTTATTGACGGTGTTGCAAGTGGTAAACTTTTTTCTTTATCTTCAAACAGATCTTCGAGTAAGACATTATGACATAAACATTTTACTATTTCTTTTTCATGATCTGGTTGACATTTATTACACGCATTACTTTCTAAGATGCAATTAAAATCAGATGCCTTTGCGTAATCTTCACAATACAGATCCGATTCGATGTTATCAACCAAGGCGACCGATTTTCTATCCGTTAAAAACTTTTTGTTTAATAACGGTATAGGGGCTTGTGATACTGTTAGTAAAGAAACAGTGATATTTTTCCAATGCTCAGGTATTCCTGGGTGGAGAGCAAAATCATATTGATCTCGATACAATGGATCGAATGGGTATTTTTTCCCAGAGAAGTTTCCGTTTAATGTCATTTTTAATGTTACAAACGCGTTATATTCCCAATTAGTACAACTAAATAGTTCAAACACATTTTTTGATTTTGGGACAGCAAAATTACGGTAAAATAGACAGCCAGAAGTGGCTGTGGGGCATCCACACCACAGGAAACTGCAAGTTCCCATACAGTTATTATACCCAGGCTGATTTTTCCATTTTTTCAATTCTCTAACGTATGTTTTTGGATAGACTTTATCACAAAAATCCTTTTTGCACGAACCAAAAGCTGGACATTTTTTAATTGTGCCAGTTTGAATTTCATAAGATCTGAGCCATTTCTCCACCTTGGCATTACAATAAAGCATTAATCCTTTAAATATCACTTTCAGATTTCCCATTACTCGGTGAGAATCATCTTTAATTAATAAATCCATTTCTTGCATTGACGATACAAAACTTAAAGTTTTTGCTGAGTTATAAATGCATGAAACTGATTTGAGATCCCGTATGCATTCTTCACTTCCGGCGTCAATTGTGATGACTTCTCCATGAATTGCCGGTGTGAAAACAATTAAAACGATTAATCGCGCTAAGTCTCTTGATCTTCGTGATGACATTCGTGTCTTTTTAAGGCTGACTTTTTTGTTTCTGCCATCTTGAGTTACTATTAATTTACTCAATATTTTGTATGTGTCTAATTTACAGATTTTTACAACACAACAAATCACATACAAACATATTAATACGATGGTTATTATGATACCGTAAATTCCGCTTGCAGTGTATGGGTTACAGTTTGGATTACCCAGAAAATTCCAACAGAGAACACATTCAATTATTTCACATACTGTACTRGGTTCACAAAGAACACGGATTGCTGTTAGTATTTGGGCTTTATCCCAAAATCCAACCTCACAATGATGATGACGCAAGAGTATCTCTTCGTCCAAATTATACTGGTATTTTTGGACATAACCGTGGGTTAAACATGAATCCGTCTCACAACATATTTCGACAAGAAATAGTAAATTAACCATTGATTTTGCCTTACTTCGGGTGAACATGGGATGATTATTTTTCAATGGTTTTTCTTTTCTTATGACGGGTTCTTTAATTACGTCGGGTTTTATAATTTCACTTGGTTCAGAATTAATTTCAAGTGGGCATAACTTATTAATCGGTCTCGAAATAATATTGCCAATTGGAATTTTAATTCGTACATTTCGAGTATAATTTCCATTATCGGAATCAATTAACTCAACAATTTTTGCTAGTTTCCACATGTTTCTTGGTTGCCGATCTTCCTTTAATATGACAACTTCCCCGATTTTTGGTTCTCGTTTAATTTCAGATTTAGGACCTTTAATTGTCCACTGACTTCTGTCTCGTAACCAAATTAAATATTTTTTGTTCCAACGGTTCCATAAATCATTTAATAAAATTTCAGTTTTTATAAATGATTCTTTGAGATTAATTTGTTCGAATTCTTGTATATTCGGTGTTTTATTGTCCAATTCAAAGCATAAATTCATTCTCGGATACAGAAAATCTATTGGGCGTAATGGAACAATTCCAGGTGTGTCCGGATTTTCTTCTACAGTTGTGAGGGGACGCATATTAAGTATTCCTTCAACTTCCGTTGTAAATGTTATCATTTCATTCCAGGACAGACATGTTTTTCCCAATGTTTTCTTGAATGAATCCTTTACTAATGAGACTAAACGTTCATATACTCCTCCTTGCCAAGGACTCAACTCTTTTATAAATTTCCAGTTAAATTGTTTACCGGTGGATCTTAAATGGTCTTTGCATATTTTGGCACATGCGGTAAACGTACCGGAATTATCAGACAATATTCTTTCTGGATAGCCTCTTCTAGATGATAATCTTTTCAGGATTCCCATACATGTTATGGTTTTCAAACCCTTGACAGGTTCTAAATAAACTGCTCTCGTACATAAACAAGTTATTAGTGTGATCCAACATTTACCTAGTACTCCATTACTTTTTCGATAAATGGTTGGACCCAAATGATCAATTCCAATGCTTGTAAAAGGGTTAGTTCTTTTTACTCTGTCCACTGGTAAATTTGGCATAATTGGTAACATGAATTGAGGAGATTTCATCCTTTTACATTTTATGCAGAGTGATAGTACCCCTTTAATAGTTCGTCTTGCTTGAGGTGTCCAAAATTGTGACAAAAATTCTGTCAATGTGGTTTGGACTCCTGCATGTTTCATTTTTTGGTGAATTTTTGTGATGATCAAATGTAAAATCTCACAATTTTTCGGAATTATTATGGGATTAATAAAGTCAAAGTTTTCCGATGAATGTTTGATTCTTGTTTTTAAACGTTTAATTCCGATTTCGTCTTCAAAGGTTTCCCATTTTTCATACACATGGAAATTTTCTCGTTGGTACCATTTAATGATTATAAATTCCGATGCCAGTTCGAAATTTCCATCTTCGAGGAGTTTTGAAATCTTCAGTTTCTTCTTTGTCTTCTTCATTATCTTTTCGTTTATGAAATACATCACATAAGAAAAAATTCTGATAATTTTATTCCAATTATTATGTTTCTTTATATCGATGATTTTTTCATAACTGATTGTTTTTGTCATCATTTCAAGTACAGGTGGTTCATTTTGTGCAACCTCTATAGTGAGTTTCATTTCACTGACCCATTTATTTGGTTCTTCATTCAACCATTGGGGTCCATTCCACCATTTATTATCGATTTGAATCTCATTTGGAGAGCACCCCCTCGAGCCAACGTCGGCTGGGTTATCGATTGAACTAATATGGAAAAAGGTACAATCTTGATGTTCTCGTATCTCATTTATTCGGTTTTCCACGAATTTGGTTTGTTTTTCCTTTTGATTTATCCAGCATAAAACAGCTTTAGCATCACTCCATACAAATTTATCAGATATTTCCAACCCAAGTTGGTTTTCAACAAATTTTAAGGCATGTACTCCTTTCAATAATGCTAATAACTCCATTCTTGGGATTGTTAATTTTTGTTTCTTTTGTTTGATCCGATTTTCGCGCATAAACAAGGAAGGTCGTCACTTTATTTTTTGTTTTGGTTCTCAAATAGATAGATGCAGCATAAGTGTTTTGACTTGCATCGACAAACACGTGTAATTGGTTATCATCTCCTTTACTGGTAGATATAATTCGTCGAGGTACCTTTATGACTTGATCTGACCATTTTTCGACTATGTTAATCCATTCGATTTGATGTTCTTCGTCCAATAGTTCGTCCCAACTTTTTGGTTTGTCCCATAGCTTTTGAAAAAGTAGTTTAGCTTCAACTAAGCATGGAGATACTAATCCTAATGGATCGAATAATGAAGCCATCGTTTCCAACACCTTTCTTCGTGTGTATTTTTTATCATTCTTACTATTTGGAAATGCGATCAGTAATTCGTCATTTTCTAAATTCCATTTGATACCAAGAATTTTTGGAACTTTGTCTGGTAAACGGTCTTCCTTTGGAATTTGTTCAAGTGCTTCTTTAGAATTTGTAACAAATTCTCTTAGATTCATTTTTCCTTCGCCAAATACTTGTTTCAACTTGTGATAGTTGTTTACAACTTCTTCCTTAGATTCACAACCAACAAAAATATTATCAACATATATGTCTTTCATCATTTTTTCCATTCCACTGTATTTTTTCAAATGATGATCGATTGTCATAGCTAAAATGCTTGGTGAACATATTACTCCGAATGCTATTCGAGTAAATCTATATATGATCATGTTTTCGGGTGTCAATGATTTGTTTATATCCTTTATCCATAGAAATTTAGTGACTTCTCGGTCTTCTTCTTCAAGTTCAATTTGAAGAAACGCTTTTTCAATGTCACCTAACAATGGAAATTTCGAAAGACGAAATCGTAATAACAATCCAGCTAAATCTGGTAGTCGTAATGGACCTCTGTACATGTGCTGGTTCAAACTTTTTTGTGATCGAGTTTTAGCGGATGCATTATAAACTTCTCGTATTTTTTCTCCTTTAAATTTAAATAAGAATTTTTTGTGATCTCTCGTTTTCTCACAAAAAATCTCCAGAAATCATTTATACCCAGGAGCAAATCCGGTTCACCCTTTTCTGAACATAAATTTCTTAATTCAATTTCACCTATTTCTGCATATATTTCCTTTAACGTGACCGAGTGCAATTCGTCAGAATTTTATTGACACTGAGTAAATCAATAATTTCTTCTTTTCCATCAACTCTTTCGATTCCCAAAACGTATTTTCCGGATCGTGTTTTTCCCAAACTACTGCCTTTGAAAGCACGTATTTCAAGTAATCCTTCACAAACTTTAGGCAGATTTAATTTGCGTGCCAGACGATCAGTTATGTATGAAAATTCACTCCCGCTATCAAGAAGCGCCAAAACTTCTGTAACATTATTTGTGATTCGCGGTGAGAATACTCGAATTTTTAATACCATTAGTAGGGGATTACAATTTCCCAACAAAGTTGTATGAGTATGGACTGAACCGTCAAAACTTACTTTATCTTTATTGACATCCCTTACCTTTGTCTCATATACATTATCATTGTACTCCTTCGTCGTATTATTAATTTGACAAAAGGTTGTCTTACTTTTTTCAGTTCCTTTGTTATTTTCTCGAGGTTTAAATTTCTCCTTTGCGATAGTTGAAGAATTTTTACTCGTAAATTTAATGTTTCGTTTATCCTCATGTTCATTACGTTCGAATCTGTTATCAGTTTCCCAGTATTTTTTAGGACAAATGGCATCATTGTGGGATCCATTGCAAATTCGACAATTTCTTTTTGAATCACAGTCCTTAAGTATATGTCCTTGACGTAGGCAACGAAAACATCTTTTCTGGTCCGATAATCGCTTCATGCGATCCTCCCGACGCTTGATTTTATTACACATGTTTGACCAGTGGTTTCCATCACAAAAATAACAATTAATTCCATTAGATTTTCTAGTGATCTGGAATGTTCTTGTCTGATTCGAATTATAACTATTCTGCGCAATTCTTTTATTTGGCAACTTGTTGGTATTTTGAGACCAAGTTTCCTTCCTAAAGTGTCTCGTACACTGGAAGACTGCCTCACGTATATTTTCCATTTTGATTAGGGTATTTCTCAGTGTTTTTGTGGTCCATATGTCATTCGAACTTTTTTCCTCCTTTGTAATTTCCAACAGAAAATTTCTGTTTATTTTTGACTTAATCAATGAGGTCATCACCGAATTGTTTGTTTGCTCTCCAAGACTTTCCAATTGTCTGAATATTTTCTCAATTTTATCAACAGTGTTTTTTAGAGAAAGAGCACTTTCATCACACATTTGCATTTTGAACAATTGAGACTCCAGAGCCTCTACCAAAATCTTTTTGTCACCAAATCTGTCTTTTAACGTACTTACAGCGATCTCGTAATTTTCATTCGACAGAATCAAATCTGAGACAGCATCTTTTGCTTGTCCCTTTAAGCAATTTAACAAAAACTTCATTTTGTCAACATTGTTAAAATTTCTTTTATCGATTGTACTTTCAAAACTTTGCCAAAACGAAATCCAATGATGCGGGTCACCAAAGAATTCAGGCAATTGTAGACGTGGTAGTTGCACATGCAACTCAGTCTCTTCTCGAACCATATTACGGTTATTTGGGGCATTTACCCGTGTCTCCAAATTCAGCTCATGGTTAATCAATTCTTCAGTACTGTCTATCATTTCACGGCCTTTTTCGATCCAGGCATAAAAGTGTTTACCCTCAATCACATATGTTTCATATTTCTCTTGTTCGAGCTCTTGCTTAGACTGGTTCAAACTAAGCGTTTTTAGAAAATCTAACCATTGTTGATTTTTCTCTTCAAGAGTTTTTATTAGTTTTTGCAAACTTTTTGCATTTTTTCGTAGAGTTTCCTCTTCTTCCTCGGTGTTTTCATCTTTCATAATAAGTTCTTCAGTACTGGCAATATGGTTTCTCAAACGTTGCAAAGCAGGACCAATCATACTTTTATATGGGCCCGACATTTTCTGAATAAAACTCAAGTTTATTCAATATTATTTTTCTCCACAGAAATTCACAGGTTCGATTCGATTTATAGCTAACGGCACCACTTGTCGGAAAAGTACTCAGGATAAGCAATTTGGAATGAATTCAATCAATTCCTTCCAGTCCGTTAATAGCTCAATGACACAATGTCCCAAGTTTCCAACAAAGATTTAACTCAATAATATTAATAATATTTGTTATACAACACAATATTATCACAATTTTAAAGAGAACCAGACAGTTTAGATTGAGTTAAGAACACAATTGTTCACACAATTTACGACTGAAATGCGTTTGACAGATCCAAGTTGATCGGTGCAGTTAAAGCGATTGGACTGTCTTAAATAGCTGATGAAAAAGGGGCGGTACAAGTGTTGTAAACAAAGACATTGAATTTTACGATTTCGTGTGGAAAAAATGTGACTAGCATATCAAAAAGATGATGCAAAAGATGGTTTTTAGAAATGTTAGGAAAGAAGGGCGAATAACATTTTAAAAAAATGGACCAAAATAAATTTGCGAAAGGAAAGAAAGGTCGTTTAACGACACTTTGGGGGGACGAAAATTTCCCTTCGATGGATCATTTTGATGTAGTCGGGCCATCTTCCTCAAGTGTATTCAGTTGGTCCCAATTGGAGGCGTGGCGGATCGTCTGAGAGATGGTTTCTTTCATCATCTCCAATTTATCCCAATACGCCGCGCGGATTTGAAGCACAGAACATCCGTCCCGTGGGATCATTGCCAAGCACTCCGCCGTTGTCGAACGGAGTTTCAAAAGGCACCCTGCTTCCTTGTAGTGGGAACCTCGAGTGTCAATCTTTGAGTGTCCAACATCAATTTGTCCCATTAATTTTCTCCTTTTTTCCTCCATCAAAATTTTGACTGCCTTTGGTTGTTCACTTTTGTCTGGGACATTTGGAAATGTTCTTTTTCTTGATTCAGTTTCTGTGTTGTTGAGTTCGGATGTTTCAGTTGTATTAAATTAATTTGTATTTCATATAAATCTCTAATTTAAATTATTTTGCAAGAATAAAATGGAATATTTTTTGATTTTAATTCTGTCATTCTTCGCAACAACGCTGGACAAAGCCGAATCCGTAAAAGTAAAATCGGAGGAAATGCCCCTAAAAACATTTGATGAAATATTCGGAGAAGGCTGGTGGGACAAAGGTGAAGCCGAAGATTTGAAAATGCCGGCGCCAAGAAACTTTGGACAAAATGTCCATCACCAAATCGTCCGGCAGAACACCCAAATTGGACAAATTGAACCCAATTCAACTGATCAGCTTGGACAAATTGAACCCAATTCAACTGATCAGAATCCTCCTCTCACAGAGTCTGATCACTCTGATAATGCCAAAAATGGGGAAGAACTTATTGCTGAAGATTTGCAAAAACGTAAAATTGTTGACAAATTCCACGAAATGAAAGACAAATTTAAGCAAAAAGGAAAATATTCGGTAAAAGAATGGGTTCAAATTGAAAATAAAATTGCTAAACATTTAAAAGTCTATCGCACAAAAATATATGAATGGAAAAAAGAATTTGGCCTAAGCCAAATAAATCCAAAAAATGAGCGAAAAAATTTGGTAGAGAAATTTGATCAAATGAAAGCCGAGTTAAAGCGGGACGGATTCAAAAACTCTTATCCCAATCAAATAAATGAAACTGTCGCAAAAGAATTGGGCCTCAATTTTAGAACAATTTACAAATGGAAACGAAAACTTGGCCAATCCAGTGAGTATTTGGAGCCCAATTTTATTATTTATTTAAATTAATTAAATTCTTTTACAGCACTAACACATAAACACCCCCACAGCGAACAAAAAGAATTAATGAAACGTTATTATGAAATTAAAGCCAACAATTCTAAGATTATTGACGCGGACATTGCAAAAATGTTGAAAATTGGAAGAGACACTTTGCGTAGATGGAAAAAGCAATTTAAACGACAGCAATTTCAAGCAAATTCTGTCGATGGACATTCTGTGGAAGAGAATGCCGCGAAAAATGTTCAAGAAATTGGGAACTCAAATTTCAGTGAATATTTAATCGTTTGAAAAAATGTTTTGGCATTTAATGATTTTTAATCTTTTGATTCTTTATCTTTTTAGGATTTATAACAGCATAAATCTTTAAATATTCAATTACTCTATGATTTTTAAATAATTCGGATATCCGCGGACGGATATCCGGATATGGGATATTGGAACGTCACGGATACGGACGGATAACGGATATGAGATTTTGCTGACGGACGGATACGGATACGAAAATTCGTATCCGTGCGCATGCCTGATTTAAATCTTGGATAATCAGAGGCATGAAGCACAGCATACAACCAATATTAGTATTACCTTTATATTGATTGCTAAAACTAGCCAACTGTCCCATATTATAAGATTTGTCCCTTATTGGGTTGGTCCTAATCTAGTAAATTAAAAATGTGCTTATTTATGAGATTTGTCGTTATTTGGAGGGTCCTAATCTAGTAAATTAAAAATGTCCTTATTTATAAGATTCTTCCTTATTGGGAGGGTCCTAATCTTATAAATTAAAAAGGTCTTTATTTGTAAGATTTGTCCTTATTGGAAGGGTCCTAATCTAGTAAATTAAAAATGCCCTTATTTATAAGATTTGTCCTTATTGGGAGGGTCCTAATCTTATAAATTAAAAAGGTCATTATTTGTAAGATTTGTCCTTATCTGAGGCCTCCGTCCTTATTTTCCGGTTTAGGAAAATGTTGTCGAATTTAATTTAATTTTGTAGTTTGGCGTAATTTTTGGATCATTTTTGGACCAAATTTCGCTCCATTTTGTTGTTTCATTGTCCAATAGGGTTGACAACAATTGAAGAATAAATTTTATTGATAATGGTGGACGGAGGTCAAGTTTGGTTGGGAGTTGAATAACAACAAGTGAAAGGACCGGGGGAGCGGGGGAGAAAAGAGGGGAGGAAAAATGATATGTAGGGTGCGGATTTTTAGTTAAGAAAAATCTCTAAAAAGTTAACTAAATAGTGGCGAAAAAGTGCCAAAATAGTGGCCAAAATGCGGGTTCATAAGCGAAAATAGTGATGAAAAAATGTATGTAAAAATGACAATAATGGCTTAAAAACTTGTTTTTTAGATGGTAAAATTATTAATCAGTAGGGCTTTTACTTTAGGTAAGAAAAATTCGAATTTTATTTTATTTTTAAAGAAATTTTTTTGTAAAAACGCCCAAATAGTGGCGCAAATTGTAAATATCGTTCATACGGTCCAGAATCAAAATCGAGCTATCAATCGACTCCTCTCGGTCTGAAAACCGAAAAAAAAATTTTGTTGGGCAACCATTCCCTGAAGAGTTACAGACCCGGGACTGAACTGTATTTTGACTGGGGACTCAGTTGTCCACTGATTTTGCAACGAATTGAACAACATTCTGCGCACTTTCCCCACAAAAAGATTTTTTTCATTTCAATCAACCACAAGTTTTAAGCCATCCCCCCCCCCAATTACAAAAGAAATCTATATTTTCTTTTTTTATTTTTATATTGTCATTTAACTTACAAAAGGAAGGTCCCCAAGTGCCCGTGGAGTTTTGGGATGAAACTTGGCACACTGATAGATCACCCCCACATTTCTAACACAAAGTGATATTCATTTTTGCTATAAAGCCCTGGGGAACGAGTTAAAGGCCCTCAAAGAACGAAAATTAAATGTGTCTATCAACGACGGCGATCTGCGTAGAAAGGCGCCATACGCAAGAATGGAAAATTCAATTACAAAATTAAACGGATCGATGTCGAAATTAAACTGCCACAACATTTAGCCCCCCCCCCCACTAATTACACAATAAATTTGTTTTTTCGTTGTTTATTAGTTTAATACTGTAATTTTTAACTAATAGCGTATTAACTAAGTCGGTTGCCTTGGTTTTGTTGGATTTAGTAATCATATGCTTTTGGTATGTTTTACTAATGGTGTTCAATATAGGTAACTGAATTTTTAAAGCTGTAAATGTTTTTGAATTAATTTAGATTTCATAATAAGACATTAAAAGGCGTAAATAATTCATTTCTGGCGTCAAGGCTAAAATGATTGATGGGACTTTGTGACACAATTCAAAAGGATAAAAATCACAAATATTTACAAAGCTTTTTGATTTAATATTTTTTGCATTTTAATGCGAAAAAATTAAAATCAATAATTTTTAATAAATTTAATTAGCTATTTCATCAGAAAACGGAAGTTATTCTTCACATGAAAGAAATATCAACGTTTTATTTTATTAAGTTGCAATTTTGCTCTGTATAAAAGATTCAAATTAAAAAACATTTGATTGCATATTCGCTTAAATTCATTGTGGGCTTCGGAAAATTTATAAAATACAAAGATAGTAAATTTAAATATTTTCCTATATCTTAAATTAGCGGAGTGAAGTGCAAGCAATCTGCATCCGATCGATATTCGAGATCAAATTTTGTCCTCAAGTCCAATCTCTGATCTGCATGCTGGAGTGAGAGCAGTTTGAACTGATTTTTGAACATTTAATGCATTATTTTTGGTGAATTAAAATGTTTGGAAAATCATTCAAAAAATAAATGTGGTTTATTTTTACAACTTTGTGAGGTTTATTTTCAAAAGATATGTACATTTTTCGTTCAATGTGTCAAAGTTTGGTAAGAAAACGCATTTTTGTGCATTTTGACACCAAATGAAATTCCAAAAAGGGTACCGCTAAAATCACTTTTTCAAGGTTTTTTTTATTATATCTGCGTTTTAATAATATTAATTTGAAGTAAAGAGTTTTTTATTGAAATAAACTAGCTACCTACATATTTTGTAATTTGAGTTTTTGTGAAAATCTAAATCCAATATTAGTAATGAATTTTTTATGTTATTTTCTCTATTACATTGGATGACCAAATCCCGATATGAATTTTTAAATTTATTTGAAAGAATAAATCTATAGCCCAAAAATTGTGAATTTTCCTAATCTTAAATAAATTTAATTATATTTTAAGCAAAGTTCATTATGATATTGAACATTCTACTAATAATTTGTTTAATAAATTATGGTTTTACTTTACCCAACGACTTGTTTGACGAATTTTGGCAGACAAATCAATCGGGACCTCAAGCAAATTCGATTGACTCTCAGCCAAAAATCAAAGTTTACAATAATAAAAAAAATTTCGAGAATTTTGTTTTCATTTTTGGGTTTTGCTTTTTCATCCGGGAACCTATTTAACATCGAGATTTAAGAATGAACCGCACGAGGAGCAATTGGATGGAAGATGTCAGGACTTAAAAGAAACCCTTAAAATTAAGCATGAACCATATTATGGAGCAGTTAATGTGGAAGGTGAGACACTTCATAAGAAAGAAAATAATATAAATAGTTTCCAACAAAAAATTAATAAAATTTTTTTAATATAAAATAAATGCTAATTCTTGCAAAAGTCGAAATAATTTAATAATCATATAATCAATTTATTTAAAAAAAGCCATTCAGGAACAGATTATATTAAAAATGAATCGCATTCTGAAGACGTAACTGTTAAATCGGAACAAAATGATGAATCACAAAAGGATTTCATTAAAGTTAAAGTTGAAGAAGTTGGACCATCTGTTGAAGAACATGGACAACAATTGTTGACTTCCACAAGCGCCAGAACTAAGGACGGCGCTCAAATGTCCATGGCGCACAAACGGCAGCTCTCAATTGTCCTTGACTCTCAAACGTCGGTTAGCGTGGAAGATGAATGTGAGTCATTACAAATGATTTCGCCATTGAGCAAAAGTGCCCGCCGGATTAGGGCTAGAAGCAAAATGCCACAAAATGAATCATCTGAAGAAGATAATTGCAGTGAAGAGTCCGAAGAAGCTAATCACTCCAGCGAAACATTTGAGGAATCGGATTATTCAGAGAGCGAAGATTTTAAGGAAATCGATAATAAAAATGATCAACAAAATTTTGGAAAAAGTTGAGTACCAAAAAAGCATTTTTAAAACAATTAAATTTTAGGAATTCATTACTCTGAAGAAGAAAAGCTTGAAATTGTGAACAAATTTTTGAAAATGAAGCAAAACCTTTACAATAGTGGCGATAAAAGGCCATACAAAGAAATAAATAAAGAAATTGCCGACAAATTAAATGTGAATATTCGCACAATTTACATATGGAAAAAGAATTTTGGCCATAGTAAGTCTTTTAATTAAACATAAATTGGATATATTGAAGCCCCCGAGCGATGCCTTTGCAAATTTTAAAATTTTAGCGATTTATTACTCTGAAAAAGAAAAGCGCGAAATTGTCAACAAATTTTTGAAACTGAAATATGAGCTTAACAATAATAATAAAAAGGGTAAAAGACCATACAGAGAAATTAATAAAGAAATTGCCGATAAATTAAATGTACATATACGCACAATTTACAAGTGGAAAAAGAATTTTGACCATAGTAAGTCTTTTTAATTAAACATAATTTGTTTTTGTCTTGTAAAAAATATTGAAGCCCCCCAGGCGATGCCTTCAAATTTTTAAATTTTAGAAATTATTCACTCTGAAGAAGAAAAGCTCGAAATTGTGAACAAATTTTTGAAAATTAAGCAAGAGCTCTGCAATAATGGAGATAAAAGATTGTGTAAAGAAATTGACAAAGAACTTGCTGACAAATTTGGTGTAACTATTGGCACAATTTGCAAATGGATAAAGAAATTTGGATTTTGTAAGAAGAAAAAAAATTAATTAAAAAATATATTTATGTTTAATAATAAATAAATAAATAAAATTTAGCAACGCTAAAAAGATTTACAAGCGAACAAAAAATTGAACTTGTCAAACGCATTGAAAAGTTAAAAAAAGAAAATCCAAAATTGAAAAAAAAAGAAATAGCGAAAAAATTGCAAATTAGCTGTACATATTTGAACCAATTGATAAAGCAGATCCCGCTTGAAGCTGCAAAACGTAAGAATTATCTTACAATTAAGACAAAAATGTAACCCAAAATTAAATACAATTAAAAATGCTTCAAACAGAACTCGGGGGGTTGTCTCAGAAAATAAGGAAAAGATTTGAAAACAAATCAATTTTGTTTTAATTTCTGAAGACGACTTTCCACTTTTAGGCACAAAAAAAGTTCTAAAATAGGCATGAAATAGGCACAAAAATTCTCAAATAGGCAAATAAAATTTTTTACTAAAGGTTTTCAAAAAAAAAACTAAGCGATCATTTCTGCTTATTGCAGTTACAAATCAAAAATTTTTTGATATTTTCCGGCGTAAAGCGCATCCGAATTTGTTCACAAACATGATTTAGACCAGGGATGGGCGCCGACGACCTCAAAAATTTCGGAAATCGGAATTCCGAGGCCTAAAAAAATTTCGGAAATCGGAAATCGGAATTCCGACCCCAAAATGTCGGAAATCGGAATTCCGCCCATCCCTGATTTAGACCATGTCATAAACACGTGAGATGTATGAGATTTAGGTAGAAGGTTTGAGGCCCTAAATTTAATTTTTGTTAATCCAGGTAGCTAGCTTTTGCCTTTATTTGGCATTTTTTGCAAATATCCTAAAATCCTAAAAAAAGTCGCCAAAAATGTCGAAATAGGCACAAATAGGCATTAGGCACAAAAACCCTAAAATAGGCATAAATAGGCATTACAAAAGTCCACTCTAGAAGCTCCAAATAAAGCTAAAAACATGTTTTTCGTGCTTAACTCAGTGTGCCAAGTTCGCAGAAAAAAAAAGGCATTTGCCTAAAAGTGGAAGCCCTGCTAATCTGTCATCTTTTGAACTCAAGCGAACGAGGTAACGACGCGCGGGCGCCGCAAAAATGCATTGGGACGGAAGGAGAACGCCTGAACCCGAATGATGGATGAGTGACAGATTGGAAAATTCCGAGCTGAATATTTTTTAGATATTTTAAAACACAATTGTTCGATCTATACTTAGGTGTTAAATTAAGCATTTTAGCATAAAATGAGTTTAGCGTATTATTTACTTTTGATTCTACATGGTTTTCAAGTTCGGCCAGCAAAGCCGGGTAATGAAATGTCCGGGTAATGAAATGTCCGGGTGATGAAACGTCCGGGTAATGAAACGTCCGGGTAACGAAACGTCCGGGTGATGAAACGTCCGGGTAATGAAACGTCCGGGTCTTTTCAAAAAATGAAATGATTATCCGTATAATCCGGCGTATTGTTTTCATAAAACTCGATTTTGGCTCCTCAAAGGGAACCTTGCATATTCACTCCAAAGCTAGAGGACTTTTTTTGTTTCTTAATATTTGAATATTTGTAAAAATACTTATTACTAGGGACGGATTAATAATGAAGATTATTATAGTTCACAATCGATCGCTTTTTTGTAAAATGATGTTTATTATAGGAGAAATATTAAGAGATGTCAGGAACATTGATTTGGTCCCATGAGATGTATATGAATGCCATTTCAATTGTGGGCTATCACTTATTACTTCTTTAATTTTATCAAAGCTAAATACTAATATAAAATAAAATAATAATATTAAAATAATTTGTAATATTTTTATTCTTTAAAATTAATGAGAAAATTCTTTTGAAATTTCATATAAATTCCCTAAATTCAGAGAGGTTGCTTTGTCCAAATAAAATGGAAGAGTTTTGGATTTTAATTTTGGTTTTATTTTTTGCAACAAATTCACTGGACAAGACCGAATCAGTAAAAATAAAATTGGAAGAAACGCCACTCAAAACATTTGATGAAATATTCGGAGAAGGCTGGTGGGACAGCGATGAAGCAGAGGATTTGAAAACGCCGCGGCCAACAAACTTTGGACAAAATGTCCATCACCAAATCGACCGACAGAACACCCAAATTGGACAAATTGAACCCAATTCAAATGATCAGCTTGGACAAATTGAACCCAATTCAACTGATCAGCTTGGACAAATTGAAACCAATTCAACTTATCAGCTTGGACAAATTGAACCCAATTCAACTGATCTGAATCCTCCTCTCACAGAGGCTGATCACTCTGATAATGCCGATTCAAATGAAAATATTGCGGAAGATGAGCAAAAACGTATCGACAAATTCCACGCAATTAAAGACGAATTTAAGCAAAAAGGAAAATTTTCGGTAAAAGAATGGGTTCAAATTGAAAGAAAAGCTAAACATTTAAAAGTCAATCGCTCAAAAATATTTAAATGGAAAAAAGAATTTGGCTTAAGTCGAAAAACGTTCAATAAAAAAGAAGAACGTAAACATTTAATAGAGAAATTTGAACAAAAGAAAGTCGAGTTAACGCGGGACGGATTCAAAAGTTCATTTAAAAATCAAATTGATGAAAGTGTCGCAAAAGAATTGGGCCTCTGTTTTAAAACAATTTACAATTGGAAACGTGAACTTGGCCAATCCAGTGAGTATTTCGAACCCAATTTTATTATTATTTAAAAAATTAAAAATTCTTTTACAGAACTAAAACATAT
>MEIZ01000046.1:471492-486446 GCA_001723225.1 Globodera ellingtonae
CCGGCCCTAATAGAAGCGGCCGGAAATTGTCACCACATCCTCCATTTTGTGATCAATAAAGTAGGGTTGGCCTCTTATACACATCTAGATGTGTATAAGAGACAGCTTTTAGGGTTGGCAGAAATTTGGAAAATAATCGCCAACATCATTTGATTTGAACCCAATTCAACCTGTCTCTTATACACATCTAGATGTGTATAAGAGACAGGGGTGGGGGAGACCAATGGATGCCCCACCCTTTAAACCAATGCGCATATGCAAAAAACAATTTTTAAGTCCCTTGGAACAATTTTTCCCCCCTTGGGGTGGGTGAGCCAAAGGCCCACACCCCTCCAAGATTTACACAAATTTTCTAAATTTTGACCAAAAGGGTCTTTCCTGGGTCTCCCTTGGGATTTCCAAAACCCCACAATCCACTACCTTTCTCTTTTTTTTCACTTGTTGTTCCTCCTCGATGTTGTTGTTCTGCTGCTGCTGCTGCTGTTGATGTGGTGCGCCCAGTTCAAGAGGGCCAACAACATTGGCTCGATCTTTTCGTTCACCTGATGAAACAACAACAAAAATTTTGTGGTAGACGTACTTGGGGGTGCACCGTTTTTTGTTGCGATTTTTCGTTTTTATATGTTTTCTTAGGGGCTTAAACCGATAGAAAAAAAGGTGGAAATTCACTTCTCACTCCCTTTTAAAATAACATTCCCTTCTCTTCCCTGTCCACCTTCTCCATCTCTGCCCTTTTTCTTCTTTTTCCACCATCAACCGCCGCGGCAAGGTAATCAATCAAAAATGTCTGGGTATTTAAATTTTCTTTAGATGCCCCCGCGGTACTGATTTTCCGCGCACAAATGGACCAGAGCGCTAACTTAAACCAAACCAAAAAACTTTTTCTACCCCCTCCCAGCACGCGTGGCACCCCCAGTTGGGTCACGCGCAAATGCACCTCCTAAAATCAAATATTTTTTGAAAAAATTGTTTAACAAAAATGCTATAAAAAGGGAAAAACGCACCCCTAAAAATCTACCGAAAATTTTCGGTTCGGTTCTAAATTATTTTTCTCTAATTTTTTCTTTATTAGAGCTGCTCAAAGCAATTTTATAAAATTGTAATTTGTTAATATTTTTTATTTAAAACGCCAGATCCGGTCTATAACCGGAAATTGTCGCCATTTCACCCAATTGTGATCAATACTTTTTGGGTTGGCAGAAATTTGGAAAATAATCGCCAACATTATTGTTTTCTGAGTGACTTCAATATATTAGGGCTAAAAAATTCACAATTTTTTTCATTTGTGAATATTATTATTCTTTAAAATCTATGAAGTATTTTTGCGAGAAATTCTTGATCACAAAATTATAGACAAATTTTTGCAATCGAATTTTCTTTAGATTATAAAATTAATTGGTAAATTCAGATTTGTTTTTTGCCAACATAAAATGGAAAAGTTTTGGATTTTAATTTTGGTGGCATTCTTTGCAACAAATTCACTCGACAAAGCCAAATCCGTACAATTAGAGGAATTGGAGGAATTGCCCCTCCAAACATTTGACGAATTATTCGTAGATGAATGGTGGGACAAAGATGAAGCCGAAGATTTGAAAACGCCGCCGCCAACAAACTTTGGACAAAATGCCCATCACCAAATCGACCGGCAGAACAGCCAACTTGGACAAATTGAACCCAATTCAACTGATCAGAATCCTCCTCTCACAAAGTCTGATCACACTGGACAAATTGAACCCAATACAACTGATCAGCTTGGACAAATTGAACCCAATTCAACTGATCAGAATCCTCCTTTCACAGAGTCTGATCACACTGGACAAATTAAACCCAATTCAACTGATCAGAATCTTCCTCTCACAGAATCTGATCACTCTGATTGTGCCATTTCAAGCGAAAATATTGCTGAAGATGAGCAAAAACCTAAAATTATCGACGAATTCCACGCAATAAAAGAAAAATTTAAGCAAAAAGGAAAATATTCGAAAAAAGAATGGGTTCAAATTGAACAAAAAATTTCTAAACATTTGAACGTTGATCGCAAAAAAATATATGAATGGAAAAAAGAATTTGGCCTAATTCGAAAAATGCATAACTTTGGGAGGAAAAAAAATAAGCAAAAAAATTTGGTAGAGAAATTTGATCAAATGAAAGCCGAGTTACAGCGGGACGGATTCAAAAACTCTCAAAATCAAATAGATAAAACTGTCGCAAAAGAGTTGGGCCTCAGTTTTACAACAATTTACAATTGGAAACGTGAACTTGGCCAAACCAGTGAGTATTTCGAGCCCAATTTAATTATATTAATTAAATCCTTTTCAGAAACAAATAAATATCGCCACCGAAAACAAAAAGAATTGATGAAACGTTATTATGAAATTAAAGACCAAAATCCTAAAATAAGTGACGAGGAAATTGCTAAAATGTTGAAAGTTGTAAGAAGCACTTTGTTTATGGAAAAGACAATTTAAACGACAGCAATTACATCCAAATTCTGTCTATGGACATTCTGTGGAAGAGAATGCCGCGGCAAATGTTCAGGAAATTGATAAAACGAACGCGGGAAGTATTTGAATGATCAATGATTAATAAACCCCAAATCTGTTACAAAAATAGAATTTTTCAAAAAAATTGTTCATATATTCCTGAATTTTGCTTCAATTTTCTTAATAAAGATTGCCAATTTTTGTAAAAATTTTCTCGGCGGCGCCTATCGGCACCGCCGACCAATTTCCCGACGGCACATGCTGGCGTTGTTGGGCCCTCCTTCCCAGAAAAATTAAAAAATTTTTGAACAAAAAGAGCACTTTATACCCGTAACCGAATCTCAGTCTCATGCTGACAATTGAAGATCAACAATTACATATGTCCTGATAAATAAATAAATTTATTTTTTGGTTTAAAACTTGGAACAAATTTTCACAGCGGATATCGCGGATTGGATGCGGATATGATTTTTGAAACATGAGACGGATACAAACGGATACGGATCAGGGATGGGAACCGCTACCGCAACTGTTTCAGAAAGTTATTTTTTAAGATATGTTGCTTGACTTTTAATTTTATAAGATTTAATTTTAAAAAATTTTCCTTCTTGCCAGACTCAAGTGGCCACCAGACTCAAGTGGCCCAGATCAAATGCCCAGACTAACGACCCCTACCGGGCTTAGCCCTAAGCCCACCTGAGCTTAGGGGTTCAATAGGCGCATCAAATAACATAATTTCAGACAATTTTGTATAAAATACTTTTTTTACAAATTTTGACCCGTGGTGCGTAATTCTCCTTTTTTTGGGTGTGCGCAATTCTCCGGCGCCCGATGCGGGCATTCACATGAATTTTGCCAAAAAAAAATTTGAGCAGGGAGAACAAATGGGTAGAAATAATCTGGCAATCAATTTGATTGGCCACATTTTTTATCGACTTTTTTGGGCTGACGTCAAGGTCAACTGGGTGCAAGCGCTTTTCCGTTTTGCAAAATATGTTCGACCAAAATCATTTTTGCAATTATTTATTTAAATTTAATAAAAGCATAAAAATTCTGATCAGAAAAATATTGATGAAATATTGAAACAGAAATTTGATGAAATTTATGATGAAAATTGGTCGGAAGACGAAAACAATTCAGCGCCAGATCAAGATGAGAGTGTTGATGAACAGTCAAATGAATGTGAAAAAATTGAGTCTGTTCAACAAAAACGTGAAATTATTCAAAAATTCCGTGAAATGAAAGAAGATTATAAGAAAAACAGAAAATATCAAAATAATTATCGGGAAAAAAACAAATGCGCACACTCAAGCAAAGAATGGAATCAAATTGACACAAAAATATCAAATGGTTTGGGTGTAAGTCGTTATAAATTATATAAATGGAGAAAAGAATTGGGTCTAAGTCGAGAAATGAGGTTAAAATCAAATGACCAACAAAAACGTCGAATTTTGAAACAATTTGATGAAATAAAAAGCAAATGTCAAAAGGCAAAACTCAAAAGCGTTTCAAAGAATAAACTCGATAAGAAAATTGCAAAAAAATTGGGCGTTTGTAGAGCTACAATTATTGAATGGAAGCGCGAATTTGGCCTTTCTGGCAGCAATAAATCGGATGCAACAAAAATTGGAATTTTGAAGAAATATGCCAAAATAAAATGGAAGAATCCAAAAATGAGTGATTGTGACATTGCTGATTTGTTGAAAATCTCAATAAGCAGTTTAAAAAGATGGAAAGCTCAATTTAGATTTTAAAAATAGGTACTACGGAATTTGTAGGCCTTGACTCAACGTGAAGATTATATGGGATTGGATTATTTCAAAATTGTTGTTATTTTATTGTTTTCTTTAATTTTCTAAAAGTTTTAAAATAAATATTTATCAATTTGCGTGACTTCCACAGACATTTTCTGTGTTTTACCGTCCCGGGCCGATACCGTCCCGGCCACTACCGTCCCAGTTGAAAAAGGGATTCGGTGGCGTGGAATCCGAATTTGATCTCCGTTCCGACCAATTCCGAACCCCGGCACCGAATTCGATTTTCAAAAAAGTAAAATCTTCCAAAAACAAGTTCAGCCTAAAATTATTCAAAAAGCATGAATTCGATCGTTTGAAAAGGTTCGTTAGGCTTAGACCTAAGCCTAAGCTTAAGCTAGCCTAAGCCTAGCTTAGACCAAGCTTAAGCTTAGCCTAAGACGTTGAGGGGATTCGAGACACATTTGGCTGTGGGGGATTCGATTCGAAATGTAATTTATTTTATAGACATTTTGCTTTTCAAAAAAAATTGGTCAAGAATTGTACTAGTAATTTCTTCCGCGATAATCACAGAAAAAATTTATTTTACTTGATGCAACGTAGTGCAATAGTGATGGAGAGCCAGATTTTTGATGAGTTAAATTTAAATAGGTTTTATATGAGAAAACGAGCTGTGAAGTGGTTCAAATGAGGGGTCTCCGTAAAAGTTTTGAAATTCCATAGGTTTTCTTCCAAATTAGGGTCGAAGAACGGTAAGGTGAAGACTGGTCGGGGTTCAAAATTTGGACGTAATACTGTGGTAACGAATGCACTATCAAGTTCATCAGGATCGGTATCTTGATTGTCCGAGTACATTCCTTGGAATACAAACCCTCTTCGGGGATAATTATAGGGTCTTTAAATTCAGCGAAGATCGTCTTCTTTTACAAAATTTATTAGGATTAAATCGGATGTTTGGATTTTCAGGAGTGCCGTTAGGAAGTTTTCGGCACAGTTTAACCATTTGTTTTCGGGTTTTTAAGGATTATTACGAGAGAATTCTCGTTGGATTTCTTCCGTACAGCGTTTCAGTCGGTCTAATTCAGTTTTAAAATTCACGGCGTAACTTTGTGATACGCTGGAGGTCATCAATTTCAGTTGTGTGTATTCCAGCCAAGAACAAAACGATCAAAACGAACGTAATAGGGTTGTCGATAAAAAATAAAAATTAAGAATGTAAAGCGGTTTTTGAAAAAATCTATGAGTGATTTTTCCGATTTTTAATCATTGGACAACTGAGTCCCCACTCAAAAAGACACTTCAGTGCCGGGCGCATAACTTCTTTCTGTAAAACAGTGGACCRGCCCGGCCCTAATAGAAGCGGCCGGAAATTGTCACCACATCCTCCATTTTGTGATCAATAAAGTAGGGTTGGCAGAAATTTGGAAAATAATAGCCAACATTATTGATTTTCTGAGAGACTCCAATTTATATGGACTAGAAAAATTCACAATTTTAATTATTTTATTTCATTTGTGTATTTATTATTCATTAAAATGTATGAATATTTTTGCTAGAAATTCATTACCACAAAATTATAGACAAATTTTTGCAATAATAAAATTAATTGGTAAATTCAGATTTGTTTTTTGCCAACATAAAATGGAAAAGTTTTGGATTTTATTTTGGTGGCATTTTTTGCAACAAATTTACTGGACAAAACCGAATCCGTACAACTAACTCCATAACCAAATCGGCCGGCAGAACACCCAAATTGAACCCAATTCAACTGATCATCTTGGACAAATTGAACCCAATTCAACTGATCAGAATGCTCGTCTCACAGAGTCTGATCACTCTGGACAGAATGAACCCAATTCAACTGATCAGAATCCTCGTCTCACAGAGTCTGATCACTCTGATAATGCCAAAAATAGTAAAGAACAAAGCGAAATAATAAAAGAAATTACTTTAAACGAAAAACGTAAAATAATCGACAAGTTCCACGGAATAAAAGACCAATTAACAAAAAGGAAAATTTTTGGCAAAAGAATGGAATCAAATTGAGCAGAAAATTGCTAAACATTTAAAAGTCAATCGTACAAAAATATATGAATGGAAAAAAGAATTTGGGCTAATTCGAAAAATGCATAACTTTGGGAAGAAAAAAATGAGCAAAAAAATTTATTAGAAAAATTTGATCAAAAGAAAGCCGAGTCACAGCGTGGCGGATTCAAAAACTCTCAAAATAAATTAGATAAAACTGTCGCAAAAGAGTTGGGACTCAGTTTTGGAACAATTTCCAATTGGAAACGGAAACTTGGCCAAACCGGTGAGTATTTAGCCCAATTTTAATTATTTAATTATATTAATTAAAATTCTTTTACAGCATCAAATAAACACGCCCACAGAACAAAAGGAATTGAAGAAGCGTTATTATAAAATTAAGGACCAAAATCCTAAAATTAGTGACAAGGAAATTGCTAAAATGTTGAGAATGGGAACACGCACTTTGGTTTATGCAATTTGAAATTTCACCCAAATTCTGTCGATG
This sequence comes from Globodera ellingtonae, assembly GCA_001723225.1. Lineage (NCBI taxonomy): Eukaryota > Metazoa > Nematoda > Chromadorea > Rhabditida > Heteroderidae > Globodera > Globodera ellingtonae. Next base: position 478,263 of record MEIZ01000046.1, read on the forward strand.
GACATTCTGTGGAAGAGAATGCCGCGGCAAATGTTCAGAAAACTGGGAATTCGAATTTGGAAGGTTTGATAGGCATGAAATAGGCACAAAAATCCTCAAATAGGCACAAAAATAGGAAAATAAAATTTTTACCAAAGGTTTTAACAAATAAAAAAAAGAAAAAATTGTTGGAGACGGAGTCAAATGACGGAGTATCGACGCGATCTCTGTTATCATTTGTCACCCTTGACTCCGCCCCCATGTTGACGACATCCATTTTCTACCCCCAGTCACTCTCTCTTGGATTCCCATTTTTCGACCCATCGATCCTCCCTCCCCTCCCTCTTCAATATTTTATATTTTGGACAATAAACTTTATTATTTGCTTGTGTCAAATACACAACAGTGGCGACGCCCTTCGTCCTTAAGCAAGTCAGCAAAGAAGAACTTCAACTGTTCAATTGTGAATTCGCTATTTCGGCTTTACGAAAAGCGAAATAAAGTGCGAATCAGGCTTTGCAAATTCGGTTATTTCGACACGCGTAGTGACGAAATAAGCCAATCCTTGAAATTCAAATTCACGGTTTGACCTTCAGTGGAGTCACAGAGCCGGCAGTCACAAAATCGAATCCCCGGTTCGAAATTCCGTGAATTCCAAACGCCGGTCCGGCGTCAACAAGTCGAATTCTCGGTTCCAATTTTTTTGCGAAGTTTCAAAGCCCGGGTCTGTCCGTTGAAAAGGTGACTTTCGGTTCGGGAAGCATCGAATTCATTTTTGCAGAAAAGGTTATCGCGTAAATCGATAACCGCCGCTGCGTAAAGGCAACACCTTTAAATTGTTTCCTGCTCTCTCTGTGCAGTGGTAAATTCATACCCGCACATTCTTTCGGTCTCTAATCATGACTACGAAAGAAGAGATTAAATTGATTTTGGAGGCGCAGAACCGCCAATTTATGGACTTGTTATCAAAAGTCCTTCACCAAAACACGGCTCCCAGTGCCGTCAGCCATTCGGATTTATTTTCAAAAATAAACATCCAAATACCGGAATTTCATTACGACCCGGAAGCAGATACCACATTTGCTCACTGGTGGGATCGGTTCGGCCCTTTCGTGGAAAAGGATGGTAAGGAACTGACGGAGGACATGAAAGTCCGTCTTATTCTTGGTAAGTTAGGTTCCGCGAATTACATCCGTTACGAACAACAAGTCCTGCCACAAAAGCCGACCGAATTGAGCTTACTGGAAACAATTGCAAAACTCAAAACACTTTTCGGAGACACTAAGTCGCCAAAGTCCATAACATTGCAGCTGCTCTTGGAAGAATGCCGTGCAGTTCAATCACTGCAGAATTCGGCAGCAGCTTTGCGAGTAAAGGACAGGTTCATGTTGTCCAAAACAGGCCGCGAAGGTTGGGAGATGGGAAAAGCAAAAAGAAAGCAATTTCCTTTCAACGAAATAATATGGGCCAGGGAAACCAGCATTTCGAGCAGTACAAACCACCAAAAAGATTTGCAGAGTATAAACCCCAAGAAGTGGGCAGAAAACCAGCGTGCAGTCGAAAATTTTTTCGCAGTTAGACCTACGCGACGCGTACCTGCAGCTCGAGTTGGATGAACAGTCTAAGGCGCTGGTTGGAATCAACACCCACAGGGGACTGTTCCAATACCAACGGTTACCCTTTGGCGTAAAATCGGCCCGTCTATTTTTCAGAAAGTGATGGACCAGTTGATCGCCGGCCTGCCTGGTGTTTTTGCATACTTGGACGACATCATTGTGGCTTCTACAAATTTTTCGGAGCACAGTTCAGTCTTTATGAAATTATTCTCTCGAATTCAGGAATATGGCTTCCGCATTCAACTGGAGAAATGCCACTTTTTGCAAAAAGGATTGAAATTTTTGGGTCACATCGTGTCTGCGAATGGTATCCGCCCAGATTCCGCACGATCAGCGGCAATTCGCGACATGCCTGCCCCCACGGACCTCAGCATGCTTCGCTCATTCTTGGGCGCGTTGAACTACTACGGTAGATTTATAAAAGCTATGCGGGAATTACGGGGTCCGTTGGACGAACTGCTAAAGAAAGATACTCCATGGAGTTGGGGCGAAGACCAGCAGGTGGCTTTTGACAAAGCGAAGGAGATTCTTCAGTCGGACTTACTGTTAACGCAGTATGACCCGACACAGCCAATAATTGTTGCTGCTGACGCAAGCCAATCGGGCATTGGGGCCACGATCAGCCACAGATTGGCCGACGGCTCCGAGCGTGTGATTGAGCACGCATGCCGCTCTCTCACCACCGCACAGCGGGACTACGCTCAAATCGAACGGGAGGCTCTCTCGTTGGTGTTCGCGTGTCACAAGTTTTACCGAATGATCTACGGTCGTAAGTTCACCCTGTTGACCGATCACAAACCACTTTTGGCAATTTTCGGTTCAAAAAAGGGCATTCCAATTTATTCGGCCGCTCGCCTTCAGCGCTGGGCGCTCACTTTAGCAAATTATGAATTTGAAATTAAATATGTCAAATCCGAAAATTTTGGCCAGGCAGATGTTTTGTCAAGGTTGATAGCAGCGAAGCGCCCTGATGAAGACACAATCATTGCGTTTGCAACTGCCCAGGACACGGTTCTGTTTCACCGGTATGGGTTACCGAAGGAGCTCGTAAGCGATAATGGACCCCCATTTACAGCGTTTGAATTTGAAAGCTTTTGCAAGCAGCAGGGAATTTAGCACACATTCTCGCCGCCGTACCAGCCTCACTGTAACGGCCAAGCCGAGCGAATGGTCGACACCTTTAAGCGGCAAGCGAAAAAGAACTCGCTTGCGAAAAACCAAAATTGGATTTCCGAGTTACTATTTGAGTACCGGTCCACCCCCAGTCCAATTTTAGACGGGATTTCCCCCGCAGAATTGTTTCTCGGTCGGTCTCTTCGGACGCCGCTTTCTCTAGTTTCTCAACAGGAAAGGGCGGCCGTCACGCCAGTCAACCGGAAGTACCAGCAGAACATGCGCCGACAATACGATCGATGACATGGCGTCACGGAACGACGCTTTCAGATCGGCGACTCCGTTCTCGCGCTGAACTACCGAAACAACGGCCGAGCCAACTGGCTCGAAGGTAAAATTGTCGGAGGTACAGGTATTGTTTGGAAGGTAAACCTCCCCCTCTTGGGAAACCGGCTAACCAGCTCCGGGCCTTTACCCCTTACGTAGCGGACTCAGGCGCACTCGCACCGGTGCCCGACCCACAACCGCAAGCGCGCCCCCAAACGTCTCCGCCTCTTCGGCCGCCAACTCCGACACCACCTCCGCCGACACCGCGCCGATCAGAACGACAGAGGCGGCCCCCGCAGCGGTTCTCGCCCGGCCAAGTGTCCAGGCGGCACCAGTAGCACGGGTCGAGGGAGGACAACATTTTCGGAAAGGGGAGATGTTGGAGACGGAGTCAAATGACGGAGTATCGACGCGATCTCTGTTATCATTTGTCACCCTTGACTCCGCCCCCATGTTGACGACATCCATTTTCTACCCCCAGTCACTCTCTCTTGGATTCCCATTTTTCGACCCATCGATCCTCCCTCCCCTCCCTCTTCAATATTTTATATTTTGGACAATAAACTTTATTATTTGCTTGTGTCAAATACACAACAAAAATAAGCGATCATTTCTGCTTTTTGCAGTTACAAATCAAAAATTTTCTTTATTAATTCACATTTCAAACGTTTTTAAGGCTGTGAATGATGCTGATATTCACAATGCTAACTATCTGCAGATAAACCGTAGCTGCAGATAAATCCGTATACACTTGAAGTTTAAGGCGGATTGGGGTGTGCAATGCGTGAAATCTTTTTTTCCATCTCCCAAAAGTCTGTTCGATTAGAACTCGAGTTCTGCAATGCGCGTCATTATACCGTCTTTGCTGATCAGTCGTCGGGTTAGCAAACGGTGTTAGCAGCCATTATCTGCAGGGATAACCGGAATCCCCTTTAAAATTTTTTAATAGGAAAAAGAAGATATAAATAGGCTTTATAAAGTCCACTCTAGAAGCTCCAAATATAGCTAAAAACATGTTTTTCGTGCTTAACTCACTGTGCCAAGTTCGCAGAAAAAAAGGCATTTGCCTAAAAGTAGCATCCCTATAAATTATGGTGATTTTTGAAGCGCAAGCGCTTTAGGCTTAGAAGAAATCCAAAATTTTTTGGTTTTTAAGCTGGATTTTCCTACCTTTTGGGCTTTTCCTGCTAAATTCCTCCAGTCCAAATTTCTAGCTTTAATTCCGACTTTCCAAAAAAACTTTTTGTATTTATTTTATGTATTTTAATAAAGCAATTTACTTAACAAACCTTGTTAAAATCTTTAAAAAAATTTCCCAGCGGCGCGCGCCTATTGATTGCAAATCTCTTAACAAAAACAACAAAATTTTCTTGGCGGCGCCTATCGGCACCACCAATTCCCCTCTCTGCATTCAAGAAAATAAACGAAATTTTAATTATATATCGGCAAAAAATCAAAAAATTTACTAGGATTCTTGATCCGGCCCAGGTCCGGGAGAGCTGAAGAACCCCGAGTACCCTGGCCGACTAATGTGAGCATGTCCTATGTGTGAATTTCCGGACACTGCACCAGGATGTTCTGGTTTTTTTGCGGTTTTTTGAAATTCCAACAGTTGAAAAAAATTTTTGGCTGGATTTTAAAATTATTGCTATCGCGCGTTATTTATCGCATTTATCGCCTTTTTGGGGCATATCGCCAATCGCATATCGCATCGGAAGTTACGGGTATTAAGTGCTCTTTTGTTCAAGAAATTTTTTTTTTTTTTCTGGGAAGGAGGGCCCGCCGGCGCCGGCAGGTGCAGTCGGGGAAAATTTTGAGCTTTTTGTCAAGCATCATCAAAATTTAATAAAATTAAGCATTGAGTTTATCTTTATTAAGAAAATTGAAGCAAAATTCAGGAAGAATAATGAATTTTTTGTAACAGATATTGGGTTTTTTAATCCTTGCCCATTCAAATACTTCGCGAATTTGAGTTATCGATTTCCTGAACATTTGCGTCATCATCGACAGAATTTGGATGCAATTGCTGTCGTTTAAATTGCCTTTTCCATCTAACCAAAGTGGCTCTTCCAATTTTAAAGATTTTGGCAATGTCCGCGTCATTAATTTTAGGGGTTTTGTCTTTAATTGCATAATAACGTTTCATCAATTCCTTTTGTTTGCTGTGGCGATATTTATTTGTTTCTGAAAAGGATTTAATTAATAATAATTAAATTGGGCTCGAAATACTCACTGGTTTGGCCAAGTTCCCTTTTCCAATTGTAAATTGTTCCAAAACTGAGGCCCAACTCTTTTGCGACAGTTTTATCTAATTTATTTTGAGAGTTTTTGAATCCGCCCCGCTGTAACTCGGCTTTCATTTGATCAAATTTTTCTAATAAATTTTTTTGCTCATTTTTTTTCTTCCCAAAGTTATGCATTTTTCGAATTAGGCCAAATTCTTTTTTCCATTCATATATTTTTGTGCGATTGACTTTTAAATGTTTAGCAATTTTCTGCTCAATTTGATTCCATTCTTTTGCCAAAAATTTTCCTTTTTGCTTAAATTCGTCTTTTATTGCGTGGAATTTGGCGATAATTTTAGGTTTTTGCTCATCTTCCGCAATTTTTTCGTTCTGTTCTTCGCCATTTTTGGTATTATCAGAGTGATCAGACTCTGTGAAAGGAGGATTCTGATCACTTGAATTGGGTTCAATTTGTCCAGAGTGATCAGACTCTGTGAGACGAGGATTCTGATAAGTTAAATTGGGTTCAATTTGTCCAAGATGATCAGTTGAATTGGGTTCAAGTTGTCCAAGATGATCAGTTGAATTGGGTTCAAGTTGTCCAAGATGATCAGTTGAATTGGGCTCAATTTGTCCAATTTGGGTGTTCTGCCGGTCGCTTTGGTGATGGGCATTTTGTCCAGAGGTTGTTGGCGGAGTTTTCAAATCTTCGGCTTCATCTTTGTCCAACCATTCATCGACGAATAATTCGTCAAATGTTTGGAGTGGCAATTCCTCCAATTGTACGGATTTGGCTGTGTCTAGTGAATTTGTTATGAAGAATGCCACCAAAATTAAAATATAAAACTCTTCCATTTTATTTTGTTAAAATAATCTCTGAATTTACTAATTAATTTTATAATTTAAATGGAAAATTTGATTGCAAAAAATTGTCTATAATTTTGTGGTAAAGAATTTAATCGCAAAAATATTCTTAGATTTTAAAGAATAATAAATATTCACAAAATGAAATGAAATAACAAAAATTGTGAATTTTTTAGCCTAAATAAATGGAGTCACTCAGAAAATCAATAATGTTTACGATTATTTTCCAAATTTCTGCCAACCCTAAAATTATTGCTCATAATTGGAGGATGTGACAATTTCCGGTCGCGTTTATTACTTTTTTTTAAAAAATAGGAAATAATTGAAAAAGTCTTTAGAAATTGCACCCTCCTCCATAGAGGAATGAAAGGGTTTGAAGAATTAGATAGACATAAAAGCACATATTTGTCAACTTATATGAGTTTAAATTTCTAAATAAATTTTGCGCCGCAAAAGTCGGCGCTGCTCAGTAGTTTTCGAGTTAGATGGAGTAGGTTCGGTTTCGGTTGGGGCTCGGAAGGTACTTCTTGTTGTTCTTTTCATTGAAGATGCTCAGTAGTTTTTGAGTTAGGTGGAGTAGGTTCGGTTTCGGTTGGGGCTCGGGAGGTAATTCTTGGTGTTCTTTTCATTGAAAAAATAAAGTCAGCCCAAAAAACATTTGACTGATCAAAATTACTCAAATGATCAAGATGAAAGTGTATTTTGGAAGTGAGTCGCTGTAAATTATATAAATGGAAGAAAGAATTGGGTTTAAAGCAAAGGTTTTCAGAGTTCGAAAAACGTAAAATTTTGAAACAATTTGATGGAATAAAAAGCAATTGTGCGAAGGCAAAAATCAAAAGCGGTTCAAAGAATGAACTCGATGGGAAAATAGCAAAAAAATTGTGCGTTTGTAGAAAAACAATTTATGAATGGAAGCGCCAATTTGGCCTTTCTGACAGCAATAAAATTTCTGATGCAACAATAATTTGGAACAATTTTCTTACAAAGCTCTTTAAATTTTCAAATTATCTTTCATTTTACAAATGGGCTAAGAAATTTTATGTTTCATATCTTGACAAATATAGGTACTAGTTGGGTTTGAGATTAGGGTGGTAAAGACAACGTAATTTTTAAATGAAATAACAAAAATGCTTAAAGGCAAATTATTTTTATTAAAAAACTTCTTACAAATTAACAAAGTTAAAAGGGAAAACCAGTGCGAAAATAAGCTGAACAGAAGGAGAAGAAAGGAAAGGAAGTGAAGTGAGGAACCTGATGAACTTGATAGTGCATTCGTTACCACAGTATTACGTCCAAATTCACGACCAGTCTTCACCTTACCGTTCTTCGACCCTAATTTGGAAGAAAATAACCCTATTGAATTTCAAAACTTTTACGGAGACCTTTCATTTGAACCACTTAACAGCTCGTTTTCTCTCAACCAAGATAGCAGAATTAAAATAAAACTTTGCCTATTCTTTACTATATCAATCTCTATATTAATTTGGCGATATGAAACTATATTTGTCAATGTTATTGCCAATTTGTAAAATGAAAGATAATTTTTAAAGAAAATCCGCTTCTGGTCTCACTTATTTTTCTTTACACCCCAATTTTTGCCCCATCATCTCATTCCTCTTTTTCTCTGTCAAAAGTCTCTGCAGGATAAACAAACAAAAAACACACCTTAACGTTATAATATAGGAATACAACAGTAATTTAAAGAAACGAAAAATTTATTCCTTAAAAAATTAAAACATAGTCCGACCGCAACCAAAAAATCTCGAGTTTATCACAAAGTCCGTATATTTTTAAAGGTTCTTAATTTCATCTTGAAATTGTTTTTTCCATTTACATAAATTGCTTCCTGAGATTTTCAACAAATCGCAATGTCACAATCATTCATTTTTGGATTTTCCCCTTTTTTTTGGCATATTTCTTCAAAATTCCAATTTTTGTTGCATCCGATTTATTGCTGCCAGAAAGGCCAAATTCGCGCTTCCATTCAATAATTGTAGCTCTACAAACGCCCAATTTTTTTGCAATTTTCTTATCGAGTTTATTCTTTGAAACGCTTT
>MEIZ01000047.1:8721-27292 GCA_001723225.1 Globodera ellingtonae
TGCAGGCAATATTATTTTATTTTAAAAAATTGAATAAATAATGTTAGACAATTTTTAAACAATTTATTACTTATAATTAGGGCTCCGATTTATATAAAAAAAATCTCGAAATATGGCCATAAAATATGGATGAAAAATTGTAAAATATTGACCAAATAGGTCTAAAATTGAAAAGTCGATCCTAAGGGGTTTATTTGAAACACTTTTATTAAACGAACAAAAAGAATTATTTTGGATTAATTGTTAGTAACGAACAAAAAGAATTATTTTGGATTAATTGTTAGTAACGAACAAAAAGAATTATTTTGGATTAATTGTTAGTAACGAACAAAAAGGTTATGCTTTTGAATATGACCAATTTTTGGCATAAATTAAAAAAATAGATAATATCCAAAATTTCATTGCAAGAAATTTCTTATGAATTCTTTTAATTTATTGAACATGTTAATAATATTAGTAATAAACTAGTTTTTGTCAATATAAAGACAGTGTTTCTTAATCCAATACTTATATTGGTTTCCTGAAAAGATCAAATCGTTCGAAGCCAATGCTTTAAATCAATATATTAAATAATTACAGGCAATAATATTTTATTTAAAAAAGCAATTTTTAAACAATTTATTATTTATAATAGAGTTGGCCGGGACCGGGATTTTTGGGAAAAATCGGGTCCGGGATTGACCGGGACCGTGAAAGCCGGGATCGGAAGGAACCGGGACCAGCATTTTGAAACTGTTGTGTATTTAACAGTTTATAATTTAGAATAAAAGAATAAAAATAGTGCGATGTCAAATGTTGGAATCAAAAGAGAAATGATATGAAGGGAAGAATGGGCGACTGGGCAGCGCTATAGAAAGCGCCTCAGTATTTATGGGATGGATTGGTCAGTGATGGTCAGACAAATAATCGATAGGTGGACCCGAGGGAAAGAGAGAAGTGAGTCAGTGCGAAGGCACATACTCAACACCTCCCCATTTAAAATTTCCGAAATGTCCGATCGGGAAACCGTTCGATCACAAGTGCATCCCCTGAACCGGCTTCCGTTGACGTGTCGAACGTCGGACCTCTTGTTGTTCCTCCGGTTCGTGTCTGCGCGGCACTCGAAGCGCACCTTTCTCGGGGTTGCCTGTTGTCGGGGTGGTTCTTCCTGAATTGGTGATGGTTGGCGCTCCGGTGAAGGCGTTCGTGGGRTTTGTTGTTGTTCGGGCCTTTCCTGGTAAGGGATGGGCTGTGAAAACCGCATTTGGTTTCTGTGGCGCGTCACTGTGGCGCGCAAATCTTGGGCCCAGACTTCCAAACCACACCGGAACCTCCGACCACTTCGCCCGGCAGCCACATTCGCTCCTGGTTTGACCAGTGACAAAACAGTGCGAATGGGTCGCCCAGGAAGAGTTCGGCGGGAGTTCTACCGCGGAGGACTTCGCTCGGCGTACTCCGTTAGGCCAGAAGCGAATTCTGCTCCCACTCTTTGTCGTCCCGGGCACATTTCTTCATCTGACGCTTTAGAATGTCGACGAAGCGTTCCGCTTGGCCGTTGCTTTGTGGGTGGAATGGCGGAGTGAATGTTTGTTTGATGCCTCTGCTCCTGCAAAAATGGGACAGTTCTCTGGACTTGAAGGGCGGACCGTTGTCCGAAACTATTTCTTTTGGAAATCCGTAGCGCGAAAAGAGCCAAGTGAGCTGTGTGATCAGGAATGGCGCTGAAGTGGCGTTAATCTTGATCACTTCCGGCCATTTGCTGTGTGCGTCCACTACCACCAAATATTTGAATCCGTCGCTGCATGGGCCGGCGAAGTCCATGTGCAGTCGTTCGTTTTTGAGGAGTTCGTCCAATGGGGTACGAATCTCCCGCATCTGTTCCACGAAACGGGAATAGTAATTGATCGCACCCAGGAAGGAGAGAAGAGTCTGCGCGTTTGTTGGGGCGGGCATTGATTCGATCGCCGCTGAACATGCTGGGACCGGGCGGATGCCGTCCGCTGAGACGATGTACCCCAGGAACTTGAGCTTTTGCACATGAATTTGCATTTGCTCAGCCTGACCCGGAGACCCCACTCTTGCAGTCTGCTGAAGAATGTGCGCAGAGTGCTGCAATGGTCCTGGTGGTTGGCTGTGGCGACCACGAAGTCGTCTAAATACACGAAAACGCCGGGGAGACCGGCGATTAACTCGTCCATTAACTTCTGAAAAATTGACGGTGCCGATTTGACCCCGAATGGTAATCGTTGATACTGGAACAAACCCCGATGGGTGTTCAAACCGACCAGGTGTTTCGACGGTTCGTCCAACTCCACCAGAAGATAGGCGTCTTTGAAGTTGATTTGGCTGAAGATAGACGCCCCGCGGATCGCATTGAATATGACTTCGGGCCTCGGCAAGGGGTGACGGTTCAACTCCAGCCGGTCGTTCAGCCCAGTTGAAAAATCGATGCAGACGCAAACTGATTTCTTCTTCACGGCGACGATCGGTGCCGCCCATTGACTGTAATCGATTTGTTTTATTGCTCCTATCTCCAACAACCGGTCCAATTCCGCGTCAACTGCCTCACGGGCGCCGTGCGGTACAGGCCGGGCCCTACAGAATACCGGCTGTGCGCCACTCTGTAGGTAGAGATGGGCCTTCATTTTGTTGCAGTGGCCTAAACTGGGGCTGAAAGCGATTGGAAATTCACGTTTCAGGCCGGCTGCCTTGGTGTGTGCGCGAATGAGTGCTGTTGGAGCGCGTTGGGCTGCGGCTCTGTCCCCGGGACAGAGGGCGCCTCGATCGGTCGGTAATGCGCTGTGGTTTGCCAGAAATGGAATTTGTGTTTGGGCCAATTGGCCGTGAGAGTGCCGCTGCTGAGCTTCGGAGCGAAAGCACGGTCCTGCACTCTTCTACGAGTGCGGCGATCGAATTTGTGTGCCCTTCAGATGTGCCTCCTCCATTAGCCTCAAGCATCTCTCCCACAAATCCCTGTCGGAATCACCAATGCCGCTGACAAAGATGAGTGCCTTAACTTCCTCCTTTGACAATTCTATTTTGGCCGTTTCGCATGACGCATTGACTTGGTCTGCGAATTCGATCGGCGATTGGTGATCTGCTTTCGTAAGCTGGAAAGCCTCCAAACGACGCACAAATAATGATTTAGTTCCACAAAACAATTTTCCCAAATTTGTGACGGTGTCCTTGAAAGAAATTTGAGTCGGTTTTTGGGGAAGGATCCCTTCCGTGTACCTGACGTATTCCTGAGAGCCTAACTTGCCAATGAGTAGGCGAACTTTCATTTCGTCCGGGAGGTTCTGTCCATCACGCTCAATGTACGGCCCATAACGCTCGAACCAGGCGGCGAACGTGCGGTCTGTCTCTGAATCGTAAGAAAATTCCGAAATTTGCGTATTAATAGTCGCGAAAAGCTCGGAATGCTGCTTCTCAGCGTTTCCGCCATTGATAGCATTGAGTGCGTGTGTCAATTGTTGTAGAATTTGAGCCAAATTGACTTGCTCGCCCATTTTGTAGGGGATTTAAAGCAATGGACAGTGAATTTGAATAGAATCGGACAGAGAAAGTTTTGGTTTGACCGTCAGCAAGGAAATTTGTCTATTTGTGATTTATTGATTGGCAGCGCTCAGACCAGTGAAGAGTTGTGAGGGCGAATGACTGATGATTGGTGCTTCCTTCCGGCCCTTAGAATTTGGAATTTGCGCAACGGGACTGCACCCAGCGGTCGCAATGACTTGTGTGTTCCCACGAAGCGTCTTTCCATCCCAGGGGTGATCCTAGAGGACAGCTTTGCGACGTGGGGTGCCCTGGAAGGCTTCTCCGCACTGTTTACGAAAGCGGTCTACTTGATTCGACTTATTGATCAGTGCGGATGTGTTACGGTTGAATGTAGGCTCGGTTGGAAATTTGAGAAAATTAGAATTGTCACGAGATTTGGCTGAGACGGCCAATTGATTTTTGTGAGAAATTTTTTTGTAATGGTCAGGGGGTAAAAATTGTTTTTTTATTATTCAAAAATATACCCATTCATTGTCTTCAATTTCACTTATCTCATCTTCCATTTTTTTGACAATTCTGTTTTACTTCTGCTAGGGGAGGGGGGTTACACCCACATTTTCGGCGCAGACATTTGCGGCCCAGAATTTTGCGGTCCAGACATTTGCGGCCTCTGCCAAAATAGAACATTTGCGGCCCGACATTTCGCCAAAATTCAAAAACATTAATTAGTAAGTCCATAATTGGTTATGTCTCAATAAAGCTCTTCGTTTCGATTAGTATCATTATCGTATCAAATCAAGCTTTAACAAAGTTTCTTGCGTTTTTCACTTAGACCTCTTTTCAGATCAAGCTTGTACAACCTGATCTGAGCCCGCAAATGTCTGGGCCGCAAAAGTCGGACCGCAACTGTCTGCGCCGCAAAATCTGGACACGGGGGGGGGGTCGGCTGTACCGATAGGCGCCGTTTGAAGTTATATCTAAATCTCATTTTGAATATTAGATTAAAACTTATGAAAATCATTCGAACTCAATAAATAAGAACATATACTACCCCTGCATTAAAGTATTTACCTAAGTCCACTTAACTTTGAAGGCATAAATTTTTAAACATTCAGTGAATTTGTCCAACCAATGAAATGAATTTATGAATTGTTTTCGGAAAAATTTAAGAGAATTTTATGATTACTATATTTACACTACTCTCATCACCTGACTCTCTCTTTTTATCACACTATTTCTTAAAAAAATAAAATATTCAAAAAAGTAAAATAAAACAATTTTTAGATGGGTGCATCTCTTCCTTTGAAATTAGGGTTGAGCGGGACCGGGACTTTTGGGAAACCGGGACCGGGACTAACCGGGACCAGAAAAGCCGGGACCGGGACTAACCGGGACTTTTCAAGGGAGACAATTTTTTAATGTTCAATGGTAAAACAAAAAAATTTTTTGTTATTCAAAAATATCTTCCTCTGTCTTTAACTTCAATTTTATTACCGTATTTTTCCTATTAGTAACCCCCTCTCCATTTGAAACTCCCTCCCTAATTGTGACCCCCTCCCTCTTCCAAGCCGTGAGTTGTAAAAATTACCTAAGTACGATCTACCTACTAAGTTTTTTTCTCCATACCAAGCGTGTTTTTGGGCATGGATTTTTTTACAACCGTCTACTCGTATGGGATTCTTTTTGCTGCCACATCAGCGATTCTACAAAAAACGCATTAAAACAATTCAAAATTGATACAGCGGTCGTACCCGGAGGTCAACCCTATTTTTTTCTAAATTGTTACAACTGTTTCAGGTTGCACAAAATTCGTCCAAGCAGCAGATGTAAGCTGGAATGCACCGTTCAAGGCAACGATTCGGCAGCAGTACGAAGACTGGATGCTTCATGGAGAAAAAACGACGACTTCAAGCGGCAACACACGSGCGGCACCAATGAACATTTACTTGAACTGGATTTATGAAGCGTGGGAGAGCATATCGAAGGAAAATATTTCAAAATCATTCAAAGTAACTTTCAAATATTTGGCATGGGAGTCGGCGGTGCCGATAGGCGTTTGACTCAATTTTTTTAAAGAAATTTCATCAAAATTTTAGCAAAATTATTAGTTTTGCTTCGGAATTTCAGAGAAAAAWACTGGTTTACGTAAGAGTGGAGTAGGGATTCTCCCCGACCCCTAGGGGGTGGAAAACTTCTCCAAAAATCTTGTTGTGGCCATTTGCTTTTCTGATCGAATTTTGATCAGCGATTTTTCTAAAAAAATTTGAGGGGGGGGGGATTGGCGCCAGAGAATTTTAGAAATTTTGTTGGAATTAAACATTTTAAAATGATGGCGTTTTTAGAAGCTTTTTAGGAGTGGGCAGAGGCGCGGCGGTGCCGATAGGCGCCGCCGGAAAAATTTTTTAAGATTTTAACAATGTTTGTTAAGAAAAATTGCTTAAAATTAACGAAATTTGGCCAACACTTCTTGTTTTTTGGAAGTTTTCAGTGAAATTTCTGGCTATAACTTGTTGAATTCTCAAAATTTTAAAGTACCATCTTTTTAAACTGCTTCTTGAGATTTTCAACAAATCAGCAATGTCACCATCACTCATATTTCATGGAATTTTTGGATAATTTCACGTTTTTGCTGTTCAGATTTAATTTTATCACATTCATTGGACTTATTTTGGTGTTCATCAACACTTTCATCTTGATCAGTTGAGTTATTTTGATCAGACAAATGTTTCTTAGAGTTTTCCTGCTGATGGAGCTGAATTGTTTTCGTCTTCYGACCAATTTTCATCATCAATATTTCATCAATATTTTTCTGATCAGAAGTGTTTGGAGCTTGTCCGTCTTGAAGTTCTTCTTTAACATGACGACAGTTCAAGTCTTTTAAATCATTACTTTCATCATCCCATCCTTTTCCAAATATTTCATCAAATGTTTTGCTCCTTCTCCGCGTTCGCCCACAGATTCAGCATTTTTAATCAAAAATGTTGCAAAGAATAAAATAATAATTAATAGGCGAAATTTCATTGCCTGCAATTCCTTAAGAATTCTTTAAATTTTATTAAAAATGTTAATAATGTTAGTTATAAACTGAGTTTTATCAATAAAAARCCACTGTTTATTAATCAAATGCTTTTATTATTACCTGAAAAGACCAAATCGTTCGAAGCCAAATTTTTCAATTAAAATATACATAAAAAAATGGACAATAAATAATGTTAGCCAAAATTTATGTTTAATGTTGTCGTCAGCATAATATCTGAACATCTCGACCCTTCATATTAGCAAAATAGTAAGAAATTCTTAATGCTAAAAAGGTATTTTTTGAGCCAAACTTTCTTCGAAATGAATGCTATTATTTAATAATTATTTAACAGTTAAAAATGAATAAAAAAAAATGCCGATCCAAACTCGAGGTTTTTTCAGACTGAAAGTTCAAAATTTTCTRTTRACGAATTCATAATCAGCAGTGATGTCCCGGTTCCGGTTCCAGGAACCGGAACCGTGGAACCGCGAAAAATTCGGAACCGRTWTTGGAACTCCATCAGATTTGGGGAGGGGGTCGCAAAACCGTAAAGTACCAGAGAAGCTCGGCACACTACCCGAACCCGAAACTCGAAACGAAACTAATTTTTTTCCCGAACCCGAAACACGAAACTCGAAACCCCAAAATACCCGAAATTTCGCGAAACTCAAAGCTCAAAGCTGTAGTTTTTTAAAAATTTTTCATATTGTTTTAAAACTGTTACAAGTAAAAAAGTCTTTCAAATTTCACATTGTGAGCAATTTATAAAAATGAAAAAAGAATTCCCGCCATAAACATCCCTAATGTGTTCAATGATCGAAATTGAAAAAAGGGTCACAAAAATGCAGCCCGCTGCGGCGGAGACAATACATCGATGGGGACCAGCTGCACGCAATTGCGGGTTGCAGGTTGCAGACTGCTGAAATTGCGGCCTTTTGGGGTTGCGGGTTGCAGATTGCTGAAATTGCGGCCTTTTTGGGGTTGCGGGTTGCAGATTTCTAAAATTGCGGCCTTATTGGGGTTGCGGATTTTTTTGATATTTTCCGCAATTTGTACCAGTAGTAAAGTGAAATAATTGTTAATAATTTTTACCAATTTAAGAAAAGCTTTTATTGGAAGGTTTATAAAAATAAAAAATGACCGAAGAAATACAAAGAAACGATATGGGGGTTTTTTCAAACATTGGTAATTCAAATATTTCCCGAATTTGAGCTTCTAATTTCCTGAACATTTGAGCCGGCATTCGCTTTCACAGAATGCCCATCGACAGAATTTGTATGAAATTGATGTCGTTTAAATTGCTTTTTCCAAATATACAAAGTGGCTCTGCATATTTTCAACATTTTGGCAATGCCCACGTCACTAATTTCAGGATTTTTATCTTTAATTTCATAATAAAGTTTCATCAATTCCTTTTGTTCACTGTGGGAATGTTTATGTTGTGCTACTGTAAAAGAATTTTTAATTAATATTAATTAATAAATAAATTGGGCTCGAAATACTCACTGGATTGGCCAAGTTCACTTTTCCACCTGTAAATTGTTTTAAAACTGAGGCCCAATTCTTTTGCGACAGTTTCAGTTATTTGATTGGGATAAGTGTTTTTGAAACCGTCCCACTTTAACTCGGCTTTCATTTGATCAAATTTCTCTATCAAATTTTTTCGCTCATTTTTTGGCTTTTTTTTACTTAAGCCAAATTCTTTTTTCCATTCATATATTTTTTTGCGACTGACTTTTAAATGTTTAGCAATTTTTTCCTCAATTTGATTCCATTCTTTTGCAGAATATTTTCCTTTTTGCTTAAATTCGTTTCTCATTTCGTGGAATTTGGTAACAATTTTATGTTTTTCGTTTAAAGTAATTTTTTCACCATTTTTGGCTTTAACAGAGTGATCAGACACTGTGAGAGGAGGATTCTGATCAGTTGAATTGGATTCAATTTGTTCAAGATGGGTGTTCTGTCGGTCGATTTGCTGATGGACATTTTGTCCAAAGTTTGTTGGCGGCATTTTCAAATCTTCGGCTTCATCTTTGTCCCACCATCCTTCTCCGAATATTTCATCAAATGTTTTGAGTTGCGTTTCCTCCAATTTTACTTTTACGGATTCGGCTTTTTCCAATGAAATTGTTGCAAAAAATGAGACAAAAATTAAAAGCCAAAACTCTTCCATTTTATTTAGTTAAAATAATCTCTGAATTTTTTCTTAAATTTTAAAGTATAGTTATTCAATTACAATATTAATAAAAATTATTTAACTTATTTATATGAAATTAATTCATTTTTAAATTTTTAGAATAATAAATTTACAAAATCTACATTAAATATTATTTAGTTTTAAAGTGATTGGAAGTAATAATGACAGCCTACAATTGAAGTGGGAATTCATATTAATCATATTTCTTTCATAATTATCTCACTCAAATCAATAGTCCTGACATTTCGTCAATATTTTCCTATAATAAATAAAAATGGCGATCGATTCTGAATAGCAAATATATATGGTTTTAAAATAATTTATACCTAAATCTAATTTTTCCTTGGAATTTTATTCTTTTGGCATTTGTCCCTTTTTGGTTTTTGGCATTTTCTCTCTTCTACAATTTTCCCTTTTGAACATTGAATTTTAGCGGATCGTTTGAGTCTGTACGGTTGAGTCTGGAACAGTTGAGTCTGGTTAAAAGGAAAAACATTATTTATTTCGATTTTTCAAATATTGAATGTAATTATTTAATATTTTAATTAAAAGAATTTTCCTTCGAACGATTTGATTTTTTCAGAAAATAAATTGGTTAAAAATTTGGCTAGCATTATTTATATCGATTTTCAAAAAAAAAAAATTGCCTTTACTTATTTAAATTCTTAAGGAATTGCAGGCAATGAAATTTCGGCTATTAATTCTTATTTTATTTCTTTCAACATTTTTGATTAAAAATGCTAATTCTGTGAGCCAAAACGGTGAAACACCAAAACTAAATAAAACATTTGATGAAATATTTGGAAAAGGTTGGGACGCGGAGGTGCCGGAATTTACAGAAACCAAAGAATGGCATAAAATGGAAACACAGACAACAGAAATTGAGGAGAATAAAACTGATCAGCCCAATCCAAATGAAGAAAGCTCTTCTGATCATTATGAAAGTTTTGTCAATAGAAAAATAAGGGAAAGATTTGATGAAAATTGGTCGGAAGACGACAATAAATTTATTGAAGAAGATGAAGCTGATTCAACTGATCAAAATGATTGCATTGATGGACAAAAATGTCAAAAAGTGCAAGAAAATGGCACAAAACTCACAAAAAGACGCAAAAATGATTATTCTGATCAGCAAAAGCGTGAAATTGTTGAGGAATTTATTAAAAAGAAAAATGAATATAAGCAAAAAGGGAAATATTCTCATAAAGAATGGGATCAAGATAATTCTCAAATAGCAATGAGTGTCGGTGTCTGTTATAACATAATTAAAAAATGGAAAAAAGAGTTTGGACTAACTCATAAATTGCAATCAGATAAAGAAAAAAAGGAAAAACTGAAGCAATATTTTGAAATTAAAAGAAACAATCCAAAAATTAAAGATTTAGAAATAGCGGAAAGGTTAAATATTGGAGAAAGCACACTAGGGCAATGGAAAAGGGAAATTAAAAATGTTGTCAAAGAGGAGACTGATTTTTCTTTACAAAAGGAACTCGATCAAATAGCCCCCTACAAAGTTTATTCTGATCAACAAAAACGTCAAATTTTAAAACAATTTGATGAAATAAAAAACAAATGTAAAAAAGCAAAACTCAAAAACATTTTAATGCGTGAACTTGATGAGAAAATTGCAAGAAAATTGGGCGTTTGTAGAATAACAATTTATGAATGGAAGCGCAAATTTGGCCTTTCTGTCAGCAACAAAATTTCTGACGCGACAAAAATTGGAATTTTGAAGAAATATGCCAAAATAAAAGGAGAAAATCCAAAAATGACAAATGTCGTTATTGCTGAAATGTTAAAGATTTCAACAGAAAGCCTACGTAATTGGAAAAAACAATTTAAAAAAGAAATAAAGAACCTTTGAAAATATAAGGACTTTTAGGCCATTGACTCAACTCGAAAATGTATTATTGTTTGGGATCGAATTATTTCAATTGTTGTTATTTAAAGATTGTTTTTTTCTTAGAAGACTTAAAATAAATAATGAGTAACAGATTGTTGTGATTCCTGATTTAGTTTGTTTCTCTCGAGAGTCTCGACTCGAGAAAAGTCTAGAGTTTTTTTGGGTTTCGGGCTCGGGCTCGTGTCTCAAGTCTTGAGTGTTTAGCCTCGATTTTCGAGACTTTTTTACACCCCTAAAGATGGCCTTTAGCCGTCGAAAATAGCCTCTTGAACAATTTAAGCAGGATAATTGAAATATTTCATCACAATTAATCCAATTATTTTTTATTTCAATGTTGTAACATCGTCTATCACATAAATCCATTTTATCCAAATTTCCATTCATCCCTCGTACTGCATCAAGAATGTAACCGGATCAGGATTGGATGCATCCGAGTATTTTCCGAATTTTTTGCCAAAAGTTCGGAAGCATTCCGGAATCCCGAAATTTTAAGAAATATCCGAAATTGGCACCCCTGCTTCGACGTTGTCCAGCATGAATAGCGCAAGCGTACAAGGAAAAAATAGGGAAAACCTTTAAAAAAAGCTAAAATCTGACAATAAATTAAAAAAAAACTTTTTACTTTAAAATTCTTTGGCTTTTACCCCTCCGGTTTTACACTCAGCTACGCTGCCTAATTGGCACCCCTGCACTAAAGTAATTTACGATTACTCAGTCCTGGTCCCGTCCTACCCTACAAAAAACTCTTAAATATATTTTGAAATTTTAAAAAATGCTTAAATGCTATTTTTAGCTTTTATCGTGTACCTATTCTCCAAAAAACATTAAAACATATATAAATCTGATTATTATTCCTAATTAAAATGCATTATTTTTAGCAATTTTTAGGTTTTATTTCTTAAGACGATGGGATGAAGCAAACACTTTTGCAGTTCCGACGTCATTTGGGCAGTGCTCCTCTCTCAAAAATTCAACACTGATTAGCTATGTCACAATTGCGCAATTTCTAATTTTTCCTTTGGGTTTTTAATGGATGAACTCAATGCATTTAGCTAATTTTAAACCGAATTTGGGAGAAGAATTTAAAAAAATTGATTTGGCATAATAATATTTCTTGACTTTTGTGCTTATTTAATTCATAAAGGCCTTTACANTTGAGGTTGCGGGTTGCAGATTGCTGAAATTGCGGCCTTTTTGGGGTTGCGGGTTGCAGATTTCTGAAATTGCGGCCTTATTGGGGTTGCGGATTTTTTTGATATTTTCCGCAATTTGTATCCGCAATTGGTGGTTTCAGAAAATTTATTTTTCAAAACAAAAACTTATAATAAGGCGGGGGTCATGCAACTTTTTGACCAAATTCCACTTTTTTTAGAAGAGTCCCCTTGCGAATCGTTGGTCTAGTGGTTTTTCTTTCTTCAATTCTGATGTTTTGTGTTGAGTTCAAATCCTCTTGGGTGCAAGCACTTAAACGCCCAATATTGGCCTATAAATGCGCGCCCTGACGAAAACTCAAAAAAAAAAATGCCTGCCCAGAAAGTGCCCGTCTTGGCCAAAAAAATTAAAAAACCAGCAAAGTTTCGTCAATTGCTTTTGTTCGCTGTGGGTGTATTTATGGTTTGGTTCTGTAAAAGAATTTTTAATTAAATTAAATTAAATAATAAAATTGGGCTCGAAATACTCAGCAAGTTCACGTTTCCAAGCGTAAATTGTTCAATCGTTTAGCCCCAACTCTTTTGCGACAGTTTTATCTAATTCATTTTTATATGAATTTTTGAATCCGGCCCGCTTTAACTCGGCTTTCATTTGATCAAATTTCTCTACCAAATTTTTTCGATCATTTTCAGAGTTTTTTCGACCTAAGCCAAATTCTTTTTTCCATTTATATATTTTTTTGCGATTAATTTTTAAATGTTTATTATAATGAATTTTAATTTAATAATTTAAACCGGAAAATTCATAGAAAAATTTGTCAATTATTTTTGTGTTAAAGAATTTTCTTTCAAAATTTTTCTTAATTTTTAATGAATAATAAAATATTCATATATTTTTTAATAAATTTTATTTAGCTCTGAAAAATAATTTAAAAGTAATAAATGACAGCCCACAATTGAAATGTGCATTCATATAAATCATTTCTTTAATAATTTATTCCACTCCTGACATCTCATTAATATTTTTCCAAAACCTTTTGAACCGGGACCAAATCAATATTCCTGACATTTCGTAAATATTTTCCTACAATAATCATTATTTTACAAAATCCCGCAAGTTTTTTGCACATCGCTTTACTCGGGGGAGCATGTAAAAAGGGTGAAATTTTGTCAAAAAGTATGCAAGACCACAGCCTTAATACAAGTATTTGTTTGGGAAAAAAATTTCTGGAATCACCGGTTGCGGATCCAAATTGCGGAAAAAATCAAAAAATCCGCAACCCCAAAAAGGCCGCAATCAGCAACCCGCAATCCGCAATTGCGTACAGCCCTGGTGCACACATCTTTTGTTTTTAAAAAGGATTTCAAACTCATTATAAGTAATTGTTTAAAAAATTAGCAAACATTATTTGTCCGATTTTTTGCTAATAAATATATTGAATGTAACTATTTATTATTTTTAATTAAACAAATTTGGCTTCGAACGATTTGATTAATTTGTTTAAAAAATTGGCTAACATTATATTTCGATTTTTCAAATATTGAATGTAATTATTTAATATTTTTAATTAAAAGAATTTGCCTTCGAACGATTTGATCTTTTCAGAAAATAAATTGGTTAAAAATTTGGCTAGCATTATTTATTTCGATTTTCAAAAAAAAAATATTGCCTTTAATTATTTAATAATTTAATTTAAAGCATTGGCTTCAAACGATTTGATCTTTTAAGAAAACAAATATAAAGCACTGGATTAATAAACCCTGACTTTTGATAGACAAAACTATTTTTTTTTACTTAAATTATTAACATTTTCAATTAAAATTCTTAAGGAATTGCAGGAAAATGAAATTTCGGCTATTAATTCTTATTTTATTCCTTTCAACATTTTTGATTAAAAATGCTAATTCTGTGAGCGATGGCGGAGAAAGAACAAAACTAAATAAAACTTTTGATGAAATATTTGGAAAAGGTTGGGACGCGGAGGTGCCGGAATTTACAGAAACCAAAGAATGGCATAAAAAGGAAACACAGACAACAGAAGTTAAGAATAAATCAACTGATCAGCCCAATCCAAATGAACAAAGCTTTTCTGATCATTATGAAAGTTTTGTCAATAGAAAAATAAGGGAAAGATTTGATGAAATTTATGATGAAAATTGGTCGGAAGGCGACAATGAATTTATTGAAGAAGATGAAGCTGATTCAACTGATCAAAATGATTGCATTAATGGACAAAAATGTCAAAAAGTGCAAGAAAATGGCACAAAACTCACAAAAAGACGCAAAAATGATTATTCTGATCAGCAAAAGCGTGAAATTGTTGAGGAATTTATTAAAAAGAAAAATGAATATAAGCAAAAAGGGAAATATTMTCATAAAGARTGGGATCAARATAATTCTCAAATAGCAAWGAGTGTCGGTGTCTGTTATAACACAATTAAAAAATGGAAAAAAGAGTTTGGAATAACTCATAAATTGCAATCAGATAAAGAAAAAAAGGAAAAACTGAAGCAATATTTTGAAATTAAAAGAAACAATCCAAAAATTAAAGATTTAGAAATAGCGGAAAGTTTAAATATTGGAGGAAGCACACTAAGGCAATGGAAAAGGGAACTTAATAATGTTGTCAAAGATGAAAATCATTGTTCTTTACAAAAGGAACTCAACCAAATAAACCCCTACAAAGTTTATTCTGATCAACAAAAACGCGAAATTTTGAAACAATTTGATGAAATAAAAAGCAAATGTAAAAAGGCAAAAATCAAAAACATTTTAATGCGTGAACTCGATGAGAAAATTGCAAGAAAATTGGGCGTTTGTAGAATAACAATTTATGAATGGAAGCGCAAATTTGGCCTTTCTGTCAGCAACAAAATTTCTAATGCAAAAAAAATTGGAATTTTGAAGAAATATGCCAAAATAAAAGGGGAAAATCCAAAAATGACAAATGTCGTTATTGCTGAAATGTTAAAGATTTCAACAGAAAGCCTACGTAACTGGAAAAAACTATTTAAAAAAGAAATAAAGAACCTTTGAAAATATAAGGACTTTTAGGCCATTGACTCAACTCGAAAATGTATTATTGTTTGGGATCGAATTAGTTATTTAAAATTCTTTTTTCTTAGAAGAATCAAAATACCCGGAGCAACCCTGCTATAGATGGCCTTTTTGGTGAGAATTCATTATATAACTCTGACCTTGAAAGATTTGAAAATTAAATTTTACGATCACTAAACTTTGAATAAAGTTATAAATGTTTTAAATATTCAGCGAATTTGTACAATCAAAAAAAGAAATGAAAACTTGTGAATTGTCAGCTACATAAAATATTTTTTAAAAATGGGAAATTTAAAAAACTTTTGGAATTGTTTAGACCAACGTTCTGAGAAAAGTCGGAAAAAATCATTAACACAGTCGGGGATCTGAAACTCACATCCAAAGTTTAACAGCCTCCACCACTCACCACTACACCACAACCAGACTCTTTTTCGAAGAAATAAATCAAGCTGGCCTAAGAGAAAAGAATTTTCGACGTTGTCCAGCATGAATAGCGCAAGCGTACAAGGGAAAAATAGGGAAAACCTTTTAAAAAAAGCATGGTGTAAAACAAGACAAAAGTCTCAAACAATAAACTAACCCCCGGAGACCCTACACCTATTAATCGGGGGAGGCGGCGCGCCCCACACTCAACGCTTGCGCTATTCATGCTGGACAACGTCCTCCATTGTCCGTTTAGCGGAGGGGCAATGCCCCCGGCTGCTAAAATCTGACAAAATTAAAAAACCTTTTTTCTTTAAAATTCTTTGGCTTTTACCCCTCCGGTTTTAAACTCAGCTACGCTGCCTAATTGGCACCCCTGCACTAAAGCAATTTACGATTACTCAGTCCCGGTCCCGTCCTACCCTACTAAAAACTCTTAAATATGTTTTGAAATTTTAAAAATTGCTTAAATGCTATTTTTAGCTTTTTTTCGTGTACCTATTCCCCAAAAAACATTAAAACATATATAAATCCGATTCTTATTCCTAATTAAAAATGCAAACACTTTTGCCTTTCCGACGTCATTTGGGCAGTGCTCCTCTCTCAAAAATTCAACACTGATTAGCTATGTCACAATTGCGCAATTTCTAATTTTTCCTTTGGGTTTTTAATGGATGAACTCAATGCATTTAGCTAATTTTAAACCGAATTTGGGAGAAGAATTTAAAAAAATTGATTTGGCATAATAATATTTCTTGACTTTTGTGCTTATTTAATTCATAAAGGCCTTTACACGTAATGCCCGTCCCCGTGGACTGTTGGGCCCCCTCCCATGCAAGGGCAAGCCCCTGGATGGAATGGTATCGTTTGTGGTCCCGCCATTTTGGTCCCATCGTTTTGGTCCCTCCTTTTTGGTCCCGATCAGTTTGGTCGCGGCCATTTTGGTCCCGAGTACGTTTTGGTCCCAAAATTTAAAATATACAAATGGTGTCAGATAAGTCTGGACTGTCAATATGGCATTTTTGTAATTTGAAGGTGTTAAACAGGGATGGGCGCCGACGGCCTCAGAAAATTTCGGAAATCGGAATTCCGAGGCCTAAAAAAATTTCGGAAATCGGAAATCGGAATTCCGACCCCAAAAAAGTCGGAAATCGGAAAAAATTTTTTAACAAAATTGGCCTATTTTCAAAAAAATTTTCTCGGCGGCGCCTATCGGCACCGCCGATACCTCCCTCTTCCCGCCCAACAAAATAATTTTTGTAAATTGAGCGCAAAAAAAAAAAAGTAAAATTTCCAAATTGTCATCAAAAGCTTTTTAATTAGAACAAATTTTAAAAAGTTTTAAAAATTGTTCCATCACAAATTAGCATATAGATGTTAACAGAAAATCGGGAAAATCATTTACATATCAGAGATCTGAACCAAACCTAACACTCAACTCCCAACCACTCACCACTAAACCACCATCAATGTAAATCTCGCTCAAAAATTCAGAGTCTTTTGTAAATACACTAAAAGACACTCAACAAGGCTGCAGAAAAAATAGGCAAAAACTTAAGAATAGCTATCTCTGGTACTTATTTATCAGAAATGTACTGATTTCGGCGTACTGATTCTGTACTGAGTTTTAGGGTAATTCGTAATTTTTGGACCAATTTTCTTTAGCCGCATTCATAAAATTTTAGTTGCAAATTGTTAACAAATTGAGTAGAAAATTCAAAAGTTTGCCATCAAATCTTACCAACCAATTTGCGGCAAATTTTGAATTTCTATTTTTATTTCTGGAACGCTTTTTGCCCAATATCCAGTCCGTCGGAACCGCCGGAGAAAAAATTTAAAAAAAAAAGTTCAATTTAGGAGAGACCCCCCCCCCGCACCCCTCCACTAAATTTGCTGAATTTGCAAAAAAAATTGCACTTTTTGAAAATTTTGAAAATGCATTAAAAATCCCGAAAATACAATCCTAATTGAACTTGTTTAAAAAAAATTCTGTTCTCTGGCGGTTCCGACGGACTGGATATTGGGCAAAAAGCGTTCCAGAAATAAAAATAGAAATTCAAAATTTGCCGCAAATTGGTTGGTAAGATTTGATGGCAAACTTTTGAATTTTCTACTCAATTTGTTAACAATTTGCAACTAAAATTTTATGAATGCGGCTAAAGAAAATTGGTCCAAAAATTACAAATTATCCTGAAACTCAGTACAGAATCAGTAAGCCGAAATCAGTACCAAGGACAGTTGGCACCCCTGTGTCTAAAATTATTTATTGAAAATTTGTGGAGCTTAAAATCAATATTTTTTAGTGAATTTCCAAAAAAATTTTAAAAACAAAAATTTCCAAATAATCCAATCCCAAGCAATAAAAACATTTTCACGTTGAGTCAAAGGCCTACAAAGTCCGAATATTTTTAAATAATGTCTTCTTTAAATTGCTTTTCCCAATTACGTAGGCTTCCTGTTGAAATCTTTAACATATCAGCAATAACGGCTTCAGTCATTTTCGGATTTTTCCCTTTTATTTTGGCATATTTCTTCAAAATTCCAATTTTTGCTGCGTCCGATTTATTGCTAATAGAAAGGCCAAATTTGCTCTTCCATCGAATAATTGTGCTGTTAGAAATACCAATTTTATTCGCAATTTTCTTATCAAGTTCACGCATTGAATGTTTTTGAGTTTTACCTTTTTACATTTGCTTTTAATCTGATCAAATTGTTCCAAAATTTGACGTTTTTCTAACTCAGAAAACTTTGACTTTGTAACTTTGTTTTGGCTTATTTGAATGAGTTCTTTTTGTAGAGAATAATTATTCTCATCTTTGACGGCATTTTTAAGTTCCCTTTTCCATTGTCTAAGTGTGCTTTCTCCAATATTTAAACTTTCCGCTATTTCAACTTCTTTAATTTTTGGATTATTTCTTTTAATTTCACAATATTCTTTTAGTTTTTCCATTTTTTCTTGTTTTGAAAATTTATGACTCTGTCCAAACTCTTTTTTCCATTTTTTAATTGTTCTAAGAGCGACACCAATACTCTTTGAAATTTTTGCATAAATTTTATGCCATTCTTTTTCAGAATGTTTTCTTTTTTGCTTATATTCATTTTTCATTTTAATAAATTCTTCAACAATTTCACGCTTTTGCTGATCGGAATAATTACCTTGCACTTTCCTAAATTGAACTTTTTTTAAAAAATTCTTTTCTCCGGCGGTTCCGATGGACTGGATATTGGGCAAAAAGCGTTCCAGAAATAAAAATAGAAATTCAAAATTTGCCGCAAATTGGTTGGTAAGATTTGATGGCAAACTTTTGAATTTTCTACTCAATTTGTTAACAGATTTGCAACC
>MEIZ01000047.1:39070-56387 GCA_001723225.1 Globodera ellingtonae
AATAACATTTTTAGGCCGGTTTGATTCTCATTTTGTTTTGAGGGAGCTGACAACCAGAGGGATCAAAACAGACATGCTGATGGCAGACTTGAAGATTTATGAGATAAAGGCGGGTAAAGTGTTTTTCCGGGATTTTTGGATGTTAAGTCAGAACCGGTTAGCGGATTTGCCGACGACTTTGGAGCTGGACATCCCCGCCAAGTTGTATTTTCCCCACAAATACAACAAGAATGAGAACTTTGGGAAAAGACTGCAGCATTTGCCCCCATTTGAAGATTATGGGCCTGAAAGAATGAAGGAAAAAGAATATCAGAAGTTTGAGAAGTGGTACAACGAGAACTATGAGACGGAGTTTGAGCTTGGTAAAAAATTTAAACCCGAAATTAATCTAAGAAAAAAATCATTTAGGTGAGCAGCTCCGGATTTATTGTGAGAATGATGTAGAAATTCTAATGGCGTCTGTGTTGAAGTTTCGGAAATTGTTTTTGGGAATAACGAAAGACATGGACGTGATCAAGGACAGTGTGACCATTGCGGGGGTAGTGATGAAAGTCTTCAGGGCAAAGTTTTTAAAGGAAAGACACATTCCTATCGTTCCGGAGGGGGGGTATGAAAAGGCGGATAACCAGAGCAAAATAGCTGTGCGATATTTTGAGTGGTTGGCGCACAGGGAAGGGGTGAAAGTAAGGCACGCATTAATGGGGGCGAAATTAATTTTGGAGGTTACAAAGTGGATTGCGTGGTTGGAGCCCAGAAGAGGATAATTGAGTTCCAGGTAAAAACAACGTCAAATTCTGTTAAAAATTTTTCAAGGGCTGCGCATGGCACGGATGTGGAAAATGTTATTTGCCTTGGACGGTTGGGCCTAATGGGTTGTGTACGGACGAGAATTTCAGGAGAACGGAGTTCAAAATGGATTGTTTGCGAGAAGCATGC
The DNA here is from genome assembly GCA_001723225.1 of Globodera ellingtonae. NCBI lineage: Eukaryota > Metazoa > Nematoda > Chromadorea > Rhabditida > Heteroderidae > Globodera > Globodera ellingtonae. Next base: position 40,007 of record MEIZ01000047.1, read on the forward strand.
AAAAATTTCTCGGTGGAGGAAGTTTGGGTGGGTTTMAAAACTTTTTCTTTAAAAACACCCAACACTTTATAGGAATGTGACGTGAAGGAAGAACTGAAGAGTAATAGGGAGATGAAGAAATTTTTCGAGGGGGTTCCAGATAAAGGACCTATCAATCCGAGGGACGCTTTCTCAGGGGGGAGGACTATGCCGTTTTGTTTGTTTGCGGCTGCATCGGATAAAGTCGAAATTTCCATGTTCGACATCATCTCACTTTACCCTTTTGTGAATTATGATTCGCCGTACCCCGTTGGCATCCCAAAGATTGTTCCGAGCCAGGATTATGTAGTGAAATGGTAGAAATTTATTTTATTTCCGCAAAATTTGACATTTTTAAGGACTAAGCCCGAGGATGTGCCCTACGACGGCTTGTTGAAAGTGAAAGTCGTTCCTCCAAAAGATCTAATGTATCCTCTTTTGCCTCTTCACATTGACGACATGTTACTTTTCATAAATTGTGGGGTTTGTGCGAAGAAGGCTAAAAAGGGATTTGTCCGAGCAGAGGATGTGGCGAAATGTGAACACAGTGAGGAGGAAAGGGCGTTATTGGGGACTTTTACATCGATTGAGTTGCGGAAGGCGTTGGAGTTAGGGTACAAGGTCATCAGATTTTATCGGGCGTACCATTTTGAGGAGTTTGACAGCCAGTTGTTCAAAGGGTATGTGCGAATGTTTTTGAGGGTTAAAGTGGAAGCGTCGGGATGGCCCCCTGAAGTGAAGACGGAAGARGARAARARRGCGTTTMTCGACATGTATAGGGGTAAATATGGCATATATTTGGAGCGGGAAAACATGAAGAAGAATCCTGGGCTGAGGCTGATTGCTAAATTAGGGTTGAACTCGTTGTGGGGGAAGTTTGCGATGAGGAACAYCCTCTCGACTACCGAGATTGTGGATAGCATGGAAAGATGGACGGAACTTTCTCAGGATGATACGATAGAGTGGAGGATGCCCGTRAAAATAGCAGGGGGAATGAGACGTGTAATTTACAATAAGAAGGAGGCATTTATTAAGGAACACAATGTATCGAACATCTTTTTGTCTTTGTGGTTAGTTTGAACTTATTTTTTTACTATATGCACATTAAGGACGACGAGTGCTGCGCGGATAAAGCTTTACGAATACATGGAGACGCTTTATGGGGCGGAGGGGTGTAAGCTATTGTACTGCGACACGGACTCTTTGATTTTCACCCACCCGAAGGGTGTTTGCCCTCTGAAAGAGGGGAAATTTTTGGGGGAGATGACTCGTGAGTACGCGGACAGTGATATTTTGGAGTTTGTATCTGGAGGACCGAAACAATACGCGTTGAAACTGAGGAGGAAATCTGATGGGAAGATTGGGACCAAACAAAGATTCGGGGGGTTACAATGGATATGGCTAACAAACTAGTGTATGGGGATCTAAAGAAGATGGTTTTAGAATATGTGGCAGACAGGAAGAAGCGTTTTTACTATCCGCAGAAGATTGGGCCAACAAGGGACAACAGGGTGCTGGCGAAGGATGTGACGAAAGACTATGAACCGATCCAAAAGAAGGGGATTTTGGATAAGGACTTTAACGTTATGCCTTTTGGTTATTACTGAATAAAATGTTTTTTTGTTATTGTTTCTTTTTTTCATCATATGTTTAAACCCCTATATTATCTGATATACTTGTATTGTTTCTTTCTTTTTCTATTTTCAGAATGCCCTCTAAAAGTTTTCTTCATGTCCCTGTTGAAAAACGAAGAGCGAGAAATACGCGCAATTTTTTCAGACGGTCTCCAGACGCCGAAAAATTCTATGAAGAAGTGGATAGCCATGTGAATATCGATAAGAAATTTGGAATAAAAGAGCACGTGACAACGTTTTATTTTAAAAATGYKGCCRAYGARAATTATGAGAAAAATTTTAAGAAAATGATTCAAAAATTCATTGATGATGCAAAAAAGAAAGAAACTGAGCCAGGGTGGAAAATTGAGAAAATGTCAATCGATTTATATTGCAAAGCGTTGTCTGACCCGATCATCMTTCCMGGRCGCCCGTTGCACRATCTKACACCAGAGGACGTGTTGCATGAGTTCACCAAGCTACAACAATCTTACCGGGAGCTGAATTTGTTGTGCGAGCAGATGTCTATCATTGTAGCGACTTACGCATACCCTATGGGTAAAGGAGGACGACCAAGCACGTCACGCTGATAGATTTATTTTTTCCTTTTAATGTTGAATAAATTTGTTTCCTATTTTGTATTCTCCGAAAAAAACGTTTAATGCGTTAATATATGTAAATCGTTATATTATAATCTTATACCTTCTCTTAACCAGAATACAAGCCATGTCGAAATTTTACGACATTTTGGAGGCATATGTTAAAGAGGACAAAACATTTGGAATGTGCCAAAACGTAACAACGTTTTATTTTAAAAAAGCGGCCTTTGAGAATTTTGTGAAAAATTTTAAAAAAGTTCTTCAAAAGTTGATCGTTGATGCAAAGAAAAAGGAAGCTCCGCCTGGGTGGGAAAATGAAAAAATAGCTATAAAACTTTATTGCGCGGCACTGCCATATCCCATTTCAATCCCAAAACGACCGTGGGATCAAATATGTGCGGATGATCTGCTAGATGAACTCATGAAGCTTCCACGCCCTTTTGACGACATAGATTTGCGGTGTGAGCGGATTACGTTTGTTGTTGCAACATATGCGTATCCGAAGGGTAAAGAATGAAAAAATAAATTTTGATTAACCATCTATTTTAAGGTTGGCGCCAAAGTACGTCGCGTGGATGAATTTATTTTTGTTGAATAAATATTTTAATACAATGTTTGCCTTTTTTTTGCTCGTTTAATCGGTTCCTATTTTTAATCCGTTCAAAACTATAAAAGAAAATGTGGTGGAAGAAAATAAAAAGAAAAATGAATTTTGAAAAAAATGAAACTGCAGCCAACGTGCTGTTGGAATTTTCAAAGAATGAAGCTGAAAGGATTTGGCTGGAAATTGCCACGTTGTCCGACGAAGTCGACGACTATACCCGGTCTGCTAGGGGTGCCTTAACTCGGGCAATTAAGGCTAGAGAAAAAGTTCCTTCCGACGAAGATGTTAGAGCCTGGTTCCAGAAAATTTTAGACGCCATTTGGGAAATATATGCAACGAAGGAGAAAATACACGAGGAGCGGCATAAAGCCGAAACGGTCTGGCAATCGGTTGGGAGAAGCACGGATGTGGAACGGGTGAGAGAGCTGGAAAAGACTATGTTGAAAGGGCAAACTGCCGCAAGAAATTTCCATTCAGAAGCCAGGCGGATTCGTTCCCGGATTTTAAATCTAGAAAATTGGCTTCAGTCTGAGGTGTTAGCATTCCTTGATGTTTTGGAATAATCTATAAAAGAAAACCCAAACAAAATAAAAAACAAAAAAATGATAAAGATATTAATATTTGGAGTTCTTGTGYTATGCACGAAAAGTTGCGATCTTACAAAAGAAGAAAAGCAACAACTAAATTCGGCTAGGAGCGCTATCGAGAGGGCATATGCCGATGTTGGACGACTAGTTCATGAATCCCGGGATTTTGCAACGACAGCTCATAATGCGAGGAGAGACGCCCGGAAAAACATGGACAGAAATCCTAATGACGAAAATAAATTATGGTTTGAGAGACTGGCTGAAGGTGTCCGCAAAGTGCATCATTTGGCAGACAAAATAAAYGACGAAGCACACAAAATAGGAACGGCTAAAAACGATATGGAAAAATGCTTAGATCGTAAAGATCTTATAATGTGTCGAGAACTGGCAAATACCGCCAAAAATGCTCTCGAAGAAGCCAAAAAGTATAGAAAAGAGATTGGAGAGTCCTATCGGAACGCCTATACTCAAACCGATCTTGGAATAGCCGAATTAGCAGACAAGGTTAGAGAATCCGGAGGACGTCCTACCGAAACGAGCGGAAGACGTCCTACCTTGCCAAAAAAACCCGCGGTTATTCCAACGCTCCCTAGTGGTGCGATGCCACTCTATGACGAATTTGATGTTGAAAGGGGTAAGACTAATAACTTTGGGTAATTACTTTGAACTTTGGGTTTTCAGTACCAATACCTTTTGTACATTTAGAGCCCATAGTATTGTTCAATGGACCTTAAAAAATATTTGTGAAGTAATTCTGTGCAGAAAAATCTCCTCTTTCAAATGGCATATAAAATGTACCGAACAGATCCAAATTCACAGACTAGATAGGTTTTGTAGACCTCTTGGTGGACCCTCGCCGGGTGGTTGGGCTGGAAAGGATACTCCTCTGGCCCCGTTTGCAATCGGTTGTGAACGGAAGTGATACCACATCTTATTGATAGCATGAGTAACAAAAGAGATCATATTCCTCGTCGTCATACGATATATTTTATTTTTCCCCCTCGTCATACGGCATTTTAATCATTGTACCCTATTATATGCATCATTACTAATCGCTGTCATCCTCATTATAGTCGTTATTGTCATATTATTGTCATCCTTTGTCATATTTTGTCATAAATGTTCACCTTTTGTAATCTTAGTCATCAAGTGCCATACTGTTTGTCATACTTTGCCATAGTCATACTGTTTGCCATAATAGTCATATTTTCATCGTTGTTACACCTTTGTCATAACCGTCAACCATAGTCATACTTTCTCATACCATATTCATATAATTGTCATCATTAGTCATCTAATAACCATACAATAGTCATATAATATTCATACGTAGTCATACAATAGTCATAGTTTGTCATAGTATCGTCATCTTTTTATTCATCGTTTGTCATAAAAGACATACTTTCTCATACCCGCGTGAAATAATGTCATACCATAGTCACAAATGGTCATACAATTTTAATACTGTTTATCATAATACTCATACTTTGTCATACTTTGTCATAATAGTCATACCTAGTCATAATAGCCATAGTTTTCATACAATAGGCATAGTTTTTCCTAATATGTCATGCCGTAGTCATATAATTTGTCATAATTTTTAATAAATAATCCCCCTATTCCCTTTCAATATCCGTATCTTTTACCCAACTGTTAGGTTTGTTTGTGTCCCCTAACCATCGAAAAAAATGTTCTTTGACTCCTTTTCGAACTCGTGTTTTTAAGATCTCTGCAAGTCTGGGGTCCTCTGATACTTTTACAAGCTCCTGATTATAGAAAATACCCTTTATGTTTTCACCATTAAGATCTTCAATACGATAAGATTGGGGAACGGTCGAAAGGACTTTGGCAATTTTGAATATTTCTTCAGTAAAATTAGGGTAATACCCTTTTGCAAATACACCTTTTTCTTTTGTAATCCTAACGGTGTCCCCGACCTTAAATTTCGATTCGTTTTGTGTTTCTTCCTTATCGCCATATACTTTCACCCATAGTGCTCTGGCGTTTTTAAACGTTACGTCTGCGGGTTTCATCCCCGTTGTTCTGTGTACACTATTATTAATATTTTTAATAATTTGATCAATAACATCAACCCACCTATGGGTATTGTTCTGCGTAAAGTATCTATAGAGTCGCTCCTTTATTGTTCGATTCGCCCTCTCCACAACTCCTGCATGGAGATGGGGGCTATGCATCACATGTTTTATAATGGTTTTATCCTCAAAATATTTTTTCATTTTGTTAGCTTGAAATTCTAGACCGCTATCACTATATATTTTCATAGGTAAAACATTGACCTTTTTGAATACCATTTCAAAAGCCACTATCATGTCTTCACTCCTTTTTGATTTTACCGGAGCAACAAAAAGCATTCGACTCAGAACATCAATGCATACTAATAAATATTTATATCCGTTGTTATATTGTTTTAATTGATCAAAAATACAAAGGTCGCATTGCCAATCGGTGTGGAAACCGCTAGGTATTGTTTTTAGTTTTGGAAATCTTTTTTTAATAGGTTTGTGAAGTGTGTATGTGTTTTGTTTTTCGAGAAAATTGGTAACGTGCTCCATTTTAATTTTTGGGTTTCTTTTCTTTGCTTCCTCTAAAATTTTATTTACCCCCGCAAAACTTGCTGGGGACTTGAGATCGTAATAAACTTTTGATAAAATATTATCTATAGCCTTGCCCATATTTATTATAATATATATTATATATGTTTTTTCTTTTATAAACAAAAGGCGTGCGCATAGTATAAGCGGAGGCGGGGTCGTGCGGTGAGGGTGTGTGAACCAGGATGCCCTTCTTAGAGGCGGGCGCTCATTTGGCCTTCCCCAGGTTTGTGAGTGGGAATGGGGTATGGGGGTGAGGGCTCGGGAGGGAGGGAAAGAGGGGTGGGAAGGAGGGAAGGAAGGAACGGGAAGGGGTTGACCCGTCGAGAATCCCGCGCTCAGTTGGCCTTCCCTGGATGAACTTATTAGGTGTCTGGCGCTCAGATGGCCTTCGCGGGAGTGATGAAAAGGGAAGGGGGTGGGTTCAATAGGGAGGGAAGGTTGCCGGGCCGAGAAATTTGGGGCGGGATTTTTGGTACAACACTGCTGATGACGTCTTCGCCCGACACCGGATCTCACAGAATTGGTGGCCGGGAAAGATTTCGAAGCGGAATGGCGTGATTTACGACGTGTCATTCGCCGACGGACTGGTAAAACGCTTCCACGCGAACCAGATCCGASCTCGACAAGGCCCAGACAATGAAGGCCATCTCGACATTTTCCTCGAGGCGTTCAACGTGCCCACCCCGCGGATCGAAGAACGCGTAGTGGGGAACGAGGAAAATGACGACATGAGAGTTGGGGAACTCAACGGGGCTCAACCGGCGAATGCCCAGGACGGGGAAGCCGAAGAGCCTCAACAACATCAACCACCGCCGGTGATCCATCCGGATCGGCCTCGACGGAACAGACGTGCCCCGCGCCGTTATTCGCCGGGCCAGGCGTAGCCGACTCAAAGGGGGAGATGTTCGGGGCTCACCCGAGACTCATAATTAGTGATAACAGAACGCCAATTCGGGCGGTCATTTTATCCCCTTTCCCTGTTGATGTTTACCCCCGTTCATTCCCTCATGTCACTTTTCTGTTCTTTACCCAATTTCCCCTCCATGGACTTTGTTCTTTCCTTCCTTCGGAAAATAAATATTATTCACAATTTCTATTGATTGGACAAAAGGGTCACTACGAACCCTCGGACATAACACTTTCATCGTCCCATCCTTGTCCAAATTTCATCAAATGATTTGTAAAGTTTTGGTCCTTCTCCGCTTTGGCTCACAGATTTAGCATTTTTGATAAAAGCCATTGCAAATAATGAAATAACAATTAATAGCCAAAATTTCATGTTTATTTCTAAAATTTATTTAAATAAAATATTAATTAGAAATCTTTTGGCAATAGAATTAATTTTTATGGAAAAAGTAGCCATTAAAATTTCGATCCAACATCCTTCCCTTATTTTTATATTGAATAATTCTTTAATATTTTTGTTAATAATTTTAGTAATAAAACTAGTTTTTGTAAAAAGTCAATGTCTATTAATCCAATGCTTTATATTGTTTTCGTGAAAAGATCAAATCGTTCGAAGGCAAATGGTTTTAATTAAACTTTTAAAATTACAATATTTTTAATTTAAAAAAATTGAATAAATAATCTTTGCCATTTTTTAAAATGTCAAAAATTGCCAAATTTCATGATACTTGTCCATTTTGGATCATTTTATTGTAAAATTCATTGTTTCGTTATTTGTAAACGGGTGGTAGATTTGAGGTTTAAATTGGTCTTTTGAGAGGCCGGTGCGGCTAAACTTTCAAAAATTGAATTTTCTTGTTTTTCAAGATTTTGTGGACTTTTTTGTGGGTTTATGAAACTTTGAATCAATTTGAATGAAAATAGACTAATTTTGTTTTTAAAGAACTATTATCATTCTCCATTTCAAATCATTATTCTTAAAATCTTGTTCCAATTGATTCAGTTTTACCTTTATCAATTTTCAGCATTTTGTGTCAGGGCGGCATTTACCTCCTCGTCCCAACCTTCTCCATTATGTCAACAAATGTTTTATTTAGTTTTTAACACTCCAAAAAATTTTAAAAACAAAAATTTCCAAATAATCCAATCCCACGCAATAAAAACATTTTCACGTTGAGTCAAGGGCTACAAAATCCGAATATTTTCAAAGGTTCTTCATTTTTTCTTTAAATTGAGCTTTCCATTTTCTTATACTGCTTTTTGAGATTTGCAACAAATGAGCAGTGTCCAAATCGCTCATTTTTGGATTATTTCCTTTTATTTTGGCATATTCCTTCAAAATTCCAATTTTTGTTGTATCAGAAATTTTTTTGCTGACAGAAAGGCCAAATTTGCGCTTCCAGCCAATAATAGTGCTGGTAGAAATACCAATTTTCTTCGCAATTTCCTTATCAAGTTCATGCATAGAAATTTTGAGTTTTGCTTTTTTACATTTGCTTTTTATTTCATCAAATTGTTTCAAAATTTTACGTTTTTGTTGATTAGAATAAACTGTGAGCTGAGTTATTTGATCGAGCTCCTCTTGTAGAGAACAATTATTCTCATCCTTGACAGCATTTTTAAATTCCATTTTCCATTGCTTCAGTGTGCTTCTTCCAATATTTAACCCTTCCGCTATTTCTAAATCACTAATTTTTGGGTTGCCTTTTTTAATTTCACAATATTGCTTTAGTTTTTCCATTTTTTCTTTATTTGAATGCAATTTTATGTTTAGTCCAAACTCTTTTTTCCATTTCCAAATTGTCTTAATACCGACACCGATACTCTTCGCTATTTGAATACGATTTTGAGCCCATTCTTTATTTGAATATTTTCCTTTTTGCTTATATTTTTCTGTCAATGAAATAAATTCTTCAACAATTTCACGCTTTTGCTGCTCCGAATAATCATTTTTGCGTCTTTTTGTGAGTTTTGTGCCATATTCTTTCACTTTTTGACATTTTTGTCCATCATTGCAATCATTTTGATCAGTTGAATCAGCTTCATCTTTTTCAATAAATTCATTGTCGTCTTCCGACCAATTTTCATCAAACATTTCATCAAATCTTTCCTTTATTTTTCTATTGACAAAACTTTCATAATGATCAGAAAAGCTTTGTTCATTTGGATTGAGCTGATCAGTTGATTTATTCTCAACTTCTGTTGTTTGTGTTTCCATTTTATGCCATTCTTTGGTTTCTGTAAATTCCGGCACCTCCGCGTCCCAACCTTTTCCAAATATTTCATCAAATGTTTTATTTAATTTTGGTCTTTCTCCGGGTTGGCTCACAGATTCAGCATTTTTAATCAAAAATATTGCATAGAATGCAATGAGAATTATCAGCCAAACTTTCATTGCCTGCAATTCCTTAAGAATTTCTTTAAATTTTATTGAAAATGTTAATAATTTTAGTAATAATTTGGTTTTTGTCAATAAAAAGTCAATTTTATTATCCAATGCTTTGCATGTTTCCTGAAAAGATCAAATCGTTCGAAGCCAATGCATTAAATCAATACCTATATTAAATAATTTCAGGCTTATTTTATTAAAAAAAATTGAATAAATAATGTTAGACAATTTTGTAAACAATTTATTACTTATAATGCGTTGAAAATTGTCGCCGGGAACACTTTTATTTTTAAAACGAACAAAAATGCTTTTGAATATTTTTGATACCCAAAAGTTGTTTTTGTTCCCTTCTTTTTTTGTTTTTTTGTTGTCCCGTCAGTGCCCAATCCGTCAGAGGCCCCTTGTTGGCGAATTTTCATCACTTCTTTTAATAAAATACTGCAATAAATCGACTTTGAAAAAATTGAATTGTTTAAATATTCGGATTCGGGTTATTGATTTAGAAACAGGTAAAACGGAAATCAGATATGATTCTACGCCCCCCGAATACCCCGAGACACACCTTTTTCCGATTTTGAAAAAAAAAATTAATTTAAAAAAGGGATGAGCGGGGGGTGCCCATCTCCACTAATACCGTTTAAATTTACAAAATTTTTAAAGCTAATGATTCATTAAGATTTTTTAGAAGTTTTTCTCAACTTTTTGATGCAAAAACCTTAGAGTTTGTCCAACTTTGAGCTGAGATATGATTTTTTGAAGTTCCTGCGCGTTGGTTTTCACCCAAACATGCAAAAATTTCAATTGCTTCGACCCTTCACTGTTTGGGCGGGGGAAAAAAGCTGAAAATTTATTTGAAAGTGATCTGAGTGATCACGGTAAGAGATATTCCCCTCGTTAGTCGACAGAAAACAACACTCAGAAAACATTAAAAGATGATTTTTGGCAACTTGGAACTTTTTTCTAAAAGAATTTACTACAACTTTCATTTTTCCCCGGCGGCGCTTAGCGGCGCCGCCGACCCATCCCATTTCCAAAAATTACCGAATTTTTAAAATTTTGGTTGAAATTCTCTTAACAAATTGAGTAAAAATTTGAATTTTTCTCGATGGCGCCTATCGGCACCGCCGACTCTCCCCCCCCCCGCCCCAGAAGTTTTCAAAAAAACTTGGATTTTTGAAAATTACTGACAAATATGCTTCTTCTGAAAAAAATGCTTAAGAAAATGCAATTAAACCAAAAAATACACTCCGAAGATCTTGTGGAGCTTAAAATAAATGAGCGAATTGCAAAAAAGGTTCAAAAAAGTCTCGGTCTCGGGTCTCGAACCGAGAAAAATTTCTAGATTTTCTGTAATGCTGGGGAGGATTGGCGGTGCCGATAGGCGCCGCCAAGAAAATTTGATGTTTTGCTAAGAAATTTTCAACAAAATGTAAATTACGAAATTAAAAAAGGAAATTCGAAACGTGAAAGTGTCAAAGCTTTCATTAAGACGTAAATATTAGCCTTTTTTAGATAAATTTATTGATCAAATAAATTGTTAGTGACGATTTCTATATTTTTAGGCATAAAAATCCCAGCCCTATCATCAACATCGTCGTCATGATCTGTCAGTCGATTCAGCTTCTTTAGCATGTTTATCATTTAGTCCAATTCGCATGAATTTCGCTTTCCATCCAGCTAAAGTTGGTCTGGCAATATTCAGCAAAACAGCAATGTCATAATCACTCATTTTCGGATTCTTTTCTTTTATTTTGGCATATTTCTTTAAAATTCCAATTTTTGTTGCATCAGAAATTTTATTGCTGACAGAAAGGCCAAATTTGCGCTTCCATTCAGTAATTGTAGCTCTACAAACGCCCAATTTTGTTGCAATTTTTTCCTCAAGTTCACGCATTAAAATGTTTTTGAGTTTGGCCTTCTTACATTTGAGTTTAATCTCATCAAATTGTTTCAAAATTTGACGTTTTTCTAATTCAGAAAACTTTGATTTAAACTTTGTTTCTCGACTTAGACCCAATTCTTTGCTCCATTTATAAATTGTTGAGCGACCAACACCCAAGCCATTTGATATTTTAGACTCAATTTGAGTCCACTCATTTGTGGAATATTTTCTGTTTCTGTTTCAATATTTCATCAATATTTTTCAGATCAGAAATGTTTGGAGCTTGTCCGTCTTGAACTTCTTCTTTAACATGACGACAGTTCAAGTCTTTTGAATCATTACTTTCATCGTCCCATCCTTTTCCAAATATTTCATCAAATGATTTGTAAAGTTTTGGTCTTTCTCCGCTTTGGCTCACAGAATTAGAATTTTTAATTAAATTCGTTGAAAATAATGAAATAATAATTAATAGCCGAAATGTCATTTCATGTTTTATGTCTAAATTTTTAAATAACATATTAATAATAAATCTTTTGCCATAGAATTGATTCTATTGAAAAAGTAGCCAATAAATTTCGATCCAACATCCTTCCCTTATTTTTATATTGAATAATTCTTTAATATTTTTGTTAATAATTTTAGTAATAAAACTAGTTTTTGTCAATAAAAAGTCAATGTCTATTAATACAATGCTTTATATTGTTTTCGTGAAAAGATCAAATCGTTCGAAGCCAAATTATTTTAATTAAAATATTCAATAATTATAGGCAATATTATTTTATTTAGAAAAAGAGTAATAATATAACCAATTTTTTAACCAAATTATTTTCCAGAAAAAGTCAAATCGTTCGAATGCAAATGGTTTAAATTAAACTTTTAAAAATTGCAGGCAATATTTTTAATTAAAAAAAATTGAATAAATAATTTTAGCCATTTTTTAAAATTGATTACTTATATTGTCAAAAATTGCCAAAATTCGTGAACTTGTCCATTTTGGATCATTTTATCGTAAAATTCATTGTTTCGTTATTTTAAACGGGTCGCAGATTTGAGGGTTTAAACCCTGTTGGTCTTTTGAGAGGCCGGTGCGGCTAAACTTTCAAAAATTGAATTTTCTTGTTTTTCAAGATTTTGTGGACTCCAAAATTAAATCAATATATTAAATAATTGCAGGCAATATTATTTTATTTTAATATAGCCAATTTTTAATACAGGCAATATTAAAAACAAGGAATAAATAATGTTAGCGAATTTTTTAAACATTTAATACATATTAGTTTGAAAAATGCCAAATTTCGTGACGCTTGCCCATTTTGGATGCATTTCACTTTAAAATTCGTTTTTTCGTTATTTATAAACTTGTGGTAGTTTTGAGTGGTTAAAGTTCAAAACTCTTGGTCTTTTAAGAGACCGGTGCGGCTAAATTTTCAAAAATGGGATTTTCTTGTTTATCATTCTCCATTTCTAAATCATTATTCCTTAAATTCCCGTTTCCATTGATTCGTTAACAAATGTTTTATTTAGTTTTTAGTCTTAGCCGCATTGGTTTACACATTTATTTGGTGCCAACTTTGTCAAGAATTCGCTTAAATATTCATTTTGGATGAAAAAGCCTCAGATAGGACAATCCGTCAGAGGGCAAACCGTCAGAGGACAAACCGTCAGTACCTAATCCGATCCGTCGTGGGACAAACCGTCAGTGAAGGACAATCCGTCAGTGCCCAATCCGTCAGTGAAGGACAAATTGCGTGATTCTATTTTGTTGAATTTTAAAAATAGGTTTTCGTGAAAAATTTTTGGGTAGACTTAGTTACACGCTAAATATTTTGTAGTTGACGACCTATATTTGAATTCAATTTTRATTTGAAGCAATTTTTATTATTATTAATGCATTTATTGGGTAGGAATTTTGATTTTTAAGGGTATACATTTTTTGTTTTATTGCATCTTCCTTAAAGTAAAGATAGGCAAAATAGTAACCCCGGGTGGGACTCGAACCCACGACCTCCACCCAACCCATCAAACACATTTACCGAACACTAGTGTTGGGTTTGAAAATTTTTAATAATTCGACTGCGCCTGTCGTCGCACTAGGGGTGGATCAAAAGAAAAAATTTTTAGAAATCGAAATTTTTCCTTTCGCTTTTAGTAAGAAAATCATAGAAAAACCTCGAAAATTATCTAAGGCGAAAGAGTTTTCGAAAGTGGAACCAACTAGGGTTCCATGACACTTCCGCAGTGGACATTTTTGGTTTTTTTGGGCAACTGAATTTGCGCGTAACTTTCTTCATAGTGGGCTCCGGCGCAATTTTGCGGATTCGTGCTCGGCGCGGTGAGTGGAATCGATTTGTTGTATTTTCATTTGGATCCAAGCAGCCCCAAATAAAGTAAAAATGCCCAAAAATTAATTAATATTCCAGAAATATGCCTTATGTGTACTGCTGAGAGTTCGCTATTTTTGATACCTGTATTAGGGTTTACCATGTTTTTTTAATTTCAGAATATGATCGAAAAATTGAACAACGTTGCAAATAACTGATTTTATCAAGCCTATTTGTCCGTATTTTGTAAAATTATTTTACTATTTCAAAGAATAATATTGCATAATTAGGTTTGTTAGTCAAGTCTCGGAAAACGAGACTTTTTTGCACCCCTAAAGGTGGCATTTTTAGTGAGAATCATTACAGAATTTTAAGCGACTTGAAATTTGCAACTTTAAACATGGTATAACACGCATTGATTGCGATAATATTTTTTGCAGCTGTCTTCATGAATTTAATCACTGTTTTATAACAAAAGTCTGTTTAGTCAATTAAATTAAAGTGAATTTATCGTTTAGAGTTTTTTATGTTGGTCAGTTCGAATTCAAATAAAAGAAAAAAATTATTTTGTTTTAAAATAATTTATTTAATAAATATTTTTTGAATATTAACAGTAATTTTTGTTTTAAATTTTTGACGGATGTCTTTTTTTCAGCGGCCTTCTAAATCTATTTTAAGCTTTTAGGGGGGGGGGGGGTCGGCGGTGCCGATAGGCGGCGCCGGAGAAAATTTGAATTTTTGACTTAATTTTCTAAGAGATTTTCAACAAAAATTTAAAAAAATCGGCACTTTTTTTAAGTTTTTAGGAATGGTAAGGGGTCCGGAATTGAACTTTTTTGGAAAAATTTGCTAAGAAAAATGCAATAAAAAACCCAAAAAACGCACCACTAGAATCGAACTTTTTGGAGGAAAAAAATTGCTTAAGAAAAATGCGGGAATGATTAAAAAATTTCTGTTCTGATTTTCTGATTTACCAGAATTTCTGGTCGTTTTGGGCACCAGAATTCTGTTATCTGATTTCTGATTTTTAAGGACCAGAATTCTGATTTCTGGTTTCTGTTTTTAAAAAGTCGACCAGAGCACATCCCTGGTTTACATTGATTCAGTTGTTACTTTGCAATTTTCAGCATTTGTGCCAAGGTCGCTATTTACCTCCTCGTCCCCAACCTTTTCCATTATGTCAACAAATGTTTTATTTTTTTTAACACTACAAAAAATTAAAAAACAAAAATTTCCAAATAATCCAATCCCAAGCAATAAAAACATTTTCACGTTGAGTCAAGGGCCTACAAAGTACGAATATCAAATGTTCTTCATTTCATCATTAAATTGCTTTTTCCAAATATTTAGGCTTACTCTTGAAATCTTAAACATTTCAGCAATAACGACATCTGACATTTTCGGATCTTCCTCTTTTATTTTGGCATATTTCTTCAAAATTCCAATTTTTGTTGCATCAGAAATTTTGTTGCTGACAGAAAGGCCAAATTTTCGCTTCCATACAATAATTGTGCTGGTAGAAACGCCCAATTTTTTCGCTATTTTATCATCAAGTTCACGCATTGAAATATTTTTTAGTTTTGCCTTCTTACATTTGCTTTTTATCTGATCAAATTGTTCCAAAATTTCACGTTTTTCTAACTCAGAAAACTTTGACTTTGTAACTTTGTTTTGGCTTATTTGATCAAATTCCTTTTGTAGAGAATAATCATTCTCATCTTTGACAGCATTTTTAAGTTCCCTTTTCCATTGCCTTAGTGTGCTTTCTCCAATATTTAGCCTTTCCGCAATTTCAACTTCTTTTATTTTTGGATTATTTCTTTTAATTTCAGAATAATGCTTTAGTTTTTTTACTTTTTCTTTTTTTGAATGCAATTTTATGCTTAGTCCAAACTCTTTTTTCCATCTTCTAATTGTTCTCAGGCTGACGCCGATACTCTTTGAAATTTGTGTATATTTATAATTCCACTCTTTTGAATATTTTCTTTTTTGCTTATGTTTTTCTGTCAATGAAATAAATTCTTCAACAATTTCACGCTTTTGCTGATCAGAATAAACATTTTTGCGTCTTTTTATGAGTTTTGTGCCATTTTCTTTCAGTTTTTGACATTTTTGTCCATCAATGCAATCATTTTGATCAGTTGAATCAGCTTCATCTTCTTCAATAAATTCATTGTCGTCTTCAGACCAATTTTCATCAAACATTTCATCAAATCTTTCCTTTATTTTTCTATTGACAAAACTTTCATAATGATCAGAAAAGCTTTGTTCATTTGGATTGGGCTGATCAGTTGATTTATTCTCAACTTCTGTTGTCTGTGTTTCCATTTTCCCGACATTTCGCCAAAATTCAAAAACATTAATTAGTAAGTCCATAATTGTTTTCACTTTATGTCTCAATAAGGCTCTTCGTTTCGATTAGTATCATTATCGTATCGCAAAATCAAGCTTTAACAAAGTTTCTTGCGTTTTTCACTTAGACCTCTTGTCGGATCAAGCTTGTAAAACCTGATTCTGTTTTTCTAGTATTCCTCTTCCAATTTTAGTGCGGTGATAAATCTTTTTAAATTATTTGAAATACTTAAATGCCATCCTCATTGCATTATTAGTCCTATGTAGGTTTAGTTAAGTCATGCATATTCCAATCATAGTGTAAAGCAAGAGTCAAGGAATAATATGTTTAATTAATGTTTTTGAATTTTGGCGAAATGGCTGGCCGCAAATGTCTTATTTTGGCTGGGCCGCAAATGGCTGGGCCGCAAATGTCAGGACCGCAAAAGTCTGGACACGGGGGGGGGGGGGGGTTCGGCGGTACCGATAGGCGCCGCCGAGAAAATTTTGAATTTC
>MEIZ01000047.1:61871-74245 GCA_001723225.1 Globodera ellingtonae
GGTGACCTTTGGATTTATTATTTGGGACCGGAGACCCCTCGCGCCGATGCCCAAATGACCACCCACCCCAATGGCATCACCAAATTTTATGGGCCTGATCAGCAAGCAAACATGGCGCCGCGGTTTGCTTGCTCTCTTTGAAACTCAGTGAATGGCCATAAAATTTTGTACATTGCGTATACTGTAGTCGTCGAGAAATTTTTGTGTGCTTTTTGGGTCTTGGACTCAGTCTTGACTCTCGGGAGTTAATTCTCGGGCATTGATTGAGTCTCAGTTTTTGCTAATTTCAAACAACATTTTATTTTGCTATACGAAATCTCCTTCTGATTCATTTAATAATTATCGTTCCCAAAACCTAGGACAATCCATCGGCTACCGGTCCGATGCCTCCCCCCGCAAGGTACTGAAGCTAAGATTAAGCCTAGCTTAGGCTAATGTCTCCCCCAAACTCCTGGCAACCAATTCATGGCCCGAAAATTCCTCTAAAATCTTTGGCGTCACCCCCATCCCCAAAAATAAATTCTTAGCCGGTTGCGCTAAAACCCACTCACAAAATTCCGGCTATCCCCAGCCCCAAATTCCTGGCAGCCAATCCATGGCCCCGAAAACTCCTCAAAAAATCCCGATCACCACCAAAACTGAAATTTTGGCCAACCTCCTCTATCCATGCCCCTGAAATGCCCTCAATCTCTTCTTTGCACTTTGACTCATGTCTGTCTCCGATTCTTCTGAATTTCCATTTCCTGCTTTACCATGATGCTCCCCCCTCAAATTCTCGACCAGTCTCGCCCCGCAATTGATATTATAAAATACTTTTTGCGCTGATCCAATCGAGCGACGCGCTCATAAGCAAACAGTGGGGCAGCTTTCTCAATAGCACTGGACAAAAAATAAATAAATAAAAAAAAATTTTTGTTTTTGTACGGGACGCCACAAATTGCAGCGATGCGTTACATTTTTTTTGCTTTCTTCAAAGTGAATGTGCACTTCTTCTTTACTTTGGCCCGATTTTCAACACAATTTTTGAAGTGGTTTTGCCTAAAAAAAATTTTATTGGTTTTTTGGTTTCAAATTGTTTGGCATTCCGTTCACTGTCAGCTATTTTTTTCACAATGTGCCAACAATCCGGCTTTGATGATTTAAAATGTTAAAAATTAATTTTTTTTTTTTAAATGCAACCACACCAAAAGCATCCGCCTAAACCCGACAACAAAATGATATGAATAATTATAATTTTGGATTGTTTCATTTGTTTAGCTTGTTGTTTTATTACTTTTTTTCGTTTTTTTGGATTGGTAAATTTAACATTTCTAAAATTTTATAGAACGAAAAAATGCTTGGCATTCCGTTTCTGGACGACGCGATCACAAAATGGTTCAGGCCGCAAACATTTGATGATCCAGTTGATAGACTCAACTATTTCATCACGGTGAGACATTGTAGCCAAATAATTCAAATTATTTTAAACACAAATATGTGGCATAAATTAAATTTGATTTAATTTATTGGTTTAATAAAATTGCAAAATAATTCAAAATATATTTACGTTTTGAATACAAATAGCATTTGAAATAAATTTCATTTTTAAATTTTACTGTTTCAATAAAATTGCAAAATAATTTTAATTTTATTACAAAAACATTTTTAAATATATTTTTAATTTAAGCTTATTTAACTTGCACCTTTTCAGTCCACTCTGCTTACATTTTTTGCTCTGATGGTCTCAGCAAAGCAATATGTTGGGTCGCCAATTCAGTGCTGGGTAAAAATAAATTATTAATTAAAATATTCGTTTTTAATTTTAATTTTATTCATTTTCAGATGCCCATGGAGTTCAAAGGCGGCTGGGAGCAATATGCTGAAGATTATTGCTTCATTCAAAACACTTACTACGTGGCGCCCGAAGAAGAGATTCCGGCCGAGATAAATGAGCGTGACGAACGCCAGTTCGGATACTATCAAGTAAAGAAAAATAAAAAAATTAAATATTTTTGCTTTTTTGTTTTTATTTTTGAATTTTGATTCACTTCTTCATATGCGACTGAGATTAAATAGTTTAAATTATGTACTAAAATATATTGGAGGTTTATTTATAGGCCCGAATCGAAAAGCAAAATCATTGATTTCGGCGAACCAAATTTTTTTTTTAATTTCAAAAAATCATTTTTAAATTTTAATGGCACAAATAAACGTACAAAACTCTTTTTTAAACTTTTATTAATTATTTAATAATTAAATATTTTTATTTTAATTAATTTTAGTGGGTGCCTGTTGTGTTGGCGCTGCAAGCCGTGATGTTTTACTTGCCAAATTGGATTTGGAAAACGCTGCACCAACAGAGCGGTGAATAAAATAAAATAAAAAGATTAAATATTAGGGAGCGCATTATATTATTTTAGTGCAATTAAGTTTTGATTAAGCTCAAAAGTTTTTTGTTTTTACGTTGGTCCATTCAAAAATGTTTATTTTGTGTTATGGGTAAAATTCATTCTTTGACAAAAGATGCACTAAAACCGATGAGAATTACGCATATTTTCTGCAAAAAAAAATAAATAAATCAATTTTCTTTTAATCATTTAAAATTGCAAATTAAAATTTGTATCTAACCTTTATAATTTTAATTTTTTAAAAAGTAATAATGTTTTGAAGGCGTCGACTTGGAGACCGCAATTGGGGACGCTCGCGCACTTCGCAGCATGCCATCCGCGAAGCGTTCACAGGAGCTGGGCAAGCTCGTGCAGTATCTGAACGAGACGCTTGAGCTGCACGAGGCGCGTCGCACACCGCAATACTGTAATTTCGCAAAATTTTTTGTTTGTTTGGATCATTTCCAATATTTCTTAAAACTAATCCGATACGGACCCGAAATCTGATCAGTCTGATCCGCATCGGATCTTATCAATAAATTCTTATTCTTACAATAGTTCGATCAGTTTGGAAGGGGCATATCAATTTGATTACAGCTTAATTCTTTTAAAAAACACTTTGAAAATCAGCTCAAGATTATTGATTGGATCACTTAAATTTTGGGCTGATCAGAAAAAAAAATTGATGGATTCAGTCTTTCACGCAAAACTGATCAAACAACAATTTTTTGGACAGTCTTCTGTATGCGCTTTGGCCGCACACTGGGCTCCTACGTTAGCATGCTGTATCTGATCATCAAGTTGCTTTACCTGGTGAGTTTTTTAAACAACAAAATTGTGAACATTTAAGCTAAAAAGATTTTAGCAAAATTTTAAATTCAAACTTTATTTTAAATTTTCAATTTTTTAGGCCCTATTCTTTATGTTAAAATTTTTGTTGATTTGTTTAGCTGAACGTCTGCGGACAATTTATGCTGCTGAACGCGTTCATCGGACGTGGCTACAACGTGTGGGGCTGGACCGCACTGCAATCGCTATGGACCGGCTCTGGTTGGCATGACTCGCCGGTGTTCCCGCGAGTGTAAGCAATAAAATAATTAAAAATAATAATTTTATTGCAAAAAATGCATCTTTTTATAAATAATTGACATATAAATGAATAAAAATGTAATTATTTAATCTAAAAATAACTCTATTAAATAAAAACATGTATGTAAGTAAGGAAACCATTCAAAATTTCTAGAAAAACATTAAAAAATAAGGTATTTAGAAAGCATTTTAGCAAAATTAAATGATTTAATAATAAAAAAATTTAATTTAAGCTCTTTATGTGACTTTCGTGTTCGTCGTTTGGCCAACATGCACAGATACACGGTCAAAAATTATAAAAGAATTTAAAATGCTTTTAATAAAATTATAATTTATATGTTTTAATAAAGCAATTTTCCCTTTTAACCATTAGGTTCAATGTGTGCTGATGATCAACATGTTTAATGAGGTATGGTTTTTTGCATTTTAAAATTTGGACTATTTTTGTAAAATTTTCAGAAAATCTACTTGTTCATCTGGTTCTGGTTCTTGCTTGTAGCGGCGGTATTTAAATTTGAACAAATAGCAAACTTATTTTTTTATTTGTATTAATTTTTTGTAGTCTACATTGATCAACTTCTTGTACTGCTTGTTCTCGTTGGTACCGCCCTTTTCACGTGAACGCCAACTTCGCTTGCTGCTCAAGCAAGCGAAGTTTCAGGTAGCTTTGAAAATATTGAATTATTTTTAAATTTGATTATTTATATTATTTTTAAATAGTGTAGTACGGGACCGGGACCAACTGAAATGTTCTATTTTTTTCAATTTTAGTATAAATTTTGTCCCGGGTTTTCAAAATTCCTTTAAAAAAAACTCCCTTATAAATGGTCCCGGTTTTTACCAATCATTTGCTTGCTTTGTTGTCCCTAAGCCCCGGTTTTTTTTGCCGGGCCAAATTTAGTCACCACCAGGGATGGGAGCCGACGACCTCAAAAAATTAGAAATCGGAATTCCGAGGCCTAAAAAAATGTCGGAAATCGGAATTCCGAGGCCTAAAAAATGTCGGAAATCGGAATTCCGAGGCCTAAAAAAATGTCGGAAATCGGAATTCCGAGGCCTAAAAAATGTCGGAAATCGGAATTCCGAGGCCTAAAAAAATTTCGGAAATCGGAATTCCGGGGTCTCAAAATATTTCGGAAATCGGAATTCCGGGGTCTCAAAATATTCCTGGAAATTGGAATTCCGACCGCTTAAAAAGTCGGAAATCGGAATTCTGACCGCAAAAAAGTCGGAAATCGGAATTCTGACCGCAAAAAAGTCGGAACTCGGAATTCCCGGGTCTCAAAAAAATTCGGAAATCGAATTCCGACCGCTTAAAAAGTCGAAAATCGTAATTCCGACCATCCCTGGTCCCCCACCTGCTCTATCCATGCATGTTCTCGGTAGCTCAGTGTGTTGTTTCTTGTTGTTGTGAATGCTGTGGGTTCGAATCCCACAGAGTGCCATCAAGCAAAGCCCCCTTTTTATTGATCGCCTATTTGTGCCTTAAAGACCAATTTTGTTGCAGGAGCTGGTCGATTCTAAGGATGCCGCGCCGGTGCTGCGCCGTTTTGCCAACGATGCGCTGCGTCCGGACGGTGTGCTGCTGCTGCGCTTCATTGAAGGCCATGCCGGTGCCATTGTGGCCCGCGAACTGGTTGCCCAACTGTTCTCTGAATATGTACAGCAATGTGAAGGTCCCAAGCATTTTGGTGGGTTACTGTAGCACAATCAGTCTTCTGCATTTTACGATACAATTTTGCGCAAAAAACTGAAAAAATGTCATATTTAAAATTTAAAAATTGATCTATAATAAATTGGTATGCATCGGCGTATTATTTGAATATTATGATTATTCAAAAAATCCTGATATTATTTGAAAATATTGTTAGTATTATTTAAATAAACAGTAGAAAATTGGGAAATTCCGAATTTTTTATTGTTTCTATATTTTTTTTCAATTTTACTAAAATTCAATTTTATGCAGATATTCAAATACCTATGCTGACTCCTCGTATTATTTTGAATATTTTCAAATAATACCTAGGAAACTTCTAATAATCCTACTAACTAATTCCTCCGTCACATAGTTGAATTTAGGGGTAGTCCCCGTCTCCGAACCCCGACTTTTTTTAGTCGGGGTTTTCGTCCCCGACCCCGACTTATTCCGCCCCCGAGGGGTCGGGGACCAACCCTGGTTGAATTCATCATTTTTCAAAAATGACTAATATGGGCACTCAAACAAACCTCGATAGCCATCTGATCAAAACGTAGCTCATAAAACTATCAAATTCATCAAAAACATTTTTCAGGAGGCACTTTTCATGCCACCGATGAGATGAAAGCGGCCGCCTCCCCAATGCTGCGCCCCACCGGCGGCTCGCACAGCACAAAGTCCACGTCACCGGGCGGCGGCGCGTTTGACTACGCGTCACTGGAACCACTGCAGCCGCACCATTTGGGCATCGGTGAGAAGCCGGTGTCGGCGCTCAACACGTTGGAACAGCCGGACAACCAACAGCAGCGACAGCCGCTGCTCGCCAGTGGGATGAAGCCAAAGCGCGTGTAGAAACTAACTAATTAACTACTCTTAAAATGCCGTTTTGACCCGGAAAGATTTTTTGAAAACTATAGTAACCACGAGAGTCTCGACACAGAGAAAGTAAGTAACCGTAAAAGTTTTGTCCAGGATGCCACCAATTTCTGTAATTAAACATCATTTAAAAAAAAATTAGAATTGATGGCATTTTCATTGTTATCAATGCTTCATTTAGAAAGTAGAGATCGGCGGGCAAAACCTCAAAACGTAGGCGCCATTTACAGTTTTTCGTTTATAAAAAGCTTTCAAAAAAACGAATAAAACGCCAAATCTCTAATTTCAAAACGAATTCCTCAGGGATCCATTCCAATTCCATTCACCCAAAAATGCATATTTTAAATGATTATTTACGATTGGTCCGTTTTTTCTACTTCAAAAATTCCATGTTCCTCCTTAACCCCGATTTTATAATTACATTCCCCCGAATATTTCACTTAATGTTTTTTTTAAATTTTTAACTCGTTTTTATCATTTAATTGAATAAATTTTGATTTTTTATTACGATTTTTCCTGTGTTTGACAAAAAGTCCGGACACGAATAATTGTGTCGGAGTCAATGGTTTTAATAAAACTAAAAATAACCCATTATTCAAACCAAACTAAGAAAAAATGAACATATACTAGTATGTGATTTTTGAGAAGAATATACAATTAAAATGCAAAAAAAATTGATTTATTTTATATTTTACAGTTTTAGAGATGCCCAACAAACAGAAATTAAATTCAAGGGACTCTTCAAATGCGGCTTTTCTGATTTTTGTCTACTTTAAAACATCACATTCCTTCCAATTTTGTTGAGTGAGCTTTGCATAAGAAACCCTATCACCGTGGTCTTGGGTGCTTTTGAGTTTGGGAGCTTAAAGCAATATTCGGTACTTTCGCATTTTGCGACCCCCTCCCCAAATTTGCTGAAAACATCATATATGGGGTTTTAAAGGGTGCTGATCACGAATCTGGGCAATATTTTTTATTTTGATTTTTTTTTGTTTCAAAATTAATCACCCATAACCGGCCGCAGACAACTGTAAACAGAAGGCAACTGTGCACAGGACCCCGGCAAGGGTGGCGAATTAAAGGGGTAGTCAAAAGGTGTGTATGTGAAAAGCTATTTTCATCAAAATCTCGATTCTGATCAAAACTTTGTTCATAAAACTTATCAATTCATCGAAAAACAATAAGACTCGAGACCGAGACACAAAAACTTTTGTCAAGTCAAGACTGAGACTCTCGAGCATTACTAGCCAATTTCAACAAGTTTGTTACTTTGGATATATTTTTAACATTATTTATTCGATTTTTTTCTAAATAAAATAATATTATTGCCTGTAAGTATTTTAATATTATTAACATTTTCAATAAAATATTAAATAATTATTCAATAGAAAAATAAGGGAAAGATGTTGGATCGAAATGGGATGGGCAGACGTTCTTTGGGGGAGAGAGGGTGACGCGGGGGGCATTTACATAAATTTTGCCAAAAAAAATTTCCGGAAGGAGAATAAATGCGTGGAAATAATCTGCAAATCAATTTTATTGGCTATATTTTCAATAAAAATTAATTCTATTGCCAAAAGATTTCTTATTAATATTTTATTTAAGTAAAATTTTAGCCAAAATAAAAAAATGAAATTTCGGATATGCAACGAATTTGATGATAAGAATTGAATATTTTTAATTAAATAAATTGGCTTTGAACGATTTGATCTTTTCAATAAAAGCATGATTAATAAACATTGACTTTTTATAATAAAATTATTAACATTTTCAATAACATTTATAGAATTTTTAAGGAATTTCTGGCTATGAAATTTTGGCTATTATTTATTTCCTTATTTTTTGCAACATTTTTGATCAAAAATGCAAATTCTGTGGGCGAAGGCGGAAAAGAATCAAAACTTAACAAATCATTTGATGAAATATTTGGAAAAGGATGGGACGATGAAAGTAATGATTCAAAAGACTTGAATTGTCGTCATGTTAAAGAAGAAGATCAAGACGGACAAGCTCCAAATTCTGATCAGAAAAAGATTGATGAAATATTGAAACAGAAATTTGATGAAATTTATGCTGAAAACTGGTCTGAAGACGACAATGAATTTATTGAAGAAGATGAAGCTGATTCAACTGATCAAAATGCTTGCATTGATGGACAAAAATGTCAAAAAGTGCAAGAAAATGRCACAAAACTCATAAAAAGACGCAAAAATGATTATTCTGATCAGCAAAAGCGTGAAATTGTTGAAGAATTTATTAAAATGAAAAATGAATATAAACAAAAAGGGAAACATTCATCCAAAGAATGGAATAAAATTTATGCAAAAATTTCAAAAAGTATCGGCGTCAGCCTGAGAATAATTAAAAAATGGGAAAAAGAGTTTGGACTGACTCATAAATTGCAATTAGATAAAGAAAAAATGGAAAAACTAAATCAATATTGTGAAATTAAAAGAAACAATCCAAAAATTAAAGATTTCGAAATAGCGGAAAGTTTAAATATTGGAAGAAGCACACTGAGGCAATGGAAAATGGAACTTAAAAATGCTATCAAAGATGAGAATGATTATTTTTTACAAAAGGAACTCGATCAAATAACTCAACTCAAAGTTTATTCTGAGTTCGAAAAGCGTCAAATTTTGAAACAATTTAATGAAATAAAAAACAAATGTAAAAAGGCAAAACTCAAAATTTCAATGCGTGAACTTGATAAGAAAATTGCCAAAAAATTGGGCGTTTGTTCCGGCACAATTTATGAATGGAAGCGCGAATTTGGCCTTACTGTTAGCAACAAAATTTCTAATGCAAAAAAAATTGGAATTTTGAAGAAATATGCCAAAATAAAAGGGAAAAATCCGAAAATGCCAGATGCCGTTATTGCTGATATGTTAAAGATTTCAAGAGAAAGCCTACGTCGTTGGAAAAAACAATTTAGAGAAGWAATTAATAACCTTTGAAAATATACGGACTGTAGACCATTGACTCAAGGCGAAAAGTTATATTGTTTTTGGATYGGATTATTTGAAATTTTGCTATTTTTTTTGTTGATTTTCTTAAGGTTTTATTAATGGCAAAGTTCTTGAGATGTCTATAAAATAACTTTTTCATTATAAATATCTAACGAAAAAATGTGTCTGTAATGTTCTCTAATATCCAATAAAAATGCAAAAACTTCCAATGAAAGTGATGCAGAAAATTTCTGCAAAATAAAGGCATACTCCACAGAGAGCGGAGCGGATCTGTGGATGTGGCAGTTACACTCTGGCGGTAAGCGCGAGCTTGGCATGGATTATTACACGGTCGAGACCAGATCTCGAGACGAGATTCCGAAAAAACTCGACGAGATTCTAATCTCGTCTCGAGAACTATACTTTTTTTTTGTTGTAAAAAAATTTTGCGCTGATTTCATACCCTATACTAACTCTTCGTATTTTTTAATGTTTCAAATAATACCTAGAAAATTCTAATAATCCTAACTAATTCCGCCGCCACATGGTTGAAATCATTTTTCAAAAATGACTAATTAATTGGCGCTACCAAGTCCACGTCACCGGGCGGCGGCGCGTTTTACGCGGCACTGGAACCACTGCAGCCGCACCATTTGGGCAGCGTTGAGAAGAGCACAAAAAAACCCGTGGAACAAAAGCTAAAACTCGGATTCCTAGCCAAAAAATAGCCACATCAAACCAACCCTAATTTAAAACAGGAAACAAAAATTTCAGAGAAAACACAATTAAAACACCATCATAACAAAAAAAAATTCTAGCCAGAATTAAAACCCACAATCATTGTCAAAAAAACTGCGTCCAATTTAAAAAAATAGAAGCCCAGATAAAAAGAACAAACAAAAAAACCAAACTAAAAGAAAGAGCCTAGAAAATTAAATTCTAAAAAATTAATAAAAAATTAATTTCTTGAATTAAAGAACTAAAAAACAACAATAAAATTTGTTCAATATCAGAAATAGAAAGAATCTCGAAAAACTAACCTTAGTAATGCATAGCAACAAATAAAAAGAAAACCTCGGACTAAAAATAGATAAAAAAGCCAAACAAAAAAGGCCCCAAATCCCTCTTAAACTCCACAAAACCAAACTGACAAAAAAGCCTTAAACAAAAAAACCTTTCTCAGAAAATTAAAGCATCAACAAACAAAATAATAAAAATTTCTAAAAGGATTAAGATGAAAAAACCCTAAAAACCAGGTAGTTTATCAAGAGTAAAATGTCAATCCCAAAACTACTGTAAAATGCCGTTTTGATCCGGAAAGAATAATTTACATTCCCCCGAATATTTCACTTAATGTTTTATTAAATTTTATAACTCGTTTTTATCATTTAAATTGAATAAATTTTRATTTTTTTTATTACGATTTCTTCTGTGTTTTACAAAAATGACCGAACACGAATAATTAAGTCTGAGTCAATGGTTTTAATAAAACTAAACCAAGCCATTATTCAAACCAAAACGCATGGGTTAGTTGGTTTAAATAGGCAACTACCGTATTTCCTAAAATAAAGCCGCCCCCCCCCCTTAAATAGAGCCCCCCACCCAAATTTTGAATTTTTTTTTTGAAAATTTGCCATACACTTTTTGACTTTCCAATTTGTAAAAACAACTCAAACGTAAAAATTCTCCTAATTTTGGCCAAATTTGATTTTTGAAAAAAATTGAAATTTTCGAAAAAAATGTTTGTGTTCCAGTCCGTGGCTCGATCGGGTAAAATAGAGATCAAATTTGAATTTATTTTTGGAAACAAAATAAATTTACCTAGTAATAAAAAGCGTCATAACTTTTAAACTTATGTTCATTTTAAAATAGTCATGACTTTTTTGTG
This sequence comes from Globodera ellingtonae, assembly GCA_001723225.1. Taxonomy (NCBI): domain Eukaryota; kingdom Metazoa; phylum Nematoda; class Chromadorea; order Rhabditida; family Heteroderidae; genus Globodera; species Globodera ellingtonae. The sequence continues at coordinate 72,735 of MEIZ01000047.1, forward strand.
ATACAAAAATTGATTTAATTTAAAAATTTTTTAAATGGAGAAAAAAATTCAACAAGTAAAAAAAGGCCCAATTTCTGCATTTTTTAAACTTTATTTCATTTGAAATCTCAAACTTTAAGCTGATTGTCGAAAAGACCGCTTTTCATTATATATTTAATACTTTATTTAATCTTTAAATAACAACAAATAATTCGATCCAAAGCAACAAAGACATTCCCGCGTTGAAGCTATAAAGCCCGTCAATTATCAAAGGTTCTTAATTTCATCTTTAAATTGTTTTTTCCAATTACTTAGGCTTCTTAAAGATATTGTCAACATATCAGCAATAACGAAATTTGGCATTTTTGGATTATTTCTTTTTATTTTGGCATATTTCTTCAAAATTCCAATTTTTGATGCATCAGAAATTTTGTTGCTGACAGAAAGGCCAAATGCGCGCTTCCATTCATAAATTGTTCTTCTACAAATGCCCAATTTTTTTGCAATTTTCTCATCAATTTCATTGTTTGAACCGTTTTTGAGTTTTTCCTTCAAACATTTGCTTTTTATCTCATCAAATTGTTTCAAAATTTGCCGTTTTTCTAACTCAGAAATATTTTTGTTGCTGGTTGAAAGGCCAAATTTGCGCTTCCATTCAGTAATTGTAGCTCTACAAACGCCCAATTTTTTTGCAATTTTTTCCTCAAGTTCACGCATTAAAATGTTTTTTAGTTTTGCCTTTTTACATTTGMTTTTTATTTCATCAAATTGTTTYAAWATTTYACGTTTTTYTRMYTCAGAAAACTTTGATTTAAACTTTGTTTCTCGACTTAGACCCAATTCTTTGCTCCATTTATAAATTGTTGAGCGACTTACACCCAAACCATTTGATATTTTAGACTCAATTTGAGTCCATTCATTTGTGGAATATTTTCTGTTTTTCTTATATTCTTCTTTCATTTCACGGAATTTTTGGATAATTTCGTTTTTGCTGATCAAACTCAATTTTTTCGCATTCATTGGACTCATTTTGTTGTTCATCAACACTTTGATCTTGATCAGTTGAGTTATTTTGATCAACAAATGTTTTCTTCCTAGAATTTTCCTGATCAAGATCATCCGGTATGGCGCTGAATTGTTTTCGTCCTTCCCCATTTTCATCATAAATTTCATCAAATTTCTGTTTAATATTTCATCAATATTTTTCTGATCAGAAGTGATTGGAGCTTGTCCGTCTTGAACTTCTTCTTTAACATGACGACAGTTCAAGCTCTTTTGAATCATTACTTTCATCGTCCCATCCTTTTTATTTTAACCATTATTTATTCGATTTTTTTCTAAATAAAATAATATTATGCCTTTAATATTATTAACATTTTCAATAAAATATTAAATAGTTATTCAATAGAAAAATAAGGGAAAGATGTTGAATCGAAATGGGATGGACGTCTTTGGGGGAGAGAGGGTGACGCGGGGGGAATTTACAGAATTTTGCCAAAAAAAATTTGAGGGAGGAGAATAAATGCGTGGAA
>MEIZ01000047.1:88792-107794 GCA_001723225.1 Globodera ellingtonae
GTTTTAACTCGTGGCAAAGCACTTGAAATCGGGCCCCCCCTATTTCTTTATATAAAGATAACTAGTGGAGATGTGGGCATGCGTAACATGACAAAGAGGGCTGAGTCTAGCGGTTTTGAGTTACAAACAAAATTTTGAAAAATTTTTTTAAAAAATTTTATGAGACATTTAGCTTCCCTATTTGATATGGTTGCCAAATAGGTACTGACGCCTTGCACCACGTGAAGGTAGTCTCGACAGCAAGGCAACCCTCCCCTGAGCAAAAAGAGCTCAGGATCATCGGGCTGAAAAAAAATAAAAAACTTATTTTAATTACAATAAACAAAAAATAAACATAAAAAAATTATTTATTTTTTTTCGTGTTTTTCATCCTCCAGCATTCTTTCACGCAGGAGTGTCTCGCAGATGTTGAGCCCAACCGCAGCATCGTTCCTTGGGTCCGACGCATCCCATTCCAGTTGTTGTCCACCAAAGCGTTCAAATCTGCCTCCCCTTATGCGTTGGAGTACCTGCAGCAATGCTCGTTGCGGCGCCATTGGGGGCCTAATGGTAGAGCCGTACTCGTCCCGCTCACCACGACGAAGTTGTTCGTACGCGCGCCTATTTTTACTTTTTTAAATAAAGATTTCAATCTGAGTGTTTACCAAGCTCTGATAACAAAATCGTTGTCGGGCACGCGCAAAGTTGTTGCTTGCTGGCTTTCCTCCTCAACATACGCGTTGAATGCTTGAAGGTGGGCATCATTTGGTGGTCTAAATAGCAGTTAGACTTAACTATTTTCTATAAAAATCTTAACATTAATGGTGTTATGTCCACTGGCGTTCGGCAAGAAGGGCACGTGCGATTAGTCGCGAGCCAACGTCGAAGACATATCGTGTGAAAGACGTGCTTCGCAGARGGATGGCAGGGCAACTCCGTGATGAGGTCGCCGCGAAGTAATGGCTCACGACATATTTCGCAGACTTTTTGTTCCTTGTGCCAATTGTAAGCCGTTTCTCGGTTCAGGATGTGCATGTCGAGCGAAGTGAAATGAGGGTGAGGGTCAGGCCCTGAATTCGCAAGGAGTCTTCAATTGTGAGTCCAATGCAAACCTTTATCTTCATTTTTTTTCCCAGTCGCGACCATTTCCTCAACATAATCGCCTTCACTGAAACCGAGCCGCTGTTCAATAATTTCATGGGCTCGAACAGCTTCGGGATCCGGCTGCATGAATGCACTGAACTGCTGCTGATGGTCATTGACGGGTGTTTCGTAATCTTCATTTTGAAACACATCATCGTCAACGCTGTCTTCTTCCTCGTCCTGTTGGTCTTCCCAACAGCAGTCAAATTCAGCATCCCCTTCATCTTGATCTTCGTGTTCACAGTCAAGTTCGGCTTCCGTTTCTATGACATATTTACATAAAGTAGAACAAAGATATAATGTATGCCTTGTTCTTGTGAATTTTGGCCACTCCAAGTTTCTTGCTCGCGTTGCGCTTTCAATGCTTCCACCGTTTGCTGATGCTCGTTGTTGAGCCTTCTTATTTCATCACTCAAGCCCCAAGCAGCTTGCGGATTGTGTTGGCGGTCGAATGCAGTCTCAGCATCTTTTAGAATGTAATTTAAATATTTTAAAAAGAGACCATTACCTCTTTGCTCGTAAGCAAAGTTACGCCAACGCTGTTGTTCCGCAAGGCCGCGCTCTTCCCTTTCAACAACCTCTTTGTGCTTTCGGATCTGCTCATCAACATCAGCGTTGGCATCTTGAGAAGCCAAGTCTATCAGTTCCTGGCAGAAAGCATTGATGGCAGCATCAGTGGCAAGACCTTTAAATAAAAGTAACACTTGAAATTCTTTTTGTCACTAACAATGCTCATAGTGGTCCAAATCGCCTGATTCAATGGAAGACTGCCGCATTTGTTCGATTTCTGAGCGGAACTTGTGGTATCTCTCCCTTATGCGTTGTTCCAAGGCAGCTTCACGATCCCACATAAGGTTCCGAACGGCCAGATTTTTTTGCCGGTGTATGTGCTGCTTGAGTTGTTGCTCAATGCGTTGTAGTTTTGCCTGCATACGTTGGTCAGCAGACTTCCTTCTTTCAAAATCTTCTCTTTCCTTTTGCAGACCAGAATTTGGTCTTGTAGAACATTCCGCTGTTTGCATTAGACGTTTGTTCGCGGCATCAGCGCATTTCTTCCTTTGGTGTTCGCTGGTTGAAGAGTTTGGAGTCGTAGATGTTGATTCTGATCTCTGCCTCTCAATTATTTTTTTGCTGACTGCGCGATCTTTTTGATGCAGAGCATTGAAGAGCGCCCTGAAAAGCTGGGCAGTAGGCTTCGGCAGAGAGGCAGGTCGACGACTGGCCAATTTGCGAATGAGTCTAAAATATATCATTTTTGTGGGGTTTAAAATGCAATTCTTACTTTACAGACGACTTTAGAGCACCAGCCATCCCTGACTTCGTCTGCTTTTGTGGTTTAAACTTTCGGCAAAATTTGGCAATTTTCTCCAATTCTTCTTCAAGCAAGGATGCGTTGTCTTCCCATGCGTCTTGGAGCCGGTAGAGTTTGCTACTACAACGATTGGATTGTTTACGCCAGTCAGCCAAACATTCCAAGCTTGCAGTGTGCGGATCGATTTGCATCAAAGTGTACCACAGGCAAATGAATGTCCACGCAGTGTTGTAAAGGTGGTCTGCGCATTCAAAGATTTGCTCACAGCATTGCTGCTTAACTGCCGGACACGCAGCAACGGGCGTTTCTTCAACAAACTCTGTCAACCTCTTCTTCTGCTTAAACCGGAAGGCTGGATCGGCAGCAGCTTTGAGGATAGCTTCAATTTTGCGTGCTTCTTCAAGATGGATTTGAAATTGCTCGCTGACAAAATTGAGCTCCTTTTGCAGGCTTTCAATCGCGGCACGCTGTTGTCGTTTAAGTTTTAAGAAGTTCGGCTGGCTTAGAAGCATCGGCTTAGCCTCGGCTGCTTGTGCTGCGAGCAGTTCTTGTTGTTTTTGCTCCATCTCCAATCTTAGCGGGTGTAGCAGGCGCGCATTCAGTTTGATGACCAGTTTGGCTGCTTCGATACCAATATTTTCTCCACTGGAATGCGCTGATGTTGGAGGTACTGATTCTTCACGCCCTTCATTGCAATCAGACACGCTTTCAGATGTTATTGATTCGTGTTGGTCAAGAATATCTCGAGCTCCTCCAGGGGCACTTGGGGTGGATGGCCGAGCAACAGAAGTCAATGACAAAGGTTGTTCAGCCTCCAAAGGATCTTCTTGCTGTTGCTGGCTTACTTCGGCAGGAGGCTGTTGCTGAGCGGGCACAGGGCCCGGCAGGGTCATTGCAAGTGGGACATGCGTTTGGTCCAAAATGATGTCAAGTCCTTCGGCTGTGTTGTGGACACTTGGTGTCTAAAATCATAAGTCAATAGTACCATCAATAAACAGTGTTTAATATTACAAATTGAATGGTTGTAAAATGGTTGATCCCGTTGTAGTACAAGACTATGGGATTGACCACTTCTCGAGTGTCGATTTGTCCAGGCGCAAGTTCTTGTTGCATGGTGAAATGTTGTAATTGATCATGCGGTATGGTCCGAGTGATCATCTAAATTTGAATTGTAATCACACGGTTCTCAATCTTTTGCTCTTACTCTCATTTGGCCATCAGGGAAAAACACGTGCATGAATTGTGCGCAACGGGTGTCATTCCAGCGCGGACCCAACAATGCACAATCGTTAACCGACATACTAGGACTCAGCACTACAACAGGACGTTGCAGTAGAAGTGCGACCAATATGCTGTCGTTGATCTGGGCCCAGTTTCTGTCTGTCAATCTCAGCGCCGCATAAGCCTCTAGTGTCCCCTGATCAATCAGTTGTCTTTGCAAGCGGTGCATGAATTCCGCGCGGCTTCCAAAGTGTGCTCTTGGGAAAAGCTGTTGATTGGCCAGAAGAAGGTTGAGAAATCCAAAGAGTCGTCGCCGAAACGCGGTGGTGTTGCTGTGGACTTCTTTGCCGAAGACTGATGTACAAACAGCGCTAAAACTTTTGAAATAATTTTGTTGCCCAACTTATAAATGCAACCTAAAAAAGCAATTCCCATCTCCTTCTATGGTTGCCTCAGAGGCTCGGCCGCCAGAATGCTGGAAATGAGATGTGCTGGGCTGCTGAATGTCCATTGCTCCTTGCCCGTGCTGTAGGATGGGCGGATGGCATGCAATGACGCTGCTGCTGGAGCTGAGTTGTGAATACAGCTGAGCGTTAACAGGCATCGTGACAGTGGCGGAGGTGCATGGCTCTGAATCCATCGCTTCAATCTTTGGGTGACTTGGCGTTGTAGCTGGACTGGACGCACGGCTGGTTGTTGCTGAGCTGCTGCGGGAACTTCGTGACGTGCTCCTTCGCGCATTTAACAAACGCTTGAGCTTAAAAGAAAGCTGAGAGCCGAAAGAGTTGTACCACTAACTTGTGCCCAAACATCACGATAAAGGCCCGCATCTGACTTGTCGAACGGCACCAAACGAATCTCGGCAATGAGTTCGGCGTCGATTGGATTTTCTACAAGCCAGTTGAGTATGGCCTCAAAAGCAGCCTTGGCAGCAACATCGCGCGGAAAGCCAGCAACATTTGTGCCAACGCAAGGGAAAGCCTGCGTAAATAAAGAATTCGCTAAGAAATCTTTTAAATTTCGAACAATTTTTCTTGGCAATTGCTCAGATTCGGCTTTGTTGGCTGCAGTCATTGCTTGCAGTGCATTTCTGTAGCACGCCTGTAACCCCTGGATGTTGGCAGGTGTTGGGGCAGCTCCTTGAATGATGGGCGCAACAGCATGAGCAATGTCTATTTTGGAATTATAGATATTAGTAATTTATTAGAAGAATAAGTGTCTTACAAGAAACGTTGTCATGCAATTTGCCAAAGGTTGGTGTAACCACAACAAAGCCATCCGGTGCGGGTTCAGAAGATGGTGGAAGAACATCTTTTAAGGCGTCCAAGTACTCGCTGCTGGAAGGCTCGCATGCTCGGAGAATCGCCCCATCGTCTTCATTCCGTTTATCGTTGACTATCATGTAGGCAACTTGTTTTGTGATGTCCCCTTTGACAATAGTGATCTTTTTTAGGTTGTCAATGTTGGTTTCTTCGGGAAGCTGGTTTGGTGTACATAAACTGGCAGATGTTCTTGGCCGTGTTGTTGGTGTTTTGAACGCTGGAGGCGCAGGCGGTGCAGGCTTATCATCATCGTCGCTGTCGCCATCCTTTGGAGGCGCTCTCGGGTACTAAATGAGATGAAAAAGTAAAGTTCATAATGATATGTTTAGTACTGGATCGTCCGGGTCGTTGGCATCTACTTCGGGCGCTGATTCCAAATCCTCTTTGTCCAAAAGCTCAGTCATGACGACATTCCTGACGCGACGATCCGCTCGCTTAGTACAGACGCGAATGTTTGCCGAGTCTCGAACTCGTGACAGGGCGGTGTACAACTGTCCATGCGAAAAACACTGAGACTTGTCGAGCAGAACACCAACGTGTGTAAGTGTTTGGCCTAAAAAACAGCTTTATTTTTAATCTTTAAATAAAAAAGCAAAATGATGCTTACCTTGCGATTTATTGATGGTCATCACACTACCAGGTCTCAACGGAAACTGGATTCGTTCGCATTTAATGAGGCCTTCATTTGGAGCTTTTGGATCGCCACCGAACAGGAAGCGTGCTGCATGAAGGTCGTGCTCCTCCCCTCTGTGCTTGCCGGTCAGGATTTTGCACCGAAGGACGTGTTTGCCCAGGTTGCAAATTTGGACGCGAGTTCCGTTGCAGAGTCCCTCTTCCAACGACACGTTGGTGTTGATCATCATTATTGAGCCGATTTTCACTCGCAGACGATGTTCTGGGATACCAGGAGGTGTCATTCTGGTGAGATTCTCAATGTTGAGGTCAGCCATCGCGTTCTCCAACTCATTTGCACCAGCGATGTCGACAATTGGTGTTGTTACGCCTGTGTACGTGCGCTCCGTCGTTGCCAATTGGTCCTAAAAATGTTGTTACACATTATTATTTGTTTTGTATGCCACCATAATAATGTCATTGAGCTCAAATGTCTCCCGATTCAAAGGGCACAAGATTGCACGGCCCGCAAGCTCTTCCCAGTTGTCAAGAGGGTTTTTCAGAAGCTCGGGCGGGAAGATCACTTTGAGAAGCTGTTCGCGATCAGGTTCTACCATGGTGACTGGTAGTCTTATAAACTGGCGGTTGTCGTTGATGATGCCAATACCGACGCGTTTAATGAAATCGCGATAGCGTTGCTGGCCGGCCTGAAGACGATGGTTTGCTACCAGTCTTCGCGTTGTGAAGTGTTTGAAGAGAATCGAATTCTTCACAGATGCATCGAGCTGGTCCAAATTCCCGCCACCAAGTATAACGGGCGTCAACTGCTTCCAATCACCCCCAATCACAACAGCCTAAAAGGGTGATTGACCTCAATTTTTATAAAACTAAACACCTTTCCCGCAAATGGTAAGTTCTTCAGAAAGTCTGTTGGAGCCACAAATCTCAGCAGTCGATCCACATACTCAAGTACATCACGGTGCTGCATGCTGATCTCATCAATAATCATGCCGTCGATGTTGCGCAACATTTCAGCGAAATGGCTCTCCTGGTCAACGTTTAATGGAGTTGACGAGTCAATATGCTTTGCACGGCAAAGCCGCTTGTGCACAGTCTGCCCTTCATATAGAAGCTCAGCCGCGATGCCAGTTGTTGCCATTGGCAGGAAATTGAAGCCAGCAGCTTTTGTTTTCGCAATGATCTTCTAAAAAACACACATTTGTTCTGGGCGCAAAGTTATCAAACGCACGTTGTATGTAAATGTCTTGCCGGCACCCCCTTCTCCGGTCACCATGAAGAGACGCGAGACTGCTGATGTAGCAGCGCTCTGTGAACCGCGTCTCAAAAGTTGTGCAGCTTCAACACCTTTGTAGATGTCCTCGATCAGGTTATGTTGCTCCTCATTCGGATTCGGCCCGGCTTTGAAAAGGTCCTCATACCGCCGCTTCATCCCAATATGCTGTTCATCGTTTTCGCGCATTTCTTCCGGTAATCTGTCATTAATCAAGTCGTCGCGGAAAAAGGCTAACTAAAAGAATTTATATTTTTATATTTTTAAAATGTAAAAAATGACCTGCAGATAGTCATCCTTCGATAAGGTGACTCCTTCCGGACGCGGCAATCCAATATGCTCGCAGGCAGATTCGTATGTTCCGTCAGGCCTTTTGTCTGGGCAAGGGCGAACGCCGTTAGCTAGAAGAAACCACTCCAGCGAACGCAGGACATATTGTTGTTTGGCGTCCAAAGAAGCGTTGGCCAAGCGTGGGACGGTCAGCCATTGGTCAGCTATTTGCAGAACATAGTCAAGCAGCTCTGTCGGTTTGGTCAAATTCGCAGTCGCGAAGAAGACTGCGAGCCACCGGATGCACCTTTTGGCGGTCTTTTTTGTGTCGAACGCCTCCCGGATCGTCCGCTTCCATAGCTCGTTGTCTGAAAGGAGTCCGCGCGCTTGTGCAGCAGTTACAAAAGTTGGGTAGATGACTCCGTTGTGTCTGCGCAGATCTTCCCAGCACGTTGGGTCCTCAACAACCAGTAGCAACAGACGGATTGCCTTGAATAGAAAATGAAAGCAAAGAAAACATAAAATTATATACCAGCAACTCAAGCTGTCCAGGTGTGACAGTCTTCAGGCGGCAAAGCTTTTGGCCTTCACGCGCGTCACATACATAAGGCTGCCATCTCCGCTTGATATGGTCAAAGCGCAACTTTTTGTAGCATGTGGCATACGTCAAATGCAGAGGACCATCAGCTGAGGAACGCTCCCGGTTGTAGGCAAAGTAAGCCGTCAATTGGGTGACACGTTCTTCCCCCGTTGCTCTTCTTTCCTCTTCGCGTTGTGCTGCTTCACAGATTGCGTTCTCGCGTTCCTCTTCATCGGCAAAGCTCTGGTCAACAGCCACGAGGTGTCCCTCGGGTCCGTGAACGTCAAGCTGGTCGACCTGCGCAGGAATAAGAAAGAATAAGTTTTCAAAAAAATAGACAACAAATAAATAGAAAACAAATACCACATGTGACCGGCGCACAAGCGGAGTACCCCAAAGTGACATGGCAGCCTCTGCAGATGTAATGTAGCGAGCCAGCCGTATTTGATGGTACTCATCATAGTCCCAAGTGGTATCGCCGTCCTTTTTGACCTCGACAAACGCCATGTCAGCACCCTTCATGCAATACTTGCAGATGTACTTGGTGCAGCCATCTCCAGCCACGAACTCGACATTAATGCTAAAAAAATTGTTTTTAGGTCTTAATTTTTACTTAGAAAATTATAATTCTTACTGCGATCGATATTTGGCGGACAAATATGGATTGTATGCGACCACATGCGCGTTATCTTTGCGAATTGTACGACCCCAGCGGTCCTTGTATTCAAACACACGTCCGTATTGTTCCGGGTTTTGTTTCGCAGCTGCTTCATCTGGTGGCGGTGGTCGCCGTCTGTACCTCGGGTAAGCGTTGTCGGAGTAGATGTTGTCATACTCATACGGTTTCTATAAAAACTTGTAAATTTTGATTCAAAATTAATGTATTACCGGAAAATGTTTGTTGCATTTCCCGTCGGTCAAACAACGCTTAGCTGCACATGTGTGGATGTTTTTCTTTGTTATGATTTCGTACAATTGTCTGCTGAGCCCCGCTTCTTTTGTTCGGCCTTCAGGTTTAGGTGGAATTTCGGCGCAAACATATTCGTCGATATAATCTTCAGGTGTTTGAATTTTTCCGCCGGCGCGCATTCGTTCCCAATCCATGATAAGGCAAAAATGAACATGTGGAAGACCGCTAGAAAATTAAAAATGTAAAAAATTTAAAATGTTGATGGAAAACCGTTTCTGATGTTCGACGGCGTAAAACCATCCTTTCACAGGCCCCATGACGCAGCGTTCCGTCAGGTCTTTTTCAAGTTCTTTTAGCTTGTCAATAAAGAGGCGGGTGACGATGTCAGGCCGGTCGTACCACTGCTGCTGTTTGCCGTTTGAGTCGGTCGGCAACATCTCCAAGATTTCTGGGCAGTCCGGGTCCATCGTGTATGTTACGAGCAGATCAGGCTTTCCAATGTCGCGGCAGATGGTCATGCAGTTGGCATATTCCTTCTGGTAAAACTGCCTCGAGCCACGAAAATGTTCGTCGGTCATTATAACGCGTCCAATTTCGCCTTTCTTTCCTTAAATATATATAATTGGTTGGATAGCAGTGTTTCTTTTGGTGCCTTGGCCATCGCGAAGCTTTTCCAGATAGTTTATCAGAGCCGCTGGGCGAATCAGCTTTCTCCGGCCTAGCATCTGCTTCATGAACTGAACTTTGCGCGCTTCGGACCTGTTGTTGAACGTGACCGTGTAGAGCTGCGCCAAACCGCCCCAATCCCAAAGCCAATGGGGTGTTTTCCAGGTAGGGCCACGAATTTGCGCCATGTAGCGGAAGAGTTGGGCTCTGGACACGCAATCGCGCCGGCTGAACTTTCTTTCATTGACGCTGCCTAAGAACTCTTCTTCCTCGCCAAGCTGGGCGGCTTCATCGAGAAGAACGTTGTCTCCCTGCTTGATTTGTTGGTATTGCTTGTCAAAATGCTCGCCTGGCTGCAATTTGAGTGGAATGCCATCCTCTGAAATTGTTTAAAATGAAGAAAGTATTTATTTTAGAAAGACATTTTTAAATTCCGATAGGACAAATACTCTACCATAGCCATGTTGCCCGCGGGAAAATAGAAGAGGGAAAAGTGCCGGATCGATCTCGCGATGCCACCATTTCATATGTGTTCTTCCAGTGCCTTTCCGCCCTTTGAGAACGACCTCGTAATCCATTGACGGGATAACATTCTGGCCGGAGTCAATGTAGAACTAAAAAAAGATCAAATCAAACTATTTCTTATGCACAAACCTGAGCCACAAGATGACTCCCAGCTTCAGTCTCCACTGCCAGGCGTCCTGGATGGATTTGGCGCAGTATGCTTTGATCAGGCAAGGCCACATTGGCTGGTGGTGCATCAGTACCCGAGACTGCTTGCTCTTCGCCTTGGCGATTCGTCCCCACCACTAACATTCTGAGATGAATGCGCTCGGCTTCAGGCATTTGATTATAAGTTTCGGCTGCTGTTTCGTAGGCGGCAGCAAGCGGATGATATTTTCGGAGCAAATCGTGGAGAAAGATCAGCAGATTCGCCTGTAAAAATAAAAAGGTAACGAAAGAAATAATATATATCTCAAAAAATCGGACATCAAGTGCAGTATCAGCCGCAATTTGACCCAGACGTTCGTGAGCCTGCTCGGGCGGAAGGGTGAACAGCTGCCCGTGCAGAAGCGGCTTTGAAGCGTCCGGAGGGTTATAATCCCACAAGACGTATTGGATCATGTTGTTGCATTTGATGATCCTGTATATCTCCTCTTCTTCCCTGTCGATTTCAATGTGACCAAAGGAGATGTTGTTGTTGTAAGCCAAAGAGCGGTCGACAAGCTCCTTTTGCCAGCGCAGCGATGCAGTGTCTCGGTTGTAGAGAAGTGCAAGGAGTTCTTGTGGCCGATCTTGTAACGCGTTGAACCGAGCAGAAAGGTCCACTCGTCCTTTCGCACAGCATTTTGAAAAAGCTGTCGGTCCCGTCGCTTCGGTGTGGAATAGCAGAGCATTGCAAAGTTTGCAAGTGTAGGTGCCCTAGAAAGAAAAATAAAATATTATATTTTTGCATTCTTTTACCTGGGCAAGCGAATCGTAATAGGAAGGCAAATGTTTTGCCGACTTTGCACCACAACCCAAACCAACATGGCGGCTATGCCTTGTCGCACATTGTGTGGTGACAGGCGAAAACTGCGGAGTCGTTGGTCTGCTTTGGTCGCTTGCGACTGATGGAGACCGGCTCACTCTGCTGCTGCGTCTTGGCGCCAACGAAGAAGGAGGAGGCATCAAGATGGAGTCCAATGACACTTGTGAGAACTGCTTTGACAAGCTCCTTGGTGTTGAGCATGTTTCATCACGGCGTGGTCTGCCACCGACACAGCCTCTTTCTTTAATTTGCACAAGAAGCGGTTCAGGAATTGCGCCAGCACCACTTTGCCTGAAGAATATAATTTACTGTGAGATTTAAACTGATAACTGCACTTTAGTTTAAAAGCACCCTGCCAAATTTCACCGCATTCATGCGGACAGCCTTGAGGCGTTTGATGCGCGTTCCTTAGAAATAAGTTAAGTTAGCATATAATTTGAGCCTGGTAAAATAGCAAGTAGCATAAATGAGACATACCAACAATCCTCGTGGCAGTACGCCTTACAGCAAGGCAAGTAGACCTTTTGTTCTTGGAAGCCATTAGCTTGAAGTTTGTAAAGACGGCTGCACAAAAAGCAAAAACCCGGATGCTGAAGTCCACAGCTTTGCTCTTGGCATCTACCGTTGTTTTGTTGAAGTCTGAATAATTATTGATAACATGATAAAACTAAAGCTAAATAAAGCGACTTTTGTTCAAGTTCGTCGGCGTGTACGCTTAAATCTACGGCAGATTTTGTACAATAGCATGCCGTTTCATAAAACCCGTAGCCCAACATTGTTTTACAGCACATGCATCTTGTAAAGTTTCTTTTTGAGCATTTTTCATTTGGGCATCTCTTATGAGCCGAACCAGACAACCTTAAGTATTTTATTAGATAATAATAGTTTTTATTTCAAATTAGTTAACATTGTTATTTATTAAGTAAAACTTACATCTTGACAAAGCATTCATTCCAATGGCATTTATGGCCACAATCAAGAAAGGCATATCCATCCGAAGGGCAGATAGATTTTTTGCATTGCACACATTTGAAGCCTTTGACAAAGCGACCAGTGCCTTTATCTTTTTTGATGCTGGATTCTGTAAATGCATTGTTTTATTTAATTAAAAACAACAAGATTACGGGTTCTTTCTATGCCCAAATCATTGTTCAACTCCTGCTGTGTAGAACCAATAAATTCATTCTGTGCAGTAACATCCTCATTTGGCTCCAGATCTTGAAGGACAATTGCTTCTAAGGAGTCGACCAAATCGATTTGTTCGCCTGCGTCCACTTCCATATTGACAGGATCAACTTAAATGTTCAAAAATTCGTAATGTTAGACAAATTGTAGTACATTCAAAAATTTTCTTCTGCGGTGAACTAAAATCTGCAGGGGTTTCTGCCAGACTACAGTTAGTTGAGCGTTCCTGCGTATCTCTTGGCCGTTTTAGGATGGGAGTTGGCCCGCGTGATGTCGTTGGTGTTGTGCAGACACTTGAGGAAGTAGATGAGCATGGCCCTATGAGTAGAAGTATTTGTGCTTAATTTGGTGTTCACCCTCCCCCGGTGCTTACTGCCTCGTTGTCTAAAGGTGTAATGGCCTTTAATAAACTTTTGCCACCAATTTGCGTATGTCTGCTTAGCGACAACAGTAGGTCCAAACTTCAAGCGTAAAGCGACAAAGGCGGATTCCTGGCTGTTTGAATCGGCATTGTATCTCTCCAACAGGAACTGGTGCTGATGGTTTGGAGAGTCGACATTGTCGTCGTTAGGAGAGCCTTCACCGCCCCCGCGAGGACGTATTGGAGCTTCAATGTGAGACAAAAGAGGGGCAAAGGAGTTGCGTTTTTCTTTAATCCCGTCCGCTACTGAATAATTTATGTCGTTGGTTTTTATATTCACTCATCATACCCGTTTCAACAACAGCATAAAACTTTCTCTTCTTTAAACCCGCACATTTAGGCACGACTGAATTTGCAGCTTTGCAGCGGGAAAAGAAAGAAGGGGTTTTGAGGCGAAGTTCTTTCGGTTTTTTGAGGAAAGAAGACCTGCGAGAACCGAGCGTTTGGTCCAAACAAAACTGAATACCGATAATTAATTTGCTAAGTAAATGCGTTGGCAACCTTTTTGCTGGCCCCGTGGGCTGGAAACCATTCTTCGGGTGCCTTAATTGTTTGCACTTTCCGTTCTTTTGAAGGCAACAATACAGTGCTTGCCGTTTTGTCTTTTGCAACTAAATAATTTTTTCTTTGTTATTAAAAAATTCCGGCAGACCGGGGTGATTCGGCTTGTTCTCAAGCGTCTTTTTGACAGATGTTAATTTAGGCTTGCAGGGATTTGTAAATACCGACGACGTTGCGTTTGACTTAACAAAATAAGACCAATTTTTTTCAGCAACTATTTTTATGCTGTTTTCAAAAAGTCTAGGCGTTGCAGGAGATACTGGCGCCTAAAAGAGAAACCAGGAATTAAAAGCTATAATATAAGTTTGTTGTTATTAGAAATTTAGTTTTTGATATTAAATTGTAAAGTTAACTTTAAAGCTTTAGTAAAAATATAAAATTAAAAGAAAGCTTCAAATATAATATTGTTTTTCTCCTGCCTATACCTTTTGCGTGCTTGTAGCGATAGACAAAAAAGTGGAAGCACACGCTGGTTGAAGCGCAACGGCAACAGGTTTATGCGCCGGTTTAAGCCATCCAGGTCTGTTGAACCAAGCATTGTAGCTAATTAAAATAATGAATAATGTTATAAAATTAATTGTTACTCAGGAACAGGATTCCACAAAGACTTAGAGGCATGAGACTGGACTACCGACTGCGAGGAGGCTACAACCTGAGCGAGTGTTTTCGCCTGAATTTGAAAGAATAAACAAATAGTGTTTACAAATAAACAAACCATCCCAGTAACCGGAACACAACAAATTGGGGCTTCGTACTTTGGCTTGGCCTGAGCTTCCGTAGCATAATTCCCGTTGCGCACGTTCTGTTTCTTAATCTTCTTAAATTCAAGAAAAAGAACCTTACGTGACTATTCGAAAGCATACTTTCACAGGAGAGTAGCCGAGTGGAAAGGTTTTCTTCTTTTTAGCTGCTAGCTCAGATTTCAGAATAGCCTTTATTAATAAATGAGATTATGTAAGTTAATTACAGTTTTGCGCCATACTTTGCCACGAACAACTTGATACCAGCTGTTCGCTGTGACAGTTGACTGACAAAGATGCTCCGGGCGGACAATAGTAGCCAATTTTGGTACCTTCGTAGCCTATAAAGAATAAGCGAAAATGAATAAAAAAGTTTACTAACCAAGCCGACAACTTGCCGTTGACCAGTTCGGGTCGCCGAAATGTATGGCTTCTAACAAAGTTTAATAGTGGGTTGTGAATGAAAGAACCATTGAAACTGATCTATACCGGGGCCAATCCAACCGGGCCGTTACGCAAAGTCCAGCTTGAAATTGGCCCACTACAATTTGTCCAAGCAGCTCGGTTGGCCTTTATTTTGGATGCGAAAGCTTCAGCTGTAAATGAAGCGTTGTCACTAAATACCTAAGTTAGTAGAATCGTAAAAATGTTTAATTTACAATGCTTCGGATTTGATCTCTTCAACCGGTGCCCATGCTTTGTTTCCAGGGAAATCCCAGTTCTTGAGAACTTTAATTCCTTCACCACGCTGACGGCGTTGATCTGCCATCACAAAGCGCCGCCATTCGCACATCTCGCTTACCAATTGGCGCAGAAAAGGGGCACAGGCTTTGTTCCCCTTACCTATACCAATCAAGAGGTCATCACGTCGTTGACAATCTGCGCGCCAATTGCGCCCCTTTAAAACAAAATGGTGCATTATTAAATTTAATTAGTAGCAAAGATTTAAAAATTACATCTATCGGTGAATCAAAAATTTGAAGATCAATATCTTCCGGCAGTAACGCAATGTGTGGTGTCGAACGAACTGGTGATGTAAAAATGGGCATTTTAGAAAGCGGAGATTTCAAAGTAATCTGTTTAAATTTAAGGGTATTTATTAAACGCTAATATGTGAATAAGGCTATTTGAATAAATAGTTGTAGTTTGAATATGGTAGTAAAAATAAATGTAGCTTTATGGGTTGAAGAATATATTTTAGGTTTAAAATTGGTATAATGGCAAAACATACGGAAGTGAAAATTATTGTTATTTAAATTTTAATGGGAAAGAAGGCAATAATGAAGGAATATTAATCTAGCCGAAAATAATAATACAGCGGCTTTGCAGAATTAAATAATAATATGTTGGTGTTGAGCTGACGGTGTTAGCCTTCTGCAGGGCTGAAAGTTGTTTATGTTTGGTACAAAATTAAAAAAGCAAAAAAAAAGTTTTGTTATCGGTTAACAGTGTTCAAAGCATAATATAAAAGGTGAAATCTTAGTCCAACACATTTATACAAAATTATGAATTTGGTGCCAAAGTTTTATTCTTATTATTAGCATAAATTTAATTTTCCAAATTTGCCTAACACCAAGAAATGCGTTAGTTAAGTTATCAAACACAATATTGGTAAAAAATCCCAACATCTCATTTTAAAAAGCTTATTATTAAACCTTAAAAATGTAAGACCAATTTTAGTTTGAGACTTTTGGTTTCCTTCTATAAATTGATATTATAGAAGTACTCACGCCCCGCACCGCGTGAAGGTAGTCTCTTTAACGGGGCAGCCCTCCCCGTTGCCAAAAGGCTCCGGATCATCGGGCAGGTTAAATGTTGCAAGAATAATAGTTAAATGAAACATATTTATTTTATTTTATTGTTAAAATAAAAAAAGATAAATTGGCATTAATGTCAAAAATCAAAAAATAAAAATGTTTAAAGAATATTTTAACAATTTATTAGACTTTTTAAGAACAAAGGATTATTTTTTGTATGGATGTATAAATAATTTTTTCCCTCCTTTGGAGATTTGAATGCTGTTCAGTTGCTTGAACTCTAAACAAGGAAACTATTGAATGTTTTATTCTACTAATTTACTTTTGCGGCGTTGGTATCGGCTGGCTCCCTTTGATAAAGGTTCGTCTTCGTCGATGACTATACGACGTATAGGCGGGGAGGCCGGGGAGGCAGACTTAATTATTCATGTGGTAGGTTACTGTTTAAATAATTTTAAGTTTAAATTTATGTTGTTTTAATTTGTTTATTACCCGGGGAATTATTTTAGTTTAGTTTTTAAAATTGAAAGTATTTTTTACATTTTGGGTGCTTGCCGGTTGAGGCTCAATAGCCTCCTCTGCCGGTTGAGGCTCAATAGCCTCCGGCAGTTGGACAGGGGGCGCTGGCTTCTTAAAGTAATTAATATATAATAATTTGTTTCTATTTTCAAACCATTGGAGCCTTTATATTGGTATCCATTAATCCAATAATGGTATCAAAAATAGATTTATCGGCGTTTTGGGACATATTGAAAAAGAATAAATTTGCTGCAATTAAAAGAAAGTATTATTAATTGTTTATTATTTTAATATGGGGGAAAAGGGAATATAATGAGTGGAATATTTATTTAGTTTTAAGGAGTCTTTCATTCCAGCATGCTAAAATTTTTGGTATTATTTATGGGCGGAGTTGTTTTGTAAATTTGTTGTTTAAACAATTTAAAAAAGCGATATTGAGATATATTAATTAATAGTTGTTATTGAATTGTTGCTTCAAATAAACCAAATTTAGATGATTACGACCAAACTTGTGACCATATAAACACAAGCTGTGGAAGTAATCAATCTAAAAAGATTTTAGAAGGTATTTCACTTCAACACGAAAAGTAAAAATTAATTAACAATTTTATTTTTATTTGTAAATTACTCGCTGCGGCCTTTTTCTAAAGGAACGGAACTTAAATGTAAATGGTAATATTTTTATAAATTATCTATATTGATTGTTTTCGTGCTTAACAAAAAATTCATAAGCTACTTTAGGTATTTTATAGCCGGGTAAGACGCTATTGGGTTTTACAGCCAGAAGAAATGGGGCGCAGGAATAAGTTTCAAGCATTTTTTTGTCGTTCATTATAAATCTTAAATATTGGTTAAAGAGATTAAGTGTATTTATTGCTGTAGGGAATGGTAATATAGTCAAGGGGAATTTGAATTTTTTAATTTTTTGATAAATAATAAAATAATAACATCATACGGGAGTGAAAATTATTGTTATTTAAATTTTAATGGGAAAGAAGGCAATAATGGTGGAATATTAATCTAGCCGAAAATATACTCGGCTTTGCAGAATTAAATAATAATATGTTGGTGTTTAAAAACAAATTTAGTTGCTTACGACTAAACATATGAACCATAAAAACATATGTAAAGAAGCAAGCAAACTAAAAAGTTTTAAGGAGGTTTTTCACTCCAGCTGAGCTGCACATTGAGCTGACGGTGTTAGCCTTCTGCAGGGCTGAAATTTATGTTTGTTACAAAATTAAAAAACAAAAAAAATTTTTTTAACGGTTGACAGTGTTGAAAGCATAATATAAAAGGTGAAATCTTAGTCCAACACATTTATACAAAATTATGAAATTTGGTGCCAAAGTTATATTCTAATTATTAGCATAAATTTAATTTTTCCAAATTTGGCTAAACACCAAGAAATGCGTTAGTTAAGTTATAAAACACAATATTGCGACAAAAAAGCCCAACATCTCATCCTTAGGTGAATGGGTCAAGTTGATTTGTAACAATATAATTCTGTGTCCAAATTTAGGGAAAAGCGCTAAAAGTTGCATACAAAAACATTTGTTTATATTTAACCATGGCACCAATTTAGTGTATAAAAAAGGAATATCTCGTTTTTGCACAACTTTGGCAAAAAAAAAATAGAATAAGATAGGCAGTAATACCTTATAATATATTGATTTCAACACTGCCTTTAATAATAAACTAATTTAGAAATTAAAACCCAATCTTACCAAGTGGATAACGCCCCCTTACAAATTACATTTAAGTTTTAGCGCGCGCAAATTACAAAGGCAAACCTTTGCATTAATTTTTATTGCGAGCGGGAAGTGCCTAATACTTTTATTTCGGGTGTACAATCTGTAGAGCAGATATATTTGTCCTTACACGTCGCCCATTGCACCCTTAACACCAGAGTGGACTGCATTAACCAAAGGTTGACTGCCTTAACTCTGGTGCCAGGCTGCCAAACGTAGCGAAGTGGACTGCACCTTAACTTCGCAACGTCCCAAGAAAAGTGGGCTACACATTAGCTGCGCAAGGCCCAAAGCAAAGTGGACTTTGCACCTGAACTTTGCAAGGTTCCAAGCGCAGTGGACTGTGCAGCCTTAACTTTTCAAGGCCCCAAACAAAGTGGACTGCACCTTAACTTTGCATGAGGAGGCATATGCAATGTTTGCCATTTTAAAAATCAGAAACAGAATTTTGGTTGTCTTTTAAAAATCAGAAAACAGAATTCTGGGTGCCGTTTTAAAAATCAGAAACTGGAATTCTGATTGCCATTTTAAAAATCAGAAACATAATTTTGGTTGTCTTTTAAAAATCAGAAAACAGAATTCTGGTTGCCGTTTTAAAAATCAGAAACTGGAATTCTGATTGCCGTTTTAAAAATCAGAAACTGGAATTCTGGTTGCCGTTTTAAAAATCAGAAACTGGAATTCTGGTTGCCGTTTTAAAAATCAGAACACAGAATTCTGATTCCGTTTTAAAAAATCAGAAAACAGAATTCTGATTGCCGTTTTAAAAATCAGAAAACAGAATTCTGGTTGCCGTTTTAAAAATCGAATGGAATTCTGGTTGCCATTTTAAAAATCAGAAAACAGAATTCTGATTGCCGTTTTAAAAATCAGAAAACAGAATTCTGGTTGCCATTTTAAAAATCAGAAAACAGAATTCTGATGCAGTTTTAAAAATCAGAAACTGGAATTCTGATTGCCGTTTTAAAAATCAGAAAATATAATTCTGGTTGCCATTTTAAAAATCAGAAACTGGAATTCTGGTTGCCGTTTTAAAAATCAGAAAATATAATTCTGGTTACCGTTTTAAAAATCAGAAACTGGAATTCTGGTTGCCGTTTTAAAAATCAGAAAATATAATTCTGGTTACCGTTTTAAAAATCAGAAACTGGAATTCTGATTGCCATTTTAAAAAGCAGAAAATATAATTCTGGTTGCCGTTTTAAAAATCAGAAACTGGAATTCTGGTTGC
>MEIZ01000047.1:109823-120505 GCA_001723225.1 Globodera ellingtonae
AAAAAGAGGGAGTCAGGCGGTTAGAGTAATTTGGTCATCAACGCACCCCATCTAATAATTTTTCCAAAAAGAGAGAGTCAGACGGTTAGAGTAATTTAGTCATTAACGCACCCCATCTAATAATTTTTTCTTTACTTTTTTGAACATTTTATTTTTTGAAAAAATAGTGTGCCAAAAAGAGAGAGTCAGACGGTTAGAGTATTTTGGTCATCAACGCACCCCATCTAATAATTTTTTCTTTACTTTTTTGAACATTTTATTTTTTGAAAAAATAGTGTGCCAAAAAGAGAGAGTCAGACGGTTAGAGTATTTTGCTCATTGCACCCCATCTAATAATTTTTTCTTTACTTTTTTGAACATTTTATTTTTTGAAGAAATAGTGTGCCAAAAAGAGAGAGTCAGACGGTTAGAGTAATTTGGTCATCAACGCACCCCATCTAATAATTTTTTCTTTACTTTTTTGAACATTTTATTTTTTGAAGAAATAGTGTGCCAAAAAGAGAGAGTCAGACGGTTAGAGTAATTTGCTCATTAAGCACCCCATCTAATAATTTTTTTCTTTACTTTTTTGAACATTTTATTTTTTGAAGAAATAGTGTGCCAAAAAGAGAGAGTCAGACGGTTAGAGTAATTTGGTCATCAACGCACCCCATCTAATAATTTTTTAGTTTACTTTTTTGAACATTTTATTTTTTGAAGAAATAGTGTGCCAAAAAGAGAGAGTCAGACGGTTAGAGTAATTTGCTCATTAACGCACCCCATCTAATAATTTTTTTCTTTACTTTTTTGAACATTTTATTTTTTGAAGAAATAGTGTGCCAAAAAGAGAGAGTCAGACGGTTAGAGTAATTTGGTCATCAACGCACCCCATCTAATAATTTTTTAGTTACTTTTTTGAACATTTTATTTTTTGAAGAAATAGACAGAGATTTGCATTGTGAAAAAATGTATAAAAAATGTTGAATTAAAGATTATATTTGGGGCCTGATAAAGAATTATAAATGCAAAAGTATCAGACGGTTAAGATTGCTCTAAAATTTGAAACTCGGTAAAAAAAAAACAGTTACCAAAACTAACAGAAAAAAATAATTAAAAAAAAGAAACAATCAAATTTAAACCGACAAAAATAGCTTCTTTAATTTCAAAAAATTTTATAAAGTCGATAATGTTTTGCCAATTAATTAACTCTTTCAATCAAATTTAATTTAAATGTTACGCTCACACTAATTCGGCGGCATTGTTGCATTGGCACTCATAACGGGCAATTCGTTGTAACAAATGCCTCCGTTTTGGCAAGGCTGATCCGTGCAATAGCTGAGCCTTGATGAGCACATTTTGCCGGAGTAACAAAACTGAAAATTTTAGAATAAAACCATTTTCAACAATGTCCAATGTGAGAGAGTGTGAAAAACCTCTAGATTTTTGGAATTTTTCAAATTGGTTCCCAGGGCAAGAAAGAAATTAGTCATTAAATTTTGATGAATTAAAACAGATTAATAAAATAAAATCAATGAATATTTAAAAGTTAAAAAATATATTATGCTTGGCATCATACAGCGCATTCGCATTTGTAATTGCCGACCAAATTCACGCATTTGCCTTTGTTAAAGCACTGCTGGGTCAAATGAAACGAACATTCGTCCACATCGTCAGTGCAATTTTGACCCTTAAAATTTAACACTTTTTTTTTTTGATTTTTAAAACAAATAAAAATAATTAATTTGTTTCTTCAACCAACCAACCATCCTTCCATCCGTCCTCACAAATACACGTAAAACTTTCATTGAACGGATTCGCAAAACATTGGCCACGTTCGCATGGATTTTCGTGGTGGCAAATGTTCTGAAACTCGTATAATCGGTCTTAAAATTGTTAAATGTTCATTTTATTTGCTTTTAAATTTGGCATCCTGTACCAATCCGTTCCGGGGCACAATGGCAATCGTACCGCGCAATTCCGTCCACACAGGTGGGACACAAATTGTCCACGCAGTCATCAAGATTGATCTCGCAATGTTTTCCTGAGAAGAAGCATAGTTTTTTTAAATATTTCAGTTAAAAAATAAACAAACCATCAAATTTGCCGACACAAATGCACAAATAAGAGCCATGCCGATTCATGCATGTGCACCCATTTTGGCACAATCGGCCGCTGAACTGCTCGCACTCGTCGATGTCTTGCTCGCAAAAGTAGCCTAAACGCAAAACAATCTTCCCATAGTTTTTACATTTTTTCCCAAATTTCAATCAATTAAAATATTTTTTTAATTTTGACCAAACCGGGGAGAAATGAAAATGGGTTACAAATTCGATTTTAAATGAAATTTAAAAATGAATATTTGACCCGAAAGAAACAGGGGGAATTCGATTCTCAAACGAAAAACAATCAAAAAATTTAAAGGTAACAAATAGGTAATGGAGATCCAAAATCGATTTCTATCTTTTCAAAAAGTTCACTTTGAAATCGATAAAGAATTTAAAAATTTATTCATTCTTAAATCGCTTTCAAATCTCGATTTTTTTTTCTACTGAACCAAATTCACCTGATCAGACTCACAGTGACTGATCACGGGGTAAATTGAACTCTACTTCAGCTGGCCAGAAATCGGCCCCTAACAAATAAATTTTCCAAAAATCATTTTGAACACAAAAGCATTCAAAAAATTCTAAATTTTAAAAAATTCAAGAGCTTATTCCAAAATCAAAAAAATGTGAGTCCAAATCTCTGTATAAAAGTTGAGACAGAAATTACCATTGGCTCAAACAAGTAAATTGTAACTTCGTAACGGAAGTTGGTAAATTTTAAAACAAATATGCTTGCTTTAGAATTCTGGAATTATTATTTAAATATAAAATAATTTCATTTTCTACCGTCTCCAGTTAGGACAGCAAATCGAAGCCGGTGCTCAAAACGGGCGAATTGATCGATTGTTGGCATTGCAATTGGGTAATTCGGCCGCACAAAAGACGCAATTCTTCAGAGGGCTCCAAATTTCCAAAATTTGGAGGTCATCATTCTGAATTTAATAAGGATTTAGGTAATAAATATTAATTAAATAGATTAAAAATTGGGATTTTAAGTGTTGTTTATAATGTAGTGAAAAATGTTGAACATACAGTGGAAGATTTTTTAATAAGATTTGAAGGAAAATAAATGCTAATAAGAGGAAAATTTTAAACGGGCGCAAAAGAGCAGTACGAGGCTTTCAATTCGAATTTTGCTTGATCTTTTCCCCTCAAATGCTAAATTAAAAGTTTAAATTCTGAAAAAAATTACAAAGAATTTGAATTGAATTTAAAATTACTACAAAGAATAAAAAATCTTACAAAATAAATTGACATTTTTGTACATTTTATTTTTTGAAGAAATAGTGTGCTAAAAAGAGAGAGTCAGACGGTTAGAGTAATTTGGTCATCAACGCACCCCATCTAATAATTTTTTAGTTACTTTTTTGAACATTTTATTTTTTGAAGAAATAGTGTGCTAAAAAGAGAGAGTCAGACGGTTAGAGTAATTTGGTCATCAACGCACCCCATCTAATAATTTTTTAGTTACTTTTTTGAACATTTTATTTTTTGAAGAAATAGTGTGGTAAAAAGAGAGAGTCAGACGGTTAGAGTAATTTGATCAGCAACGCACCCCATCTAATAATTTTTTAGATACTTTTTTGAACATTTTATTTTTTGAAGAAACAGTGTGCTAAAAAGAGAGAGTCAGACGGTTATTTGCTCATCAACGCACCCCACATTTGCTTGATCAAAACCAACTCACTTAAGATCGTGACAAGCGGTTAAAAAATTAAAAATAAAATTATTTAAAACAATTAAATTTGATTGTACCTTAAATAAAAAATCCGATTTAAACCGACAGTTGTTCGGTGAACATGCTCGGCACCTCCAAGCTGTCGCAGAATTGGAACGCCAGTCGGCTAAAAGACATTCCATTTGGCAATTCGGGCACATAAAAGAATCAGGCCGCAACCAAACATATAAACGGGGAAATTAAAATGAGATTAAGGAAGGAAAAAACCCCAAGATTGCGTAGCATTTTTTACTTTTTCAAAAATTTCAATCGATTCAAACTTTTAAAAATTAAAATGTTCAAAATCGAAACTGAAGAATAAAATAATTTGGAATCTTAAGTAAAAAAAAATGCTGAATTAGTTATGAATTAAAAAAAGTTAGGGCAATAGCATTCTGGAATTAATGATTACGTAATTAAAACTACGACATTCAATTTATTTTGTGCTTATTTTAACATAATTTATGAGAAAAAATGTGCGCTTAAAATAGGCCAAGACCAAAAGTGGAAAAATCCGTAAATGTGGATTTAAAAAATGCAAATAAAATGAAAAATTGATCCATCACCATAATTACTTTTCATCCCCAAAAAGTTACTTAAAAATTTTGGCCGCCTTATAATAGTCCCTCTCCAACTCCGGCATGCCCTTCAATTTGCACTTGACCTTCTTAAATGCCCACTTCAACTGCTTCAGGTCATTCAATTCTGTGGCAAATTGATCCTTTGTTGGCACTTCAATTGGGCAATTGGGCCAGAAAAAGACGCAATTCGTCAGATGGTCCAAATAGGCGAAATTTGGAGGTCAACATTCTAAAATGACATATTTAATGAGGATTTTAATATTTATTTGTTAAAATTAAATCGAAATGCCGGAATTAGCAGATTAATTATTAGAATTCTGGAATGTGAAAGTGAGGAATCGAAACAAAATAAACAATTCTGGGTCTCAAGCAAAAAAAAAAATTACTGAATTAGAATTATCGATTAATTACGGAATTAAAATGCTTTAATTTCATATTAAGGGATTAAAATGGTGAAACGCAAAATTTATTTTTTGCATTTAGCATAAGCCGGACGGTTTATGTTATTATGAAAAAAGCAGGCTTAAAAAGTGCGAAAAATATTCTTTTGGCGCAAATGCAAAATTACTTCAAAAGCTTTAGTCTAAGGATTTGTTTAAGAAAAAATTGAAACTAAAATCAAAAAATTTTGATTTTTGGGATTTAAGCAAAAAATGGGAGCAAGGACGCAAAAGGTTGACAAATTATCGCAATAAAAGATGAATTCGGCTATTGAATGGCCAATCAAATCGATGGCTATTGAAATGGGGGGAAGGAATTGGACAATCCAGATCTTGAAAGAAAAAACTTTAGCCTTTGTCAATTCAAAATTTAATCAAAAATTCTTCAATTTTTTGAATTATATTTTTACATCGTTTTTATTGGATTAAAATTCAACTCAAAAACTGGCAAGCAGGGAAAATAGGAAATCTTGAAATGTAAACAATAAAATTTGCCTAAAGTTTTAGAATTCTGGTATTGTTATTTAAATATAAAATAATCTGCTTCATTTTCTACCGTCTCCAGTTAGGACAGCAAATCGAATCCGTTGCTCAAAACGGGCGAATTGATCGGTTGTTGGCATTGCAATTGGGTAATTCGGCCGCACAAAAGACGCATTCTTCAGAGGGCTCCTAATGCCAAACTTGATTAAGAACAGAAAATAAAGCAAGAAATTACTTCAAACGGTAAACGTAAAATAATTGACGAATTCCTCGCAAGAAAAGACGTATTTAAGCAAAAAGAAAACTCTTCGGCAAAAGAATGGGTTCAAATTGAGGATAAAATTGCTAAACATTTAAAAGTCAATCGCAAAAAAATATATAAATGGAAAAAAGAGTTTGGCTTAAGTCAAATAAATCCAAAAAATGAACGAAAAAATTTGATAGAGAAATTTAATCAAATGAAAGCAGAGTTAAAGCGGGACGGAATCAAAAACTCTTATTCAAATCAAATAGATAAAACTGTCGCAAAAGAGTTGGGCCTCAGTGATAAAACAATTTACAAATGGGAAAAGAAATTTGGCCAAACCATTGAGTATTTCGAGCCCAATTAWTTAATTTAATTTATATTTAAATTATTTTAACAGCACCAAACCAAAAACACTCCGACAGTGAACAAAATGAATCGATGAAACATTTGTTTGATTTTGGGAGAAGGGAAAAATTTAAATTTGAAAGCCCGGAAGGGAAAATGGGCGTCAGCAAATCGATGGCCATTGAAATGGGGGGAAGGAATTGGACAATCCAGATAGCGTGAAAGCTGCTTTTCATCAATTTTTCAGACAGGATTTTCGACACAATTTACGAGTTTTACCACAAATTTTACTTTTGAAGAAATATTTTTTGAAGAAATAGTGTGCTAAAAAGAGAGAGTCAGACGGTTAGAGTAATTTGGTCATCAACACACTTGAAGAATTTTGAATAAGATTTCAAGTAAATGCAAATAAGAGGTAAATTGTGTGAAAAATTGGAATAAAAAATGAAGAAAATGTTGAGTAATTTTAAAAAAAAGACGGGATTGGCACTGGGCATTTAAAAGAATTTGATTTTATTTTAAAAAAATTCGGGATAGCACAGAGTATTTAAAAAAATCAGGCTCCATTTCGGGATTTTAAAAAAGAATCGGGACGGCAATGAGCATTTAAAAAAATCAGGATCCAATTCTGGAGCTCAATTTCTCCAAGTTTTTGCCATCAATTTCGGTTGAAAAAAATTATTATTTTAATACTCTTGCCATTTTTAAAATTTAAATAAACAACAATAGACCTACCATTTCACTTCCAATTGACAATGTTTTGTTTGTCCTCCAGCTGATCACCGGTGGATTCTTTGTCATTGCTCGCCTCAATTTCGTCGTTTTGACGCTCAGTGTCCGCCGCCGCAAGGAGCATTTATGAAATTATGAAAATGACAAAAAATAAAATTTAATTATTTATAAAAATTCTAAAATTTTTGAATTTGGGTACTGCAAAAAAATCAAATTGTATTAAAAAAATAGAATAAAAAAGCCTGATTAAACACACATTATTTGATGAATAGAGCTTCGGCATCCAAAGTGTAGCCGCATTGAACCGGCGCTCTGCAAAATGTTGAATATTTATATTATTGGTATTAAATTGATTAAATAAATTAAATGTTTAATATATTATAAAATAATTTCGCTTTATTTTATACCCTTTCCATTTTCTGCTATTAAATCAAAACTGGCGCTTGAAGTTGAAAAATTGGTCGTTTGTTGGCGTTTCAATTGGGCAATTCGGGCACGAAAAAGACGCAATTCTGCAGAGTATTCTGAAAAGATTGACATTTTTAATTAGGATTTCAATAAATATTAATTAAAACGATTAAAATTGGAATTTTGTGGAATATGAAAAAAGGTTAATAAAATTTGTAAAAAATTTCAAGGTGGGAAGGCATGAAAATAAACGGAAATTTTGAATAATTAGAATAAAAATTTTTTGGTAAAGATAGGGGAAAATAAGCATTGGTCGGGAAGTGCATAATTGAACCTGTTCAAACCCCGGTTTAAATGGATTTAAATGCAATTCAACAAAAAACTAAAATTGATTTTCGGAATTGTTCGATTGGGCTTATTAAATTTCTTAAACACTTAAAAAAGGTAGAGTCGTATCACTCTGGAAAAAGTGGACCCAAAGCAACTGATCAGAATCGCTCTCTCAAAGAGTCTGATCACCCTGTACAAATTGAACCCAATGCAACTGTTCAGAATCTTTCTCTCACAGAGTCTGATCACTCAGGACAAATTGAACCCAATTCAACAGATCAGAATCCTCCTGCTCTCACAGCGTCTGATCACTTTAATAACTTGAACCCAACTTAGCTTTGCAAAAATTTCAAGAAGTATCCTGAAACTAAAAGTCTTCCAAAAAAAGAGTTAAATCCAAACAAAAAAAAAGAATACAAAGACGGAAGAATGAGGAAATACCTTCAAACGAAAATATTGCTGAAAATGATCGAAAACGTAAAATTATCGACAAATTCCAGGCCATAAAAGAAGAATTTAAGCAAAAAGGAGAATTCCGGGCGAAAGAAAGAATCAAAAAAAGTTTAAAAAACATTTTTTTTACTGGAGATTCCGTTTTTGGATTGGGAATTTTTAGCCGCTTTTTATAACAAAAAATAATTAATTTTCTTTGAAAAGAAAAAATTGAAATAAATAAGTACTTTTGGGAAACAAAAAGGTAACCACAATTTCGGCTACCAAAGTATTATTAATCATTTCTGAGCCGGGATAACGGGATGAAAAAGAAATCCTGCAATGGAGAGTGGAAATGGAAGTAAATGTTCGGAAGGAAGAATTCTTGCTTAGACAAATTGAACTCAATTCAACTAATCAGAGGCTTCCTCCTCGCACAAAGTCTGACCATTTTGGACAAATTGAACACACTGGAACGATCAAAAGCCTTCTCTTACATAATCTGATCTTTCTGGGCAAAGGGAACCCAATTCAACTGATCAGAATGAAAATATTGCTGAAGCTGAGCAAAAAAGTAAAATTGTCGATAAATTTCACGCAATAAAAGGCGAATTTGAGCACAAAGGAAAATATTCGGCAAAAGAAAGGAGACGAATTGAGGAGCAAATTGCTAAACATTTAAATGTCAGGCGCACAAAAATATAAAAATGGAAGAAAATTTAGCCTAAGTCAGAGGAAGGCAAAAAAAGAGCGAAAAAAATTGGCAGAGAAATTTGATCAGATGGCCGAGTTAACGCTGGACGGATTCAAAAATACATTTTCAAATCAAATTGATGAAAGTGTCGCAATAGAATTGCTGTCTCTTATACACATCTAGATGTGTATAAGAGACAGGAATAAGCATTTGATGTGCAAGCCAAAGACTGGCTGAAAAAATGGCGGAATATTTCTAGCCATAATAAATCCATATTTTTGACATTTTTGCGAAGAAATTCATAATTTTAAGCATTGTTGCATTATTTAGTCAAGAAAAATAAATTTTGGAAATTAAAGATTTTTAATTTTTATTGGCTTTCGTCGGGCAAAAGATTAATTTCAATTTTTGTCCAGACAATTTAAAATTATATTTTTTGTAAAATGGCAAAAGCAAACGTTTTCAAAATTTGTCAATTATTTTGTGAAAAAAATCGAATAAACTTACATCTCTTACCGACACTATTTTTGTCAAATCTTTGGCCAATTAGTGCCCCTTTTTACTTGAAATGCGAAAACCCAATTTTCCAAATATTTGTATTTGGTCCAGTCATTTTTATTAAAATAAAATGACTACTAATAAAATGTTTAAGAAACATAAGCAAATTAATTAAATATTAAACTTGAGACCAAAATTACCATTTCTCTCAAAGTGCAACTGTCTTCTGCAAGTCGAACATGTTCAGCTGCTGTTCTTTCTGATTCTCCAGTTTGTCATCCATTTGTTTCAATTTCATGAATTTGGTTGCCTTCACTGTTTCTGCCCTTTCAAGGCGGTGACGTTGATTGGCTAAAAACTTGAAAATAAAATTTCGTTATGGGCATAAAAAACACACAAATGAATAATTTTAAACGGGCGCAAATGAGCTGTTCGAGGCTTTAAATTCGAATTTAAATTGCTTGATATTTTTCCCACAAATGGCAAATTAAAAAACTTTAAATTCTGAAAAATATAAAATTATTGAGAAATTTCTAAAACATTAATTTTTTAATAACTTCAAAAAGAAATTGGCTCAAAATTTGGGCGGGTGAAGCTCAAAATTGCAGCGGCGAATCCATGCCCATTGAAATGGGGGGGGGGGGTAAGCGCCTAAGAAAAACCGAAAAACCCGATTTGCGTCAGTTTAGAAGTTTTTAAAAATATTTAGGGGGAAAAAGAACTAATGGGGGAAAAAGAAAAACGGGAAAGTTAAATTCAAATTTTAAATATGGCAATAAAATTAGACCCGACAGAGAGAAATTTGACGGGGGAAAGAGGCAGTAAAAACCAAACTGAACTCAACTCAAATAGATCATGCCTTATTTGTTCCGTTCGCTGCTGGTGGATTCTTCGTCATTGCGCGGCTCAATTGTGCCGTCTTGACGTACAAAGTGGCCGCTGCATGCTCTCATTGCGCCGGAGTCTCATAATAAAAAAAAGGCAAATATTGAGAAGAGAGAGTCAGACGGTTAGAGTAATTTGGTCATCAACGCACCCCATCTAATAATTTTTTAGTTACTTTTTTGAACATTTTATTTTTTGAAGAACTAAAATGTTTTAGTTACTTTTTTGAATATTTTATTTTTTGACGAAATAGTGTGCGAAAAAGAGAGAGTCAGACGGCGAGATAATTTGGCATCACGCACCCATCTAAAAATTTTTTAGTTACTTTTTTGAAATTTTATTTTTTGAGAAATAGTGTGCGAAAAAGAGAGAGTCAGACGGCGAGAGTAATTTGGCATCAACGTACCCCATCTAAAAATTGTTTTGGGGTTGGACTTAAATTGGATTTTCTAAGCATTTAAAGGGGCGGCAAGATGAAGCCAAAGATTTAAAAAGGTCGCCAACACATTTATTGCAAAGCATATAAAAGTCAATCGCTCAAAAATATACAAATGGGAAAAATAAATTTCTCAAACACTAAAAAATCAACTGATCAGAATCCTCCGTTCACAGAGTCAGATCACTCTGATAATGCCAAAAATCAAAATGAAAGAATGAAAAAATTACTTCAAACGTAAATCATGCTGTAGATGAGCAAAAGCGTAAAATTATTGACAAATTCCACGCAATGAGAAACGAATTTGAGCAAAAAGGAAAATATTCAACAAAAGAAAGAACTCAAATTGAGAATGAAATTGCAAAGCATT
>MEIZ01000047.1:130812-149604 GCA_001723225.1 Globodera ellingtonae
GAAGAGACAGGCTAGAGCGACGAGAGGATTTGCAAAAAGCGAAAAAGCTTGTACCGCGCGCAACGCCCAGCTCGCTCCAATTTCAAGCTAGAGTCTTAATTTTTTTTTTGTTAGACGCACAACCCCTGGGTCCCCACTTATGGTCAGCAGAGCGCCCAGCTGCAGATTCGGCTTCGGGGTGCAAACAGCGAAAAAGTGCAAAATTTTTTTGACAAAAAATTTTCAAATCGATTTTGCAAAAAATTTTCTTTGGGGCGATTTAAATCGGTCAGGTTCAAAAGTTTCTAAATGAGCTCCTCTTTCTTTTAAAAAAAAAAGCAAGTCTCCACGTTGATGATGGTCGGTACTTCTACTCGCTTTTAAGTTGGTCCGCCCCGTCTTTTTTATATAGATAGACTAGTGGAGATGTGGGCATGCGTAACATGACAATGAGGGCTGAGTCTAGCGGTTTTGAGTTACAAACAAAATTT
Organism: Globodera ellingtonae; assembly: GCA_001723225.1. NCBI lineage: Eukaryota > Metazoa > Nematoda > Chromadorea > Rhabditida > Heteroderidae > Globodera > Globodera ellingtonae. The sequence goes on from MEIZ01000047.1 coordinate 131,283, forward strand.
TGAAAAAAAATTTTATTTTTCAAAAATATTTTTTTTTAATTATTTGAGACATTTGGCTTCCCTATTTGTGCCAAATAGGTACTGACGCCTTGCACCACGTGAAGGTAGTCTCAAAGCAAGGCAACCCTCCCCTGAGCAAAAAAAAAGAAGCTCAGGATCATCGGGCTGAAAAAAAATAAAAAACTTATTTTAATTACAATAAACAAAAAATAACATTGAAAAAATTTATTTATTTTTCTCGTGTCCTTCATCCTCCAGCATTCTTTCACGCAGGAGTGTCTCGCAGATGTTGAGTCCCACAGTTGCATCGTTCCTTGGGTCCGATGCATCCCATTCCAGTTGTTGTCCACCAAACCGTTCAAATCTGCCGCCCCTTATGCGTTGGAGTACTTGCTGCAATGCTCGTCGCGGCGCCATTGGATGCCTAATGGTAGAGCCGTAAGTGTCCTGCTCACCACGACGAAGTTGTTCGTACGCGCGCCTATTTTTAGCTTTAAAATAAATATTTATGAATGGCAGCCTACCAAGCTCTGATAACAAAATCGTTGTCGGGCACGCGCAAAGACGTTGCACGCTGGCTTTCCTCCTCAACATACGCGTTAAATGCTCGAAGATGGGCATCATTTGGTGGGCTTAAAAGCAGTTTGCCTTGGCACTTTTATATAAAAGACTAAAACATTAGTGGTGTTATGTCCACTGGCGTTCGGCAAGAAGGGCATGTGCGATTAGTCGCAAGCCAACGTCGAAGACATATCGTGTGAAAGACGTGCTTCGCAGAAGGATGGCATGGCAACTCAGTGATGAGGTCGCCGCGNTGGATCAAAACTGATCCGTGTGCAGAATTGTCAAAAGTGGCCAAAACTGATTTTTGTGTTTTTGTGTTTTCGAAAACACAAAACACATGGTTGGATTCGGCTCGACGAGCTGAATCCAAAAAACCCAAAATCAAAAAATTCGGACCAAAACTGATCGAGCTGGGCGCTGATCAAAGCAGAAGCACAGCAGACACGCGAGAGAGAGGATGAGAGAGCGCGCAAAGGGAGAGAAGAGACAGGCTAGAGCGACGAGAGGATTTGCAAAAAATGAAAAAGCTTGTACCGCGCGCAACGCCCAGCTCGCTCCAATTTCAAGCTAGAGTCTTAATTTTTTTTTTGTTAGACGCACAACCCCTGGGTCCCCATTTATGGCCAGCAGAGCCCCCGGCTGCAGATTCAGCTTCGGGGTGCAAACAGCGAAAAAGTGCAAAATTTTTTTGACAAAAAATTTTCAAATCGATTTTTTTCAAAAAAAAAGCACTGTCCAATTTAATTCCGCCAGGTTCAAAAGTTTCTAAAAGAGCTCCTCTTTCATTTAAAAAAAAAAGCAAAGCTTTTCGTCCAGGGAGAGCTGGCTACTTTTTGACTTTATGATGGGGCGCCCCGTTTTTTTTATATAAAGATAACTAGTGGAGATGTGGCATGCATAACATGACAAAGAGGGCTGAGTCTAGCGGTTTTGAGTTACAAACAAAATTTTGAAAAATTAAAAAAAAAAATTTTTTTTTTAATTTTTTGAGACATTTGGCTTCGCTATTGGATATGGGTATCAAATAGGTACTGACGCCTTGCACCACGTGAAGGTAGTCTCGACAGCAAGGCAACCCTCCCCCGAGCAAAAAGAGCTCAGGATCATCGGGCTGAAAAAAAATAAAAAACTATTTAATTACAATAAACAAAAAATAAACATAAAAAAAAATTATTTATTTTTTTCGTGTTTTTCATCCTCCAGCATTCTTTCACGCAGGAGTGTCTCGCAGATGTTGAGTCCCACAGTTGCATCGTTCCTTGGGTCCGATGCATCCCATTCCAGTTGTTGTCCACCAAAGCGTTCAAATCTGCCTCCCCTTATGCGTTGGAGTACCTGCAGCAATGCTCGGCGCGGCGCCATTGGGGGCCTAATGGTAGAGCCGTACTCGTCCCGCTCACCACGACGAAGTTGTTCGTACGCGCGCCTAATTTTAGCTTTAAAATAAATATTTATGAATGGCAGCCTACCAAGCTCTGATAACAAAATCGTTGTCGGGCACGCGCAAAGTTGTTGCTTGCTGGCTTTCCTCCTCAACATACGCGTTGAATGCTTGAAGGTGGGCATCATTTGGTGGTCTAAATAGCAGTTAGACTTAACTATTTTCTATAAAAATCTTAACATTAATGGTGTTATGTCCACTGGCGTTCGGCAAGAAGGGCACGTGCGATTAGTCGCAAGCCAACGTCGAAGACATATCGTGTGAAAGACGTGCTTCGCAGAAGGATGGCATGGCAACTCAGTGATGAGGTCGCCGCGAAGTAATGGCTCGCGACAGATTTCGCAGACTTTTTGCTCCTTGTGCCAGTTGTGAGCCGTTTCTCGGTTCAGGATGCGCATGTCGAGGGATGTAAAATGAGGGTGAGGGTCAGGCCCTGAATTACGCAATGAGTTTTGCATTGTGAGTCAACTACAAACCTTTATCTTCATCCTTTTTCCCWGTCACCACCATTTCTTCAACATAATCGCCTTCACTGAAACCAAGCCGCTGTTCAATGATTTCTTGGGCTCGAACAGCTTCGGGATCGGGCTGCACCAATGCACTGAGCTGATGCTGATAGTCAATGACGGGTGTTGATCGATCTTCTTCATCAAACACATCATCATCAACGTTGGCCGGGTCCTCATCCTGTTGTTCTTCCCAGCTGGATTCAAACTCGTCATTACAGTCGTCTTCGTCATCCGATTCGCAGACAAAGGCGGAATCGGTGTCTATAACACACTTATTAATTAGAACAACGATATAAGTTGTGCCTTGTCCTTGAGATTGGTGAATCCCATTTTCTTGCTGACGTTGCGCATTCAATGCTTCTACCGTTTGCTGATGCTCAATGTTGAGCCTTGTTATTTCATCACTCAAGCCCCAAGCAGCTTGCGGATTGTGATGGCGGTCGAATGCAGTCTCAGCATCTTTTAGAATGTAATTTAAATATTTTAAAAAGAGACCATTACCTCTTTGCTCGTAAGCAAAGTTACGCCAACGCTGTTGTTCCGCAAGGCCGCGCTCTTCCCTTTCAATAACCTTTTTGTGCTTTCGAATCTGCTCATCAACATCAGCGTTGGCATCTTGAGAAGCCAAGTCTATCAGTTCCTGGCAGAAAGCATTGATGGCAGCATCAGTGGCAAGACCTTTAAAGAAAAGTAACACTTGGAATACTTTTTGTCACTAACAATGCTCATAGTTGTCCAAATCGCCTGTTTCAATGGAAGACTGCCGCAGTTGTTCGATTTCTGCGCGGAAAGTGTGGTATCTCTCCCTTATGCGGTGTTCCAGGGCAGCTTCACGATCCCACATAAGGTTCCGAACGGCCAGATTTTTTTGCCGGTGTATGTGCTGCTTGAGTTGTTGCTCAATGCGTTGTAGTTTTGCCTGCATACGTTGGTCAGCAGACTTCCTTCTTTCAAAATCTTCTCTTTCCTTTTGCAGTTCAGAATTCGGTCTTGTTGAACATTCCGCTGCTTGCAATAKACGTTTGTTCGAGGCATCAGCACATTTCTTCCTTTGGTATTCGCTGGTTGAAGAGGTTGGAGTCGAAGATGTTGATGCAGACCGCTGCCTCTCAATTATTTTTTTGCTGACTGCGCGATCTTTTTCATGCAGAGCCTTGAAGAGCGCCCTGAAAAGCTGGTCWGTAGGCTGTGGCTGAGATGCAGGCTGACGACTGGCCAGTTTGCGAATGAGTCTTAAATATATAGGTTTCTGTGTGCCTTGAAAAAAATACTCKTACTTGACAGAGGACTTTAGAGCACCAGCCATCCCTGACTTCATCTGCTTTTGTGGTTTAAACTTYCGRCAAAATTTGGCGCTCTTTTCCAATTCTTCTTCAAGCAAAGATGCGTTGTCTTTCCATGCGTCCTGGAGCCGATAGAGTTTGCTACTACAGCGACTGGATTGTGTACGCCAATCAGTTAAACATTCCRAGCTTGCAGTGTCCGGGTCGATTTGCATTAAAGTGTACCATAAGGAAATGAATGTCCAGGCAGTGTTGTAAAGGTGGTCTGCGCATTCGAAGATTTGCTCACAGCATTGTTGCTTGACTGGCGGATACCCAGCAACGGGAGTTTCTTCAATGAACGCTGTCAACCGCTTCTTCTGTTTAATACGGAAGGTTGAATCGGCAGCAGCTTTCAGGACAGCTTCAATTTTGCGTGCTTCTTCAAGATGGGATTGAAACTGCTCGCGGGCAAAATTGAGTTCTTTTTGCAAGCTTTCGATGGCRGCACGCTGTTGTCGTTTCAATTTTAAGAAGTTGGGCTGGCTTAGAAGCATCGGCTTAGCATCTGCTGCTTGTGCTGCGAGCAGTTCTTGTTGTTTTTGCTCCATCTCCAATCTTAGCGGATGTAGCAAGCGCGCATTCAAGTTGATGACCCGTTTGGCTGCTTCAATTGCTATGTCCGTTTTACTGAGGTGTGCCGATGTTGGAGGAACTGATTCTTTGGTCGCTTCATTACATTCTGACTCGCTCCCAGATGTTAGTGGTTGGTGTATGTCAAGAACATCTCGAGCTCCTCCAGGTGCACTTGGCGTGGATGGGCGAGCAGCAGAAGGCACAGTCAATGATGGATCAACGTCCATAGGTTCTYCTTGCTGTTGTTGGGACACTTCGGCGGGAGGCTGTTGCTGAGCGGGCACAAGGCCTGGCAGGGTCATTGCAASTGGRACATGCGTTTGGTCCAAAATGATGTCAAGTCCTTCGGCTGTGTTGTGGACACTTGGTGTCTAAAATCAAAAGTCAAAAGTAGCATCAATAGACAGTGTTTAATATTACAAATTGAATGGTTGTAAAATGGTTTATCCCGTTGTAGTACAAGACTATGGGGTTGACCACTTCTCGAGTGTCGATTTGTCCAGGCGCGAGTTCTTGTTGCATGGTAAAATGTTGCAGCTGATCATGGGGTGTAGTCCGAATGATCCTCTTAAATTTTTTCCTAAGCTAGATTTTCTTAATTTTTGTTCCTACTCTCATTTGGCCATCAGGGAAGAACACGTGCATGAATTGTGCGCAACGGGTGTCATTCCAGCGCGGACCCAACAATGCACAATCGTTAACCGACATAGTTGGAGCCAGCACTACAACAGGACGTTGCARYAGAAGTGCGACCAAWATGCTGTCGTTGATCTGRGCCCARTTTCTGTCGGTCAACCTCAATGCAGCATAAGCCTCTAAYGTYCCWTSATCAATSAGTTGYCTTTGYAAGCGSTGCATRAATTCCKSGCGRCTTCCAAAGTGTGCTCTTGGGAAAAGYTGTTGATTKSCCAGAAGAAGGTTGAGAAATCCAAAGAGGCGTTGACGAAACGCGGTGGTGTTGCTGTGGACTTCTTTGCCGAAGACTGATGTACAAACAGCGCTAAAACTTTTGAAATAATTTGGTTGACCCATTTATTTGCAACCTAAAAAAGCAATTCCCATCTCCTTCTATGGTTGCCTCAGAGGCTCGGCCGCCAGATTGCTGGCAATGAGATGTGCTGGGTTGCTGAATGTCCATTGCTCCTTGCCCGTGTTGTAGGATGGGCGGATGGCATGCTATGACGCTGCTGCTGGAGCTGAGCTGTGAACACAGCGGAAGGTGAACAGGCAACGCAACAGGGGCGGAMGTGCATGGTTCTGAKTCCATCGCTTCAATCTTTGGGTGTCTTGGCGTTGTAGCTGGACTGGACGCACGGCTGGTTGTTGCTGAGCTGCTGCGGGAACTTCGTGACGTGCTTCTTCGCGCATTTAACAAACGCTTGAGCTTAAAAAGAAAGCTGAGAGCCGAAAGATTTGTACAACTAACTTGTGCCCAAACATCACGATAAAGGCCCGCATCTGACTTGTCGAACGGCACCAAACGAATTTCGGCAATGAGTTCGGCGTCGATTGGATTTTCTACAAGCCAGTTGAGTATGGCCTCAAAAGCAGCCTTGGCAGCAACATCGCGCGGAAAGCCAGCAACATTTGTCCCAACGCAAGGAAAAGCCTGCGTAAAWAACGAATTCGCTGTGAAATCTCTTAAAGTTCGAACAATTTTTCTTGGCAGTTGCTCAGATTCGGCTTTGTTGGCTGCAGACATTGCTTGCAGTGCATTTCTGTAGCACGCCTGTAATCCCTGGATGTTGGCAGGTGTTGGGGCAGCTCCTTGAATGATGGGCGCAACAGCATGAGCAATGTCTATTTTGGGATTATAGATATTAGTAATTTATTAGAAGAATAAGTGTCTTACAAGAAACGTTGTCATGCAATTTGCCAAAGGTTGGTGTAACCACAACAAAGCCATCCGGTGCGGATTCAGAAGATGGTGGCAGAACCTCTTTTAAGGCGTCCAAGTACTCGCTGCTGAAAGGCTCGCATGCTCGGAGAATCGCCCCATCGTCTTCATTCCGTTTATCGTTGACTATCATGTAGGCAACTTGTTTTGTGATGTCCCCTTTGACAATAGTGATCTTTTTTAGGTTGTCAATGTTGGTTTCTTCGGGAAGCTGTATTGGTGTACATAAACTGCGAGATGATCTTGGACGAGTTGTTGGTGTTTTGAATGCTGGAGGGGCAGGCGGCACAGGCTTATCATCATCGTCGCTGTCACCATCCTTTGGAGGCGCTCGCGGGTACTATAAATAATATAAAGAAGTCAAGTATAATAAATTTTCTTTTACTGGATCGTCCGGGTCATTATGATCAGCTTCCGGCGCTGATTCCAAATCTTCTTTGTCCAAAAGCTCTGTCATGACGACATTCCTGATGCGGCGATCAGCTCGCTTAGTACAGACGCGAATGTTTGCCGAGTCTCGAACTCGCGACAGAGCGGTGTACAACTGTCCGTGCGAAAAGCATTGAGACTTGTCGAGCAGAACACCAACGTGTGTAAGTGTTTGGCCTAAAAAACAGTTTTATTCTTAATCTTAAATAAAAAACAGATTGATGCTTACCTTGCGATTTATTGATGGTCATCACACTACCAGGTCTCAACGGAAACTGGATTCGTTCGCATTTAATGAGGCCTTCATTTGGAGCTTTTGGATCACCGCCGAACAGGAAGCGKGCTGCATGAAGGTCGTGCTCCTCCCCTCTGTGCTTGCCGGTCAAGATCTTACAACGAAGGATGTTGTTGCCCAGTTTGCATATTTGGACGCGGGTTCCGTTGCAGAGACCCTCTTCCAATGACACGTTTGTGTTGATCATCATGATAGAGCCGATTTTCACGCGCAGACGATGTTCGGGAATCCCAGGAGGTGTCATTCGGGCGAGATTCTCAATGTTRAGGTCAGCCATCGCGTTYTCCAACTCATTTGCACCAGCGATGTCGACAATTGGGGTTGTCACGCCTGTGTACGTGCGCTCCGTCGTTGCCAATTGGTCCTAAAAATRTTGTTACACATTATTATTTATTTTGTATGTCACCATAATAATGTCATTGAGCTCAAATGTCTCCCGATTCAAAGGGCACAAAATTGCGCGGCCCGCAAGCTCCTCCCAGTTGTCGAGAGGGTTTTTCAGAAGCTCGGGCGGGAAGATGACTTTGAGAAGCTGTTCGCGATCAGGTTCTACCATGGTGACTGGTAGTCTTATAAACTGTCGGTGGTCGTTGATGATGCCAATGCCAACGCGTTTAATGAAATCGCGGTAGCGTTGCTGGCCGGCCTGAAGACGATGGTTTGCTACCAGTCTTCGCGTTGTGAAGTGCTTGAAGAGAATCGAATTCTTCACAGAGGCATCTAGCTGGTCCAAATTCCCGCCACCAAGTATAACGGGCGTCAACTGCTTCCAATCACCCCCAATCACAACAGCCTAAAAGGRTGATTGACTTCAATTCTTATAAAACCAAACACCTTTCCCGCAAATGGTAAGCTCTTCAGGAAGTCTGTTGGAGCCACAAATCTCAGCAGCCGATCCACATACTCAAGTACATCACGGTGCTGCATGCTGATCTCATCAATGATCATGCCGTCGATGTTGCGCAACATTTCAGCGAAATGGCTCTCCTGGTCAACGTTTAATGGAGTTGACGAGTCAATATGCTTTGCACGGCAAAGCCGCTTGTGCACAGTCTGCCCTTCATATAGAAGCTCAGCMGCGATGCCAGTTGTTGCCATTGGTAGGAAATTGAAKCCAGCAGCTTTTGTTTTCGCAATAATCTTCTAAAAAGCACACATTTGRTCTGGCCGCAAAGTAATCAAACGCACGTTGTATGTAAATGTCTTGCCGGCACCCCCTTCGCCGGTCACCATGAAGAGACGCGAGACTGCTGATGTAGCAGCGCTCTGCGAACCGCGTCTCAAAAGTTGTGCAGCTTCAACACCTTTGTAGATGTCTTCAATCAGGTTATGTTGCTCCTCATTAGGATTCGGCCCGGCTTTGAAAAGTTCCTCATACCGCCGCTTCATCCCAATGTGCTGTTCATCGTTTTCGCGCATTTCTTCCGGTAATCTGTCATTAATCAAGTCGTCGCGGAAAAAGGCTAACTAAAAGAATTGATATTTTTATATTTATTTAAAATGTAAAAAATGACCTGCAGATAGTCATCCTTTGATAAGGTGACTCCTTCCGGACGCGGCAATCCAATATGCTCGCAAGCAGATTCGTATGTTCCGTCAGGCCTTTTGTCTGGGCACGGGCGAACGCCGTTAGCTAGAAGAAACCACTCCAGCGAACGCAGGACATATTGTTGTTTGGCGTCCAAAGAAGCGTTGGCCAAGCGAGGGACGGTCAGCCATTGGTCAGCTATTTGCAGCACATAGTCCAGCAGCTCTGTCGGTTTGGTCAAATTCGCAGTCGCGAAAAAGACTGCGAGCCACCGGATGCACCGTTTGGCGGTCTTTTTTGTGTCGAACGCTTCCCGGATCGTCCGCTTCCATAGCTCGTTGTCTGAAAGGAGTCCGCGCGCTTGAGCAGCAGTTACAAAAGTTGGGTAGATGACTCCGTTGTGTCTGCGCAGATCTTCCCAGCACGTTGGGTCCTCAACAACCAGTAGCAACAGACGGATTGCCTTGAATAGAAAATTAATGCAAAGAAGACATAAAATTATATACCAGCAACTCAAGCTGTCCAGGTGTGACAGTCTTTAGGCGGCAAAGCTTTTGGCCTTCACGCGCGTCACATACATAAGGCTGCCATCTTCGCTTGGTATGGTCAAAGCGCAGCTTTTTGTAGCATGTGGCATAAGTCAAATGCAGAGGCCCATCAACTGAGGATCGGTCCCGGTTGTAGGCAAAGTAAGCCGTCAACTGCGTGGTACGTTCTTCCCCCGTTTCCCTTCTTTCCTCTTCACGCTGTGCTGCTTCACAAATGGCGTTCTCGCGTTCTTCTTCATCGGCAAAGCTCTGGTCAACAGCCACGAGGTGTCCCTCGGGCCCGTGAACGTCAAGCTGGTCGACCTGCGCAGGAAAGTAACAAATAATAAGTAAAAATAGACAACAAATAAATAAAAAAACAAATACCACATGTGACCGGCGCACAAGCGGTGTGCCCCAAAGTGACATGGCAGCCTCTGCGGATGTAATGTAGCGAGCCAGTCGTATTTGATGGTACTCATCATAGTCCCAAGTGGTATCGCCGTCCTTTTTGACTTCGACAAACGCCATGTCAGCACCCTTCATACAATACTTGCAGATGTACTTGGTACAGCCATCTCCAGCCACGAACTCGACATTAATGCTAAAAAATTGTTTTCAAGGCTTAATTTTTTACTTGGAAAATTATGCTGCTTACTGAGATCGATATTTGGCGGACAAATATGGATTGTATGCGACAACATGCGCGTTGTCTTTGCGAATTGTACGTCCACACCGGTCCTTGTATTCAAACACACGTCCGTATTGCTCCGGATTTTGTTTCGCAGCTGCTTCATCTGGTGGCGGTGGTCGCCGTCTGTACCTCGGGTAAGCGTTGTCGGAGTAGATGTTGTCATACTCATACGGTTTCTATAATGAACTTGGAAATTTTGTTTTCAATTAATGTGTTACCGGGAAATGTTTGTTGCATTTCTCGTCGGCTAAACAACGCTTGGCTGAACATGTGTGGATGTTCTTCTTCGTTATGATTTCGTACAGTTGTCTGCCAAGCCCCGCCTCTTTTGTGCGGCCTTCAGGTTTAGGTGGAATTTCAGCGCAAACATATTCGTCGATATAATCTTCGGGCGTTTGGATTTTGCCGCCAGCGCGCATTCTTTCCCAATCCATGATGAGGCAAAAGTGGACATGTGGCAAACCGCTAAAATTAATATTTATATTTATTTAAAGCGTCGTACAAAAACCGTTTTTGATGTTCAACGGCGTAAAACCACCCTTTCACAGGCCCCATGACGCATCGTTCGGTGAGATCTTTTTCAAGTTCTTTTAGCTTGTCAATGAAGAGGCGTGTGACAATGTCAGGGCGGTCGTACCACTGCTGCTGCTTGCCATTTGAGTCGGTCGGCAACATCTCCAATAATTCTGGGCAGTCTGGGTCCATCGTGTATGTTACGAGCAGGTCAGGCTTCCCAATGTCGCGGCAGATGGTCATGCAGTTGGCGTATTCCTTTTGGTAAAACTGCCTTGAACCGCGGAAGTGCTCGTCGGTCATTATGACGCGCCCAATTTCGCCTTGCTTTCCTTAACAATAAAGCATCGTTTTCATGAGCATGTATTTTTCATGCCTTGTCCGTCGCGAAGCTTCTCTAGGTAATTGATCAGAGCGGCTGGGCGAATCAGCTTTCTCCGCCCTAACATCTGCTTCATGAACTGGACTTTGCGTGCTTCAGATCTGTTGTTGAAGGTGACGGTGTAGAGCTGCGCTAAACCGCCCCAATCCCAAAGCCAATGGGGTGTTTTCCAGTTAGGGCCACGAATCTGCGCCATGTATCGGAAGAGTTGGGCTCTGGACACGCGATCGCGCCGGCTGAACTTTCTTTCATTGACGCTGCCTAAGAACTCTTCTTCCTCGCCAAGCTGGGCGGCTTCATCGAGAAGAACGTTGTCCCTCTGCTTGATTTGTTGGTATTGCTTGTCAAAATGCTCGTCTGGCTGCAACTTGAGTGGAATACCATCCTCTGAAATTGATAGAATGAAGCAAGTATTTATATTACAAATCCCATCTTAAATTGCGATGCTATTGTCAAAAACGCTACCATAGCCATGTTGGCCGCGGGAAAACAGAAGAGGGAAAAGTGCCGGATCGATTTCGCGGTGCCACCACTTCATATGTGTTTTTCCAGTGCCTTTTCGGCCTTTGAGAACGACTTCGTAATCCATTGACGGGATAACATTCTGGCCGGAGTCAATGTAGAACTTAAAAATAATTAAATCAACCTTTTCTTACGGGCAAACCTGTGCCACAAGATGACTCCCAGCTTCAGTCTCTACTGCCAGGCGCCCGGGATGGATTTGGCGAAGAATGCTTTGATCAGGCAAGGCCACATTGGCTGGTGCCGCATCGTTACCCGACACGGCTTGCTCATCGCCTTGGCGATTTGTACCCACCACTAACATTCTGAGTTGAATGCGCTCAGCTTCTGGCATTTGGTTGTACGTTTCTGCTGCTGTTTCGTAGGCCGCAGCAAGCGGATGGTATTTACGTAGCAAGTCGTGGAGGAAGATAAGCAGATTGGCCTGTTAAACAACAAAATAGTAAAAGAAAAAGCTAAATGAGCTAACATCAAGTGCAGAATCAGCCGCAATTTGCCCCAGCCGTTCGTGAGCCTGCTCTGACGGAATGGTGAACAGCTGCCCGTGCAGAAGCGGGTTCGAAGCGTCCGGAGGGTTATAATCCCACAAGACGTACTGGATCATGTTGTTGCATTTGATGATCCGGTATATCTCCTCTTCCCCCCTGTCGATTTCTATGTGGCCAAATGAGATGTTGTTGTTGTAAGCCAAAGACCGGTCGACAAGCTCCTTTTGCCAGCGCAGCGATGCAGTATCTCGGTTGTAAAGAAGTGCAAGGAGTTCTTGTGGCCGATCTTGCAACGTGTTGAAGCGCGCCAAAAGGTCTACGCGTCCTTTTGCACAGCATTTTGAAAACGCTGTTGGTCCCGTTGCTTCAGTGTGGAATAGCAGAGCATTACAATGCTTGCAAGTGTACGTGCCCTAGAAAAACAAATCAAATATTCATATTTTTACATTTTTTACCTGGGCAAGTGAGTCGTAATAGGAAGGCAAATGTTTTGCCGACTTTGCAGCACAACCCAACCCAACATGACGGCTATGCCTTGTCGCACATTGTGTGGTGACAGGCGAAAACTGCGGAGTCGTTGGTCTGCTTTGGTCGCTTGCAACTGATGGAGACCGGCTCACTCTGCTGCTGCGTCTTGGCGCCAAGGAAGAAGGAGGAGGCATCAAGAAGGAGTCCAATGACACCTGAGATAACCGCTTTGACAAGCTCCTTGGAGTTGAGCATGTTTCATCACGGCGTGGTCTGCCACCGACACAACCTCTTTCTTTAATTTGCACAGGGGGCTGTTCAGTAATTGCACCAGCACAATTTTGCCTGCAAATAGAGTTTTTACTGTGAGTTAGTTTTGACTGAGTAACTGCACTTTAGTTGAAAAGCACCCTGCCAAATTTCTCCGCATTGATGCGGGCAGCCTTGAGGCGTTTGATGCGCATTCCTTAAATTATGAATTTAGCATGAATGTTTTAAATGTAACCTAATAAAAATTCTAATAAAACGTACCAACAATCCAAGTGGCAGTACGCCTGGCAGCAAGGCATGTAAACCTTTTGTTCCTGCGAGCCTGTGGCTTGAAGTTTGTAAAGGCGGGAGCACAAAACACAAAAGCCCGGATGTTGGGCTCCACAGCCTTGCTCCTGACATTTCCCAGTGTTTTGTTGAAGCCTGAATAAGTATAGGTAACTTAATAAAGCAAAAAGTGATCAACTTTTGTTCTAATTCGTCGGCGTGCAAATTCATGTCGGAAGCGCTTTTAGTACAATAACATCCAGTTTCAAAAAGGCCATATCCCAGCTTTGTTTTGCAGCCGCAGCAGCTTATAAAATGTTGTTTTTTTGAACATTTGTCATTGGGGCATCTTTTGTAAGTAGATCCAGACAAGCTTAAATAGGTAATTAAGATTAATATTTCATACGGTTAAAGGTAAAATGTAGTTGATTCAGATCACTAAATTAAACTTACAATTTAACAAAACATTCATTCCAATGAAATTTATGGCCGCAATCAAGTGAGCCAAATGCAACGGAAGAGGCGATAACAGTTTCGCACTGAAGACATTTGAATCCTTTTTTGAAGCGGCCACTGTCTTTGTCCTTGCTTGGTGGCTGGTTGATGGATTCTTAAAATTGTCTTCTTTTAACTAATTAAAAAGCACAAATATTTACCGTTTGTTTTTATGCCCAAGTCATTATTCAACTCCTGCTGTGTAGAGCCAACAAAATCATTTTGTGCAGTAACATCCTCATTGGGCTCCAGATCTTGAGGAACAATTACTTCTGAGGAGTCTGGCAAAGGGAGCTGCCCAATTTCGTCCACTTCCATATGGACAGGGTCAACTTAAATGTTCAAAAATTCGTAATGTTCGACAAATTGTAGTACATTCAAAAATTTTCTTCTGCGGTGAACTAAAATCTGCAGGGGCTTCTGCCAGATTACAGTTAGCTGAGCGGTCCTGCGTATCTCTTGGCCGTTTTAGGATAGGAGTAGGTACACGTGATGTAGTTGGCGTTGTGCAGATACTTGAGGAGGTAGATGAACTTGGCCCTATTATAAAACACAAATTGTTTGGGTCAAATTCCAAATGCTTACTTCCGCGCTGATTGAATGTGTGATCCCCGCTAATGAACTTTTTCCACCAGTTAGAGTAGGTCCTTTTTGGGACTACGTCTGCGCCAAACAACTGGCGCAAGGCCGCAAACGCTCCTGCTTGGTCGTCGGAATCGGAAATGTACTTGCCCAAAAGAAACTGGTGTTGCATTTGAGGTGCATTTTCTGCGCAGTTATCACCGCCTCCTCCTCGGGGACGAACAGAAGTGAATTTGTTTGGTTCTGGTAAAAGAATGGGCTATGATTAAAATGTAAATAACGAAAATGTATCACTTAATACATACTTTTTTGATGTCTGAAAGGTTTAACCATTTTGGTGGGAGGCCGTTGTGGATAAAACCAAGCATTATAACTGAAAAAAATAAATAAAAACCCATTTAAACTGACGAAATTACTCTGGTTCCGTTTCGTCGTAACTTTCCCAAGCTTCCGAAAAGTTCTGATATCGATTGCAAATCAATTTCAGGCAAAATTCCGGAGTTGGACTTTCGGTAGCAGCTTTACGGCCTTTTCCACGGCTCTAAATATAAAGAATTAATTAATAACATAAATATAAAATATGGACCAATATTTGCGTATCTTGTTGAGTACGCTGTTTTTGTTCCAAAGAGGAACGGTGTTTGCGACGAAGTTCTTTCTGTTGCTTAAAAGTAAAAGCTTTTTGTTGACCAATCTTTTTGTTGGGACTTTTACAACGCTGAAAAGGTAAGCAAATTTTCAAACTAAGTTAAAGAGCGGGGCAACCTTTGTGCTGGCTGAGTAGGTTGGAACCCATGAATCAGTTGCTTTAATATTTTGCACTTTTTGATCTTTTGAAGGCAACAATGCAGTGCTTCCCGTTTTGGAGCATTCATTGTATCTATAAAATGAAATTCGTTAAAAATATCCAAAGGGCAAAGGGTTAGTTTTTGGATACCCTTGCTCTCTTGCTATTTAAACTAAATGCCAAAAAATGCGATATAAAAATTTTAAAACATCCAATACTTTGGCACGAGATCCACGATAGGACTGATCACTTTTGTAACTTTAGTCATAAGAGCTGCAGCATAACTTTTTGGTTCGTTCGTTGTGGAAACAACGCTGACACCTTTCTGCTAAATTTTATTAAAAAAATAATATAAATGATGAACAATAGTTTAAAGCAATTTCAATAAGCAAACGTTTTTTTATAAAAAATATTAGCTACTTTAGAATTTTGTTAACTTATTTAAACAGAAAAAGAAACCGTCGCCGGTGTGCTTGGCTTAACAAACAAACGCCAATTTTTTTCTTCAACAATTTTTTGGCTGCATTCAAAAACTCTTGGTGCAGGAAATACTGTCGTCTAAAAAAGAAAAACACATGCTTGTAAATATTTCTTCAGAATAGGTGTTTAAAAGCAATTATTTTGTTGCCAATAAAGAACTTAGTCACCTTTGCCATGTTCGTTTGTGGCATTGGTGCCTTCGGTGATTGACGCTTAAAATTTGGTAATGTAAAGAACAAATGTAATTCTACCTTTCCATGACAAATTTTAATCCATCCAGTTTCACCTCCCTTGCCGTCGGCTTCTGTTAACACCTTTGGACGGCTAAGTTCGGGCTTTGGTTTTGTAACCACCTTTGAAATAAACATCTATTATTATTTTTTAATAAATAACGCTGTACARGTAWTTAAAAAACAAAACCGGGTTTAGGCCAATCGGGTATTTGATTGTCGCAACTTGTTTAATTGCGACATGTGCCACAATAGCAKTATTTGTTACAAYCTTAATCACAAAAACAGGCTCCCTTATGAAATTTCAATAAATACAAACATTTTTTTCAATGAAAGACTGCCATTCAGCAATGTCTAGCAGCCGTCGTCTTAAGAGGCCAAYCACTGGCCCTCCCATGATGCTCCCATTCCCTCCAGCATTTTCTATGCGACAGAGAGCGACATGCACGAAGAGCCTGTCCTCATGATTGTCTCGCCCCTAAAACTTAGAATCTTCAAAGCTAAAAAATCTAACCACACCTCAACCGGGCTTAGCAATTTTTTCAAATCAAATTGCTCCTCATCGCCAGAGAAGCAACGGCGTTGAGGCGAAATGATGAGCCGCTCTCCAGAAACTTCTTTGATTAAGTATTTCATTGTAATTGTTTGCTGRGTAGATCAAAGGAAGATGAAAAAATATAAGATTTTGAGTATCTATAATAATTGTATTTAGGGCAGGAATTCCGCATCTAGATGAATTTTAAACGGATTCCGAGACGTTCTTTTCAAGGCATTAGAAAATTAAAAATTTCGAGGAGTTAGGGTCCACAAACTCCAATTGTTGTGTCATTTCTGGGAAAACGCGCGCCTTGTGGYTTAAAAAAAGAAGGTACCAAATATGAACACGCTAAAGGCTTTAACAAACGCGCCTTTTT
The DNA here is from genome assembly GCA_001723225.1 of Globodera ellingtonae. Classification (NCBI taxonomy): domain Eukaryota; kingdom Metazoa; phylum Nematoda; class Chromadorea; order Rhabditida; family Heteroderidae; genus Globodera; species Globodera ellingtonae. Next base: position 147,463 of record MEIZ01000047.1, read on the forward strand.
GCAATTAGAATAGCTTTAAATCGCATTTAAAAACGTATTATTGAATTAAAAATCTTAAAGACAAGTTAAGAATTCGAAATTTACGGTTCCGGAATGTTGACTTTAAACATTTCCACACTTTTTTTGCCGAGTTTGTAAATCTAAACATTGGAATTTGACGGAAAATTACTTAACGGTTTTCAAATTTTGATAGAAGGGGTGAAGGGGGGGGGGGTATTTAGTTCTGGAAATTTTCAATAATTTTTAAAAGTTCGAAGCCGGCAAAGAATTTCTAATGCAATAATTTCTGAAATTTTTTAAACCGCCCAATAAGTTCTGGAAATCTTACAATAATTTTTAAAAGTTCCGAAGCCGGCAAAGAATCTCTAATCAAATAATTTGAAAATTTTAGCGCCTAATAAGTTCTGGGAATAAATCTTTTTAAGAATTAACCGATAATTTCGAATGATAATCTGAAATTTTTTAGCCCAATAAGTTCTGATTCAAAATTTTAAAATTCCACGCAAAGAAACTTCTTTAAGCCCAATAAGTTCTGGAAATTTTAAAAATTTACCGATAATTTCTGGAAATGCAATAATTTCTGAAATTGTTGAAACCGCCTAATAAGTTCTGGAAATTTTACAATAATTTTTAAAAGTTCCGAAGCCGGCAAAGAATCTCTAATCTAATAATGTGTAAAATTTTAAAGCGCCTAATAAGTTCTGGGAATAAATCATTTTTAAGAATTTACCAATAATTTCTGGAAATGCAATAATTTCTGAAATTTTTGAAACCGCCAAAACAAAGGGCGGTTGGCTGTTAAAGATTTCAAATAATTATTGTTATAAAATAAATATACACTATTTTAACAAATTGAATTAAAATTAAAATGCATAAATATTCAGCCGGGCCAAATTTTTTAGGCTTGCTTTTTGTATTTTTTCGATTAAATAATAATACACTTGCTTTTATAGCCGCGTATTAGCGGGGTAATTATTAAATACTTCTACTAAACAGAATAGACTTGCATTGAAGGTTCAGGTTGTCGTATTGTATATGCCAGGAGACGAGTAAATGGCGCCATGCTGGAAATAATTTAACAAATTATTGTTCTAATAATGTCAATACGTTTAAAAATGTTATAAAATAATTCTAAGGAAAAAACTTATATTTATTTTGCCTTCATACGGTTTGGGCAATCTACTACGCCAAAAATCCATTGTTATGGTAGCGCCACGGTCTTCTGGCGCGCTAAATAAATAAATTGTTTAGTTTTATTTATAAGCGTTCTGACTCTAATCAAATTATTTTAATTATTTAAAGCTCTTCACAAATTTCCACCTAAAAACTCTTTATTTAACGTTATATTAGGGTTAACAAATTTAGTATTAGTAATTTTTATTGACTTATCTGTTTAAAGTTGTTTAATGTGTTAGCAAAAAAAAACGTGCTTTTTTTAACAGGTAGCCCAAGGTGCAAAATATACTGGAAATTCGCAAAAACTGTGCACCTATTAAAATTGACGCCAATTCTTAACATTGCTGGTGCAGAAGTTATATCAGATTTTAAACAAATAAAATTAATTTTATGAAGTTGCCTTCGCTAAAAAGAGCATTTCAAAAGTACTACAAAGCACAATATTGCGACAAAAAATCCCAGCACTCATCGTTAGATGGGCCAAGTTGATTTGTAACAATAAAATTGTGTTTGCCCTAAATTAGAAAAAAAGCGCAAAAAACCCAAGACAAACTTTATGTTTTTATAATATAACCACGGACCAGCTTATTTTATAAAAAAGGAGTGCCTCGTTTTTGTTCAAATTTTTGTCGAAAAGAAAAAATAATAGAATAAAAGCTACTCACTGTGCCCTATAAAGTTAGTTTTTTTAAAATTTTTGGCGGCGCCTATAGGCGCCGTCAACATCGCCATTTTTAGAAAGCATTAAAATTTGCAAACAAAATTTTGTTTACAAATCACATAATAATTTGAGTTTTCAATTACAAAAGTTTTTTGACTTCCCTAGTTACCACCATAAAAGTAAAGCAATTTATAAAAAAAAATAAAAACTTTGCTAGCAAGATTTAAGTATTCTGATTTTAAACAGATAAAATTAATTTTATAATTTTGCCTTCTCGAAAAAGTGCATTACAAAAGTACTACAAA
>MEIZ01000047.1:197154-212060 GCA_001723225.1 Globodera ellingtonae
GATTGTCGGCCGTAAATCTCATTCGATTTTCGGCGAGAATGGTTTTATAGATAGAAAATGTACGTTCAACATCAGTGGAGGTGTGTGGAGCGAATTTGTAAAACGGGATCAGGTTTGGGGGCAACGTCACAATCAGTACAGTATTTTTGACCATTGACAAATAGTTCATACTAGAGCCCGGTAAAAAAAATTTCCGGGAACGGGGTTTTTCCAAAAAGAACGGGACGGGAATCCCGTCTTTTTCCCGTTCCCGTAAAAAATCCCGCTAGGCAAAAAAGACGGGACCGGGATTCCCGTACTTTCCCCCGCGGGAATCCCGTTCCCGCCGGGCTCTAGTTCATACTGTGTATTGCTTTACTTTTCTGGCTACCGGCCCGGACGGCGAAAGAGTTTTGAATGCCGGATAGTACTTTATATAACTACAGTAACTCTCTTTGTGCTGAACTAATTAGGTGGAAATTAGGGTTGGTCCCCGACCCCTCGGGGGCGGAAAAAGTCGGGGTTTTCGTCCCCGACCAAAAAAGTCGGGGGTCGGGGTTTTTCCCAGCAAAAACCCCGATAAATTCAAAAAAGTCGGGGTTCGGGGACGGGACTACCAAAATAACTTTAATTTTATGCGACGTTCGACCAAATCGGGGCAAATTGAAGGAAGTTTAAAGCTTTCGAACCATTCGACTAAGAATTAGAATTAAAAGATTCAAAATTTTGTTTTTTTTCTTTTAGTTCACGACGTTCGGTTCACTTTTTTAACCCATTGACACATCGTTTTGGCTTCAAACGGACACAATATTTATTTATAGGATTGTTGTGTTCTGCACAAATGGAATAGTATTGATTTTCTAAAAAGTATACACACACTGCTCTCTCACTGTCCAATTCGTCGGTGCTGAGAAGGTCAAAAGCCCAAAGTCCTCTTTGAACAAAACCGGCACCAACCCGCGGTATTTGATCATTTGCCTATTTTGTAAAATTTAATTTTTACTCCTTTTTTTGCCTGATCCACGGCATCCGGTTACATCCCTGGGGGGGGGATGCTAATTTTTCCTGAACTTCTCTGAAATCCCCGAATGTGTATTTGCATGTTTTTTAGAACACCGAGTTTAATCATACGTCCTAGTTATAAACATTAATTAACATAAATGTGAAATCATTTTTTTAGCTTTTATGCTGAGAGATTTTTGTAGGTAAATGCTCTTTTCCCTGAACTTGCTTTCTCTGAAATGCCCGAATATGTGTGAGTATTTTTGGATGTTTTTGGAACACATCCCGATTAGGGACTTTTTGGCCTTGCCCCCTTTCACCATTTTAGAGCCTTAAATGCGTTTAAAATTAAAAGCCCTGATTATAAACATTAATTAATTTTATGGCATTTTTAACGACATAATGGCGAATATCTACGATGAATTTATTATTGTTGATGAAAAGTCAATCAACGAGAATTATGGTGACTTTTCTGTGTTGGACGAGCACAACAATTCGAAATTCAGTGATTTGACTGATTTTGACTCACTGTAATAATTAATTTTAAAATCTCTTTTTTTCCGACACAATTTAACCATTTTCAGCGAGCTTAAAATGGTCGACGAGATGCAATGTTTGCAAATTAAAGACGCTGCTGCTTTACATTCAACGAATGGGTTGGGGCCGTTGGCACAAATTGTTTCATGGAAATGGGATGGAGGGGCACAGAAAATTGAAAAAGTGAAAATTTTGGGGTTTTATAAATACGGGAGGGGTCCTTCCAGAATTTCTCAAAAATCAAAAGTTCGCCCATTTAGGCTCTAGAATTGCCCCCAACACAAACAAAAAAATAAATTAAAACCAATTTCTTAACACTTTTAGAGCATCTTGCTCGACAGAGGCGGCTTAGCCGATTTGGAATGTTTGAATTCATCCTTTGTTATCAGAATTCTCAAAAAGCGAGAAGTGATCGAGAAGTGCGTTATACAATTTTACTAAACTACCGTAAATACTATTTTATTACGTTTTTCCCAGTCCGTGCCCGCCGCTCAGCTCTCCTGACGTCGATTTGACCGTACACATTGGCGACCGTCAGGTTACGGTATCCGCCAGTTGGCTGATGTCCGTCTCGCCGGTGGTCAAACGGATGCTCAGCGTGGAGATGAAGGAGAAGCAGCAGCGAACGCTCAACTTGGACGGCCATGACATCACGATGGAGCAGTTCATGCAATTCCTGGAGACCATCAACGACCATCTTCAACACGGTCGAACTCTTCCCAATCGTGAGTCGACACGACAAAAATTGGATTTTAATTTATTTGACGGGTTCAGCAACAAATGTGCTCGCCCTGCTCAAGTTGGCCGATTACTTCCAAATCGATTGGCTGAAGGATCGCTGCGAGGCCCATTTGATCAATTGCGTGGAAATTCCGCTGATCGAACGTTTTCTTCTCATCGAACCCTATGGGCTCAACAATTTGAAGGTAGAATAGTTTTGACCGTAATGGTCCCTCCTATGGTTTTTTAAATTTTGAGAAACCATAACTTTCTTCATAGTGCTTTCCGACAAAATTTTTTTTTGCGGATTCGTGCTTTTGGCGCCGCGAGCGAAGTCGAATAATATATGAAAAAATGATTTTTTTGAGAACTACCTATACATATAAAGTAGAAATTCCAACCAACTCAATCACTTTGCGTGATTTAGAATTTCTTTCTGCGCTGTATGAATGTGGTCACTCTGAGAGCGTTTGTGAAGGCAAATTATGAACAACAACTGCTGGCAGTCGAGTCCATTAGTCCGGAGTTTTGGGCTGAGCTGGTCATTCGACTTTGTGACGAGCAGTAGGGAGGCAGGCGCCCCAGATGAAATTTTATGAGAATTTTTTCTGAAATTCAAACTTTGAGCGACATATATTTTGGGGTTTTCAGATCTCCATGAGGGAGGTGTCTGATCAAGTTGCTGCAATTATCTTTTTTGATCAGTATCAAAAGTTGTGCTTACATGAATTTTTTCGGAATTTTGAAATGCCTATAAAAAAAGTTCTAGTCTTTACAAAATCTGACCCTATATTTTTGTTACACCCTGTTTTTCGAACAAAACCAAAAAAAAATTCCAACAAAAAATTTTCTTCAACACTTTCCAATTTTCCTGCGTGAATCTTAATATTTATGTATAGGCCACCAGTGGTAAAAAATTTCCGATCGGTTCAGTCTGAGCATTCAAACCACTAAAAAAAAGCTTGACCCTATATTTTTGTTACACACTTTATTACGGAACCGCTCGTTTCGGCGCGACCAGTTCGGCGCCCACACAAAAAATATTAGTTCGGCGCCGACAAATATTAATATTGAAAATCGATTTTAATCAAAATTATTCACTTGAATTCTATTTCCTAATATTTTAGCATGCACCATCAAGACTTAAAGCTGCTCTTTTAAACATCCGAATAAGCTTTTTGCCAAAATACAATAAATAAATATCAAATATTAAACAACAATAATTTCAATAATGTTTTGGGGATCAAACTTATCAAGAATATTCAAAATCCTGCCGTGAAGTTTTCGGAGACGCATTCTTCGCTGCGTCAATTGCGGTCTGTGCCTAAACCTAAGCTAGCTTAGGCCTAAGCCTAACGAACCCCAAGCCAGGGTGGCTTAGGCCTAAGCCTAACAATCTCTAACTTTTCCCCAGATATTCTATCCGGCTTTGGAGTTAGTTATTTAAAATAAAAAAGTCGTTTTTCCTTAATTTTCAAAAATTCTCAAGACTGCGTTATGGACGTGTGATCGATTATTGTTGTTTAATATTTGATATTTATTTATTGTATTTTGGCAAAAAGCTTATTCGGATGTTTAAAAGAGCAGCTTTAAGTCTTGATGGTGCATGCTAAAATATTAGGAAATAGAATTCAAGTGAATAATTTTGATTAAAATCGATTTTCAATATTAATATTTGTCGGCGCCGAACTAATATTTTTTGTGTGGGCGCCGAACTGGTCGCGCCGAAACGACCCCGACCGCTTTATTACCATATTTTTATAATTTTATCGATCCCCTACGTGGTTATTGTTGATAAAAATTAGAGACCGGCCAGAAGGGTCGGTCGGTACTTTTCGGTAAAGTACCGAAAAAGTACCGGTACCGAAAAGTACCGAAAAAGTCCAAAAAGGTTCGGTCGGTACTTTTCGGTAAAGTACCGAAAAAGTACCGGTACCGAAAAGTACCGAAAAAAATTGTCGGTACTTTTTCGGTTTTCGGTACCAAAATTTTTTATAATTAACTTTTCAACAAAAAATCGTTTATTTTGGAAATCTTGGCTTTCTTAGTATTTATAATTGAGATAGGCGCCGCCAAGAAATTTTTGACTCAATTTGTTATGAGATTTTCAACCAAAATTTTAAAAATACGGTACTTTTGGGAATGGGAGGGGTCAAAACCGAGAAATTTCTCGGTTCGAGACCGAGACTCTCGAACAGCTCTAGCCGATAGACGTCGCCGAGAGGACAAAATGAAAAATCTTACGATTTTATTAAGAAATCTTGTCCAATTTCGATAACTAAAATGGTGAAAAAATGTAATTCTTTATGTAAATCTTAGAGGTTTTGAATCGGTTAAAATTTTTGAAAATTAATTTGCTAGTAACTTTCTTCAAAAAAATTGAGAAATTTCTAAAACAAAAAACTATTTACACRGTCGGGGTTTAAACCCCAGGCAACCACATCACTCACCAGCAGGACATTCAATAAAAATAATAAAAAGKAATTTGAATCGAGGACTCGAACCTGAGACAATAAGGTCTTTTGGCTAACAGTTTAACCACTGAGCCACGTAATATTTTGAATAACGGTTGAAAAATTCAAATATATTACCAATTTTTCTATTCGGTACTTTTTTCGGTACTCAAATTTTGTTCGGTCGGTACCTTCGGTACTCAKATTTTTTCGGTCGGTACTTTTCGGTAAAGTACCGAAAAAGTACCGGTACCGAAAACCATCGGTACTTTCCGAAAAGGTTCGGTCGGTACTTTTCGGGAAAGTACCGATGCCTGAGTACCGAAAAGTACCGAAAAAGCGTCGGTACTTTCCCGTACCGTCCGATCTCTAATAAAAATGCATAAAATCGGTAATCCAAATCCAGAGGGGTTCCAAAGGCAGTAAAGGGAGACAGCCGCCCAAGTGTTAACCGGGATTGACAATAGAGAAAATTCTTTGTTATTAAGGCATTTCTTTGCTAATTATTTCATAAATTTAAAGTAGGGTATTTTTTATTTTAAAGTTTAGATAGTAGAGCTGTTTGAGACTTGAAATTTACAGACACAAAAAAAACCGAGAAATTTCCCGACTCGAGAACCGAGACCGAGACTCTCGAACAGCTCTAGTAGATAAGTAAGTACTTCGTCGTTTCTTTATGATCTTTTATTTTTTTGTATAAAAACTTTGAACTTTTTTTAAAATTTTGGTTCAGTGTCAAAATCAACTCTTGTCGAAATTCATCAGTGTCGAAACCATAGGTAAACAGTGAAAAAAAAAGGCAAAATAGTTCAGTGTTGAAATCAAATCCTTTTGTGTCGAAAACCCCAGACAGCGTGCAGGCGCTCCAGATGCTATTTTTATGAGAAATATTTCTGAAATTCAAACATTCGACGCATTGTTTTTATTCATTTTATTTTTTTGAGCCCTTGCACTGTTATCGTGCTTTTTTTTTTAAGATAAATGAGACATTTTTAATATTAGCACTTATGCTAGGGCTGGGAATTTTCTATTCGGGAGCCGGAGTCCCGCACTCGCCGAACTCTACTAAAATTTTATTCATATTCATGCACTTTTCACAAAGGTTTAAAGTCTCCAGGATCGAACATTTTGGCATGCCAGTTTAGCGCCCACATTAAAATATTTAACTAGAAACACCTTTTTATCGAACTGTGAACATTTTCAAATTGATGCGGCCTCTAGTTAGGCAGGCATTAGTGAAATGACCATCACTGACGAAATCACCGCGGGCGGTTAAAATACCAAAACTTCAAATTTATTCAACGTTCCAAAATATTAAAATAATATGCGAAAAAGACTTAAACCTACGTAAATAGACGTTAAAATAAGGGGAAAAAAATTAAGTATTAAGCAAACAATCTACTAAAAGTGCCATTTTTGGTGCATATTTCGGCATTTTTGGGTGCAAATCGATCCGGCCTCTAGTTAGGCATCAGTGAATTGATTGGATCCTTGTCCCTTTCGGCTCAATTTTTGCGTCTTCTTTCTAGCTCCAGCAGCAGTTGATCTTGCTTTGCTTCAAGCTTAGCGTGCCGTGCGCGGACTCTTTCATAGTTGGCTTTCAACATTTTGGCCAACGCAATGATCTGAGCAGGTGCGACGTTCTTCTGCGTTCTGCCGGCTTTATCCCCTTCTTCAATTGCTTGATCAATGCCACACATCAACACGTTGGCTAACTCGTTGAAGTACTGCTCGAACTGTTCGACTTTGTTTGCGTTGTGTGCCGCCGCTTCTCTGCTCTCAAGAAGTGCGTCGTCAAACTTTGGCATTGTTCGTTTCCACTGATCGGCTTCAATCGCATTGCAAATGCACAACTGTTTTTCACAACCAAACGCACTTCTTGCCCATGTTTCTGTCTGAATTTATGTGCACAAATATAAACGACCTGTATTATTAACACTTTTTTTCAGTAACAACAAAAGTCCGGTAAAAATGTCGGAGAACGGAAATGTCAAATTTAACGGGGCGAGAATCCCAAACGGAATTTATTTTTGCTGTTCCCTTAAAAAATCCCGCTCGGCACAAAAAAGTGCGGGAACGGGAATCCCGTTGCCGCCGATCTCAACAAAACATAAATAAAAAATATTTAAACTACTTTTGGCGTGACCATATTGATGTCAACACATTTGCGGATTGTTTTTTTGGATGCTACGCCCTGAAATGAAGGCCAAATTTAAACCCAAATCAGTATCAACAGCCTCAACAACCGCTTTCAGACTGCTTGGACGGGTTGGAGTCAAATGGTTGACCAATGATTTTGGGGCCATCTAAAGGGACGGGTCACCGAATTTTAGGGCAGTTGAACTGAGAAATGTGTTGTTGTTGTTATTAGTGTAGTTCGTAGGGAATAAATGAGCAATAAACGCATTCGATATGATTTGATCACTTCAAAACTCACCTTGAATGGCGGCATTTTGATGTTGGCATTGGCACCATTTTTGAACATTTTTTTGAAAGACGCCGACCCACACTGAATGTAAACATTTTTGACGATTAAAATCGCCTAAAATTCATTGGGAAAACTAGAGATCGGACCGATCGAATCTCGGTGTTTTTCGAACGAGATTCTCGATCGGTCCTCAAGTCAGATCTCTAGTGAAAACTCACCGCCTTCAGGCTGTTCCGAAATGCTGGAGTCATTTTTTTGCCCATTTTGTTTGTCACTGACTGAAAACGGTAAATGGAGAACATTAAATAAAATATCAACAAAAATATTCAATGGTTAAGAAAACCAATTTTATTTTATGTACATGTCAATCAAAAAGCATTTTATTGTTAAATTCAGATCACTTCCTTTCAATATTAGAGTTAACAGTGATGATGTCGAGAATTTTTTTTTATTAAATTTTAATTATTTTAAATCTCGAACATCCAAAATGCGGTCAGGTGGACATGAATCAATCGAGGTTATTTATGGGGAATACATTTGCGCCAGGTATTTAACACGAGCTCGGCGGAATTGACATTCCGAAACGCGGATTAATATTTTTTTAAAACCTCATTATCGGTGATTTTAGAATTTTTTTCGAATTTTGGTGCCAAAAATCATATAAATTCAGCCGAAATTGTTCAAAATACCGAGCTCTAGCTACTTTAGGATACGCATTCAAATGAGACGAACAATAGAGAAATGTTTTTTTAAAGTTCTCTTTTTTAAATTTTTTGTTTTTTTCCGGGAAAATTTGTTGGCTATATCCTATGGGTTTTTTTGAATTTTCATTCCTCGCCGATGCGTTTGTCCGCGAAGCATCCGTCTCAAAGCGTTCATTCCGCTTCACTGAGTGCTGGACGCCCTCCACGGGCGCAATGGCATCGGCATTTGCATGTCTAAACACAGTAAAAACAAATTAATGGTCTGAGCGGCACCAGCGATGGCTGCATGGCGGGAGCCGAAAATTATCTCCGGGACGCTAGATCGGGCGGGAATTGACCTTTTGGGCCGACACTCTCGAGACTCAAAAGGCGGGCGGGAATTGACCTTTTGGGACCGGCACTCTCGAGACTCAAAAGGTCGGGGCCGTCGGAAATCCGGATCTCACAGATTTATGGTAGTCATTTTTGGCACAGAAATCTTTCATTAGGATCCACTTTCCTGAGGTTCATATTTTTGGTTTTTAAAAATTGCCAGAATCCAATGTTCCGATTTCCGGGAGCTCTAGAACTTTCCAACGCGTATGTATACTTGCAAGCCCGGGCCTGATCAGTCCCGAGGGGTCGGCAGCCGCCTAGCAATTCCCGACCGATTCCGTACTCCAGAGCCGCTGCCAAAAAATGAACAACTTACCCCATGCTGAATGACGACGCTCGACTCCATTCCATGCCCAGAGCAGGTCACCTCAATTTTCATACGATTCTGTATTTCACGTTGTTGAACCCTCAGCAGCTCGATCTTCGTGTCCTTCTCTTCACTGGACCGTTGCAGCTCCTCCTTTTCAAGCCGTTCACGCGCAACTTCCTTCCTCAACTCGTCCTTTTCAAGCCGTTCACGCGCAACACCTCCCTCAACTCGTCCTTTTCAAGCCGTTCACGCGCAACTTCCTCCCTCAACTCGTCCTTTTCAAGCCGTTCACGCGCAACTTCCTCCCGAAATTCGAGCCGTTCACGTGCAGCTTCCTGCATCAATTCGTTGACCTGAAACTAGGGAAATTCTCAATAACGCTGCATTGGTCTAAGCTAAATTCATTTCTACCTTCGCAGCAGCATTTTTGCGACACTCATAAAGTTCGTTGTCGAACTTGCGCAATGCTCGGCCTAACACTTCGGCAAAATTGTGTTGCGAATGCACGGCATATTTTCGCAGCAACGAATGGCACGGATTGCCCACGGCACTTTCTGTGAGTAAAGAATGATGGCACGATGTGAGAGAGTAAAAAGACGACAACATTGTGAACTAACTTGTGCCTTCGGCATTTTGATGTCAACACATTTGGTGATATATATTTTTTCGTCTATTTCGACCTGAAATGGCACATCGTTTAGTTTAGAAAATGTCCGGACAATTTCTCAATGGACAATCCGTCAAAGGGTAATTTGTCAGTGGGCTTTTATTTTCAACAATGCTTGATAATATTTTTCTGTTTATTGACAGATTGTCTGATTTTGACATTTTGTTTGTGCCACGAAAACTTACCGTGTTCTGAGTGATTGGAACGATAGAGCCAGGAGCCAGATTGTAGGCCACGTTGTTTAACTAAAGTGTTTATTAAATTTATTTAAATTAAATTAAATTAAGCTCAAAGACATTTTGGTCATTAGACATTTTGCCCATTAGTCTTTTTGGCACTAATTAAATAATTCTTGAATGTTAATTTACCTTTCGCGACGCAATTTTAGTGTTGTTGGCATGCTTTTTGAGCACTTTGTTTGACGTTGAGGCAATCTGAGAAATGGCATGGCATATTTTAGTGAAATTTTGTCTAAACGCCAAGGCAACAGCTCCAACTCACCGTGCTCGAGCTGTTCGATAGAATCGTCAACTTCTTGGCCATGTCGTTTCTGATCTGAAAATGTCAAATCTGATTAGTGAAAGTTCATATGTAGCCTCTTCTGATCAAGATCTGCACTTTTTTTTAATGATCATGATCGAATCTTGATCAACGCAATCAAATGATCAGAAATCCGATCTGGATTGCGATCTTGTTATTAGTGTAGTTCGTAGGAAACATCTGATCAATCGACAAAATCCGTGACTTTGTACAATAACAATTGTTCCATTCGAATTTCCAACAAAAACTCACTTTGTGAACGTTATCCTCCGAGGCCACGTTCTTCGTGCTGTACTTTCACGAAGTTTTTCTGGTTGATTCACAAAGAAATCGAGGCGACGAATTGGCGGAAGTTTGTGCTGTAATATTATTTAAAATCTCTAAAAATTAATTTTAACATTATTTTAGTGATAGATAAACACGAAAAATAATCAAATCAATGATCAATGTTCACAATGGACATATAAAATTGTGTGCAAATGAATGATATTATTAAGTAGTTATTTTTTGTGCCGAAATTAGTGATTTTGTGCCGGATATTTGGGGCAAAATATGGGGGGATGGGAATAAGTAAATTGGTGATCGGAAATTAAATGCAGCTCCTCGGTTAATGATCAGTCATTGCGATGACGCCGTATCCGACATTTCTGGATCGCTTTCTCCGGCCCCCGATCAGTCTGTGGCTTGCAAATGTTGCTCTCAAATGCCCAATGTTTGTTACGGTAATGAGTGGAAACGCGGCATTTGTTGTAATGAGAGACTAAAGGGACGTTGGTTACGGTAATGAGTGGAAACGCGGCATTGTTGTAATGAGAGACTAAAGGGACGTTGGTTACGGTAATGAGAGACTAAAGGGACGTTGGTTACGGTAATGAGAGACTAAAGGGGCGTTGGTTACGGTAATGAGACTAAAGGGGCGTTAATTACGGTAATGAGAGACTAAAGGGGCGTTGGTTACGGTAATGAGAGACTAGACTAAAGGGGCGTTGGTTACGGTGTTTTGGTGACTGATTAATTAAAATTTAACTGATCTGCAAGGGGCATGCTTTAATCTTGCGTTTTCTGCGACTTAGATCCGATCTGGATCATATAAAGATATGCTCGGTCATTTTTTGACTAGTTCTTATACATTCCTGATCAGTAAGTGCATTCGCTGTTTCGTCATGATCAGCCCTTTTGATCTGATCTAGCTGACATTTGTGAATAGATTTTACGTTTCCAGTTCGTCGTGCTTTGCTCAGTGATCTGATCCAACCCCTGGCTCTCAATGACCATGCGATCTGATCTGTTCTGATCACCGATCCATCGAATCCAAAAACATTCCTCTCGTTAGAATACCTAAAAACATACAATTCACAAAGTTTGAAAATGCAAAAGCGATCTATTGATTCCATTTTTGAAGCCTTTCACAATGCCGAACCGTTCGATTTTATGTTGAGTAAGGCATTTCTTTTCGATCATAAGCTTTTCCTAAGCCAATTTCATTTTTAGCTAAATAATGTTGATGCCATCATGTTCTAAGAGAAGAACCAGACCATTTTATTGTCGGTTCTGAAAATGGCATTGCCAACCCTGATTCATTACTTCAGCGATTTTAAAATTTAAACCCTTGATTTGATCAATTGTGTTCACTTTCACACCAGGGATGCGCACCTGTGGGTGCCAAAATTTCTCCAATCCGGAATTTCATCTTGTCACCAACCCAAAACATTCGAAATTTGCACGCCGCGACATTTGCCAAAGCAAAACGGCGCAAATGTCTTATTTGCCCTGCGGCTTCAATGCCGCGGCAGTCAATGCCCGCGGGGCAAAAGTGTCCAGACACCGCACGAAATTTTCAATGAAACTGTTCTTATTGTCATGTCAGCAGTACTATTCCGAGACGTCCATGTTGATCCAATATGGGGGGCCTCTGAACCATTTAAAATTCACAAAATGAAATATGCGATAAAATGGTTGACGCCTCGGGGCACAAATGTGAATGATATTGATGCATTTCCAAAAACTCCAAACGTCGTCCACAGTGAATCCGAGACTCAATAATCGGAGACTGCTTAGGTCCGAGACTCAATAATCGGAGACTGCTTAGGTCCGAGACTCAATAATCGGAGACTTGCTTAAGCCCGAGACCCAAAAACTTCCCGAGACTTTTCTCGAGTCGAATTTCGAGTAGTTGCTAATCGGCAACAAAAAGGGGCACAGCGCGTGCATTTGATCACTTTGTTTTGATGCTTTTTCTTGCCACGAGTCCCATTTTTTTGGCGCCGATTGAAGCTCGAATGTGTGACAAATCTGAATCGAAATTTTTTAAATGCTTTGAATTGCTTTAAACCAACCATTTGGTGAAAACATAAAATTAAATACAACGCCAATGAATGAATGTAAATAATAACAAACAATGAAAGTGGCATATTTTAGTTTCAAAACTAAATATTAAAGCATTTAAATTATTGAATAAAAAATGATGCTTGGAAATTTTATAACTTTCACTGGAAAAATAACGGTTGAACAATATGCAAATAAAATTTAAACTGCTCAATAATATTTGTGCGCAATTATTTTATTTAGTTAAATTGAAAAAACATTTATTTATTTGTAAAATTAAATTTAACATTCTTTTCAACTTTTAACATTAAAATTCAATCTTTTGATGAATCAATATCATCTATAAACAAAAATTAAAATCTTTTCAAATGTTATTTGCCCAATTAAACTCATGATGAATCAATATCTAAAACTGAAATGAAGTATAAACAAAAAATGTTATTTGCCCAATTAAACTCAATCTTTTGATGAATCAATATCTAAAACTGAAATGAAGTATAAACAAAAAATGTTATTTGCCCAATTAAACTCAATCTTTTGATAAATCAATATCTAAAACTGAAATGAAGTATAAACAAAAATTAAAATCTCTTCAAATGCCCTAAAGCCCCTCAAACATTCCGATTCAATTTCAACAAATTCCGAAGAGCAACACAAATCGATCGATCAAGAACGGAATATGCGCCAATATACAAGAAATTCGAAGTTGGAATCTTTAAATCTGAAAATTAAATGTTCAAATTTGTTTTAGGTGTATGGGACGCGTCAAATAAAAAGGATAGAATAAAATTTTTAAAAGAATAATAAAGTGAATGGGTTGACGGGAAACGGGGGCATATTTATATGCTGAGAGAAGTGGGTGTTGTAACAGGAATTACAACAACAACAAAGTTTTGTTGCATTTTATTACAACGAAACAGAGGGACAATGTGAGGCATGGACGCCCCCGGGGATGGGGGGGGGGCGGTTGAATGCTGGAGGGTCCCGTGACAAGTCGTAAATAATGGGACCCCATCTCCCCGCGGGGACACAAAGCCCCATGGGCGGGGACCGCCCATCCCTGGCACGGACGCCCCCGGGGATGGGGGAGGGGGCGGCGGTTGAATGCTGGAGTGTCACGTGATAAGTCGGAAATCAATGGGGCCCATCTCCTCGCGGGGACCCAAAGCCCCAAGGGCGAGGACCGCCCAACCCGGCGGCCGTATGGAGTCAACATAATTTGTAATGTTGGGCAACAAATCTGACATTTACTATACTTTGTCGATTACCGAATTCGAACAAATTACAAATTTTCTACCGGACTAATCTCAACAAATTAGGAGCTTCCAATCGACAGCTCTTGATGCGACAAATCGATTTGGAAGACGTTGATCAGAGGCTGAGTTCGCGCCGATTAAAAAATGTAAATTTGTGTTCGAATTCGGGTTCGAAATTTGGTATACGACAAAATGAATGTCACATTCGGCGAGTTTCTCACTAAAAAAGTTTAAAATAAATTATTTTTTTGAAGGTGGTGTGCCGATAACCGAAAAGAACCAAATATAATTATAAAAAAGTTATGGCCATTAAATTTCAGTTTTTAGGCTTGGACAATTCGAATTTTCATGAATTCTCCCATATTTCAATTAGAGAGCGGACCAAATATTGTATCCATATTTCAAGAATCGATTAGCCAACTTGGCCAAACCTTTTGGTCCCAAACTTTGTTTTGGTATGGTTGGCCACCGGTCTCTAATTTCAATGCCACGATGTTGTCCATTTTACCGTGATTTTCACAAGGGAAATAGGGGTACTGTACTTGATTGACTGAATGTACAGGAGGATGAGGAGGAGAGCACATGGGCGAGTTGGTTGACACAAATTTGTGTATCTAAACTTGATCAATTTACATGTTCTAAACACACTAAATAATTATTAGAAAACGTTTGGTCGAACCCGGAGGCGGGAGTTGATATTGGACCGGGATTTTCGGGACAAAAATCCCGAATTGCTGAGCCTCCCTCCCCCACCCTTTTTCAAGGATTTGAAACTACCGGAGAACCCAATAGAATCTTGACCTCACTAACTCCAAGTGAGCAAAGCTGAAGCGGTTCGATTGAAGATTCCTTAAATATGTATATACCTCTGCAACTGTCGTACCACCAACTTTTGGAGGGGGGCACTTTTGGACAGAGTTTTAATGGTTGGTTGGCGGAGGGTAGAGGTGGAGAGGGTAATTATGGACGGGGACGGACAATCACAGGGGAATTATGGACGGGGACAATATCAAAATCAGGCGTGTGCACGGACATCCGGATATGGGATTTTGGAAGGTCACGGATATGGACGCATAACGGATATGAGATTTCGAGGGCGGACGGATACGGATACAAAAATTCGTATCCGTGCACACCCCTGATCAAAATCACAATTCAAATTTCGGAATTAATGATTTCATAAATCCACTCAATTTGTGAGTGGGTGACAGACACGTGCCATCCATTACCCCAAACATTGCATCCAGCAGGCCGGCTCTGCAGCGGCGGCGTCGTTTTGGTTGACGACAGAGGCAGAGAGTGAGCCAAAATTGTCAAGGACAAATGCACCGATGGGATAGGGCGGAATTTCGAAACATTGCAATTACGTCGGGCAACGACAGAAAAAAGGTTAATTACCCTCGGCGGAGGGCATATAACTTCCATTTATGCGCATGCCCGAAAAACTGGATGACTCTCCATTTTTGAGCCGAAAAAGGCAACTGCACACCCCCGCGGGCGATGAGCAGATTTATTACTTCTTTCGACGGGTACGTCAGACAATTAACTCTATTTTACTGTATTTCCTCTATTAGTAGCCCCCTCCTCTTTAGTAGCCCCCGGCCGCTTTA
>MEIZ01000047.1:249503-259822 GCA_001723225.1 Globodera ellingtonae
TTTCAAATTTTAGAACGTGTCCAAAACTTTGAAATTCATTTAATGATTTAAAAAATATTATAACTTTCAAATTTTAGAACGTGTCCAAAACTTTGTTGTCTTTATTTGACTCCCGAAAGGATCCGTGCCA
The DNA here is from genome assembly GCA_001723225.1 of Globodera ellingtonae. Classification (NCBI taxonomy): domain Eukaryota; kingdom Metazoa; phylum Nematoda; class Chromadorea; order Rhabditida; family Heteroderidae; genus Globodera; species Globodera ellingtonae. The sequence continues at coordinate 249,634 of MEIZ01000047.1, forward strand.
AGATTTTTATGCATTTGCCTGCAAAGGCAACATTAAGCATTGGGGCAGCATTTTTAAATCAAAATCTGGCAACATTTTTCCAAAATCTTTTGACATAACGACGATGAATAATAATCCAACTTATGCTTTTCTTAAAAAAATGGCAGCTCAACATGATGATGATGCCATTTTTGAATATTTTAATCAACTTGCTGCTGGTAGAAAGCCTGCCAATTCAATGACGGAAAATGTGCTGAAAAGGGTAAATTTTTAGTTTGTTAATTTAAATTATATAATTATTATTAAATTGCGCACTATATTTTAATTTTTTGAGTTAAAAACCCCTCAATTTTTGTAGGCTTGGCAAATTTGTACCCAAGACAATACCAACGAAAAAAAAATGTGGTCCAAAATAAATTCCAAATTTTATAATCAATTTGGCGGCATGCCTGCCTTGTTTGGACAACGTTGGCATTCAAACGTAAAATCGTCAGAAGCTTTTTGGAGGATGATCGGCAAACTTTTATCGGAAAATGTATGTGAAAGCAATTTATACAAGCATCACAAATAGTAAAGCTATAAATAGAGATTGGACTGATCGAAAAATTCTTGAGCTAAAATCTCGATCGAGATTTTACGAGATTGCCGATCAAAAATGCTTGATCGGTCTTTGGTGATCCTCAAACTTTTTGCAAAATGTAGCCAAAATATAACAAAATTTTATTCAAAAGAAAGATTTGCTTGAAGTTTTTTGTTTTATTCAACAAATACTTAACAAATTGTTTTTTTAATTTGCTTAGATTTATTCATTTCTTCTTCCTCTCCCATTCACTGTCCATAAACCACATGTTCGTAATGTGTTTGGTGTTGCTCCACCAAAATTACATGTGTCGCGACATTTGCTGCTAAAGCATGAACTTCGGCACATGTTGGAGGAGCTCAAAGAAAAAGTGCTAAAGGTGATAACAACGATTAAAATGCAATTAATGCTTCATAAAATAATAATTTATATTGATTTAACATTGCCAATTACCCTAAATGTTGTTGTTATTTATTCTTTGAAGGCTTTTAAAACGTTGCACAAACTTTCGGGTGAAGCTTTGGACGAACAACACTTGAAGCAGTCCATTGATGATTTATTTGAATTTAAAGGCCGTCTGGCACAACAAATGCTGCCAGATGTGGAGCTAAACTTTCACAAAACGGTGGATGATTCTGATTTAAATTGCTCATTTTTTGTTTTATTTTAAAATGTTTAAGTTCACTTTGAATTCCTTGTCAAATGCGTTCCCCGCCATCAACTGGACAGCTTTGTTTGATGGCATTGGCATTTTGGAGCTTTTGGAGGAATCGGAACGAAAGTTCAACAGCTTTTCGTTGATTGTGCCCGATTTGAATTATGTTGGCTTTTTGAACACCTTTTTTGAAGGAGTACAACAACAACAATGGACAACAACACAAACGGTGTTCAATTTTATTGGCATCCAAATTTTGCATGTAAGGTGGGGGGGGGGGAATGTTTATTATTTATTATTATGTCTGGTTTTAACAAATTTAATTTTATTTAATTTCTTATTTATTATTATGTCTGGTTTTAACAAATTTAATTTATTTAATTTCTTATTTATTATTATGTCTGGTTTTAACAAATTTAATTTATTTAATTTCTTATTTATTATTATGTCTGGTTTTAACAAATTTTATTTATTTAATTTCTGATGAACAAACATTTCTTATCTGTGACATCGAAGGTGGACAATTGTCGTGCCCGAATGGTTGAATTGATGCCATTCGCAATAGGTGACGAGAATTTTGAGAATCAAATCAGTGTCAAAATACCTATTATCGGTGAATTGAATTAGGGTTGAAACCCCGACGTCGGGTCGGGGTTGGCCAAATCAGTCGGGAACGGGGTCGGGGTTTCAACCCTAATTTGAATCATTCATCGAATCTGAACTTTACACATAGGCGCCCTGGGGGGATAACATTTTTCAGTTAGTATACGATCCCCAATACAAATTGCATTTAAAACAAACAGAGGTAGGTAATTTGGGTCGATGACTTTAATTTATCTTTAAAACGCTTTTTGAACCGGTGGTTATCTATATGGTTTTGCAAAAATTGAGCGAGCTCATTTTTGTAGACCCAAATTATGTCTAGAAATGTGTTTTAATTAGAGCCCGGACTTGAGGCGATCGAGAATCTTGATGAATCTCGAATTCCGTTAAAAAAATTAAACGATCGTGCTTCGTTCGAGATCATTGAAAAATCTTGGCAAAAATTGTTAAATTGAGAATCACGAAAAAATCTCGTCGAGAATTTCTGAGATTTTGATCGAGAATCTCGATCGGCCCGTGCTCTTCTTTTAAATGCAATTTGGGCACTTGGGGCTCGTATACAGGAGTTTTTTAAAAAAAAACAAAATTTATTTCCATATGGTTTCACAGGTTATTCGTACGTCAAGACAATCAAAAATCGTGATGCCATCATTGAAGATGTCCAGCAACAGACTGAGTTCCTTTTTGAAGCTTTTGAAGAGATGTTGAACATATCAAACTGGGCAACTGCAGAATTAAAGTGGAAAGCACAGGCAAAGCGTACGTTTTGCATAAGTATAATTAAAAATTATTTGGGTTGGTTCCCGTCCCCGAATCCCGACTTTTTTTGGTCGGGGTTTTCGTCCCCGACCCCGACTTTTTTGAATTTTTTGGGGTTTTTGCTGGGGAGAAACTCTGATCCCCGATTTTTTCCCCGGACCCGCAGCCGCCGAGGGGTCGGGGACCAACCCTTAAAATACATATAAATTACATTTAAAAAAACTACTTACTTAATGCGTTGTTGTTGTTTTTTTTATAAAATGTTTACACAAATTTAGCAGAAAAACAGAAGGAATCCCGGCTCCCGGGGTAAAATTTTGCAATTCCCATTCCCGGTAAAAATTTAGAATTTGCGTTTTTGCGAAAATTGTTTTTTTTACCAATTTTTAATTTAAACAGTGTCCAAAATGAAGCGAAATCTTGGATGGCCAACTCAGATATATGGAGATTTCAAAAACACTACGAAACTGGATGTTTTTCATAAAGAATATGGTCTGTGGTATAAAATTATTTAAATTAAAATTTTTCGAAATGTTTGTTTAGAACATTTTCCAAGCCGTCAAGATTTGGATTGGTTTGATGCATTTTATGAACTTGTTAAATGCAAAGATCAAACTGAACTAAAATATTCGTTTAAAGTGCCTGAGCTTTTCGATTTCAAAATTTCACCGGCAATTGTAAACAATTTAAAATATAAATATAAATTTGAATTTTATTGAATTTAATTTAATTTAAAAATGCATTGTAGCCAAATGCCGGTCATGAATTCCCTTCTAACAATTTGATAATTCCACTCGCTATTCTTCAGTTGCCTTATTACAAGTAAATTAATTTGTTTTGTTTTGTTTTTTAATTTTTAAATACAAATTCAAATTGTTCAAGAATAAGCTTTCCGCAATCATACAATTTTGGTGCCATTGGATTCGTGATTGCCCATGAAATTTTGCATGGCTTTGATAATCGAGGTAAAGCTTAAAAAATTTTGTTTAAATTTTAACTAACAATAAACTTTTTAGCCAATCTTTTTATTGTAAAATTGTTGTTTAAAACAGTAATTTTTTTTAGGAATTCAGTTTGAAGCAAATGCAAACATTTCGAATTGCACTCAGGACCAGGACACTTGCAGTTTGATGGACAAAATGTCCTTAAAGGCATTTGAAACTATGGCAAAATGTGTGGAAAAGTTTTATTCAAACAAATGTTGCCCTATTGCGGAGGGTCAAGTGATGTGAGAAATTTTAAAATTGTTTTACAAAAATTTAAATAAAATAAAAAACTAAAAAAATAGCCCACATCAGTTCAGTTCCAGCTTTTTTACTCAACAAATCATCAAACAAGATGCCATTCGAAAGCTCTAAATGAGAAAAATCATTTAAAACAAAACCCAAGCGGTTCAATTTGTTTTTAAAAAGAATGTGAAAAACAGCCCAAAATCAGTGATTTTCATTTTTATTTAAATAATTGTTTAACGAACTCTCTAATTGTTTTACATTTGCTTGAGAAAAAAGCTTAGAGCTTTCGAATGGCATCCTGTCTTGTCTTGTTTGTTTGATTTAATTAATTATAAACTTTCAATTGATGTAAAAAAGCGAAAAGCTCAAAAAAATTCAAAATTTTTCAAAACCAATGAATGATATTGTATTTTTGTCAAACCCTGTTCGCAAAAAAAAAAAGAAGATTAAAAACCTAAAAATCCGAGCCCTACTGATGCCAATTGTTGGCTTGCCTGTTGCTGTATCTGAATTCACCATTTTTAGGTGCGCAAATGGTGAACAGACATTGACTGAAAACATTGCTGACATTGCTGGTCAATAATTGAAAATTTTGTTTTTTAAATTTAAATTTAAATTGGTAATACTGTAGCTGGTGCCCCACATTTTTGAAAAAAATAATTTTTTTTTCAAAGTTGATAAAAGGTGTTTTCTAGGGCACTTAGGGGGGTAGAATCCGAACTGGCCTCCAATTCGACCTATTTCGAACCCTGAATTCGAATTCGAACATTTTTTCAAAAATTCAAAATTTTGCTCAAAAATTATTTTGGCCTCAAAATCATTCCAGGGTTCGAAATAGGTCGAATCGGAGGTCAGTTTTCGGATTCTACGCCTCCTAAATGCCCTAGAAAACACCTTTTTGTTGAATTTGAGAAAAAGACATTTATTTTTTCAAAAATTTAATTACCAATTTAAATTTGTGCTTTTTTCAAGGCCGACATGTGGCCTACAATGCGTACAAAAAATATGTTCAGCAATATCGGAATGGGAATGAAGAGGAACCAATTGAAGGCTTGGAGCAGTACTCACACTACCAACTTTTTTGGATTGCTGCTGCGCAACCTTGGTATATTTATAATTTTTTTTCATTAAAATAATTAAAAATAAAATTATATTTTAAAAGGTGCCCCCAAATGCCGATTGATAACGAAAACCAAATCAACATGATTTTAAATGATGTGCATTCTCCGGATGCTTGTCGCGTTAACCAAGTTCATCAGGTCAATTTTAGAAAAATATAAAATTATGAAAATAATTTAAATAAATTTTATTATTATTATTTCAAGAATTTGCCCGATTTTGGACGAGACTTTAACTGTCCGATCGGCTCTCCGATGCGACCTTTGGAGAGGGAGCAATGCAAAGTGTGGGCGTGAATTATTTTCCGCATTTTTGTTTTTAACCAATTTAATTAACTTTTTTGTTAATACTTTTTCCCCATTCATTTATTTATTTATACATAATTTAAATAAACCTTCTCCATAATCCGTAATAATTTTTATTTTTATTTTGGTCTATTCACGCATCGTTTGATTAGTTAAACCTTGTTAGGATTCGTTTAATTTTGAGTTAATTGAGATTTGCAAATATATTTATGCTAATATTAGAAAGATAGTTTTATCGATATTATTCCAATTCTAATATTTTGTTCTTGGGTGCTTGAGATTTGTTAAGATCATTTCAACACAACGATAATTGGAAGACAAAATTATTTTAAATGTGAAAGTTGTAAATAAAACGCATTTTCCAATTTATCAAAGGGATTTGGACAAAAACCCGCTCAAGAATTTCAAAATGTTGACAAAAACAGCCAAAATATTGACTAAAACTAGAGATGGTCCCCGACTCCTCGGGGGCAAGAAAAGTCGGGGTTCGGGGACGGGGACCAACCCTACTAAAAACTCCAAGAATTGCAAAATATAAAAAAACGGATGCTGCTTTTTTACATGGAATTCAGATATTGATAGTCGACATTGCAGAGCATTTTGACGTCTTCAAACAGTTCGAGTCGGCCGCCACCGACACCGGGAAGGACGGCGACAATCAGAACAATGCCAATGCTTTTCCTCCGGTGTCTTCGACGCGTTCATCATGTTCAGGTAAAGCGTTTTAAATTATACGTACGAAGCCATGCAAGAAATTCCAAGATTGCCATTATTTTTAACAATTTGCAGCTGACATTCTAAAGGCGTAAAAATGCCGAAATTCATTTTATGCCTTTTCTCAACAATTACCAAAGGATGGTTCGAAGTAGGGTTGGTCCCCGTCCCCGAACCCCGACTTTTTTTAGTCGGGGTTTTCGTCCCCGACCCCCGACTTTTTTGAATGGGGTTTTTGCTGGAAAAAACCCTGATCCCCGACTTTTTTGGTCGGGGACGAAAACCCCGACCCCGACTTTTCTTGCCCCCGAGGAGTCGGGGACCATCCCTAGTTTGAAGAACATTTAAAAACGAATAATCCATTCGATTAAATTTTCAAATTTCAAAGAATATTCTCATGAGAAACATCCGCCGTCGGTCGTCTCCATTTGCTTGTCACAAAGTCGAAAGGTTAGCTCTAACAAAAACTCTTGGCCAATGGACGCGGGCGTCAACCGGTGGCCATTTACTTTAATAAACTCTCTCAAACTGTCGACATTCAAAAAACGCAGGAAGAATTTCTAAATTCAAATGCACTAAAAATGGCAAAAAATATGCATTTAACAATTTTTCCCAAAAGCAATTGAGTAACCAAGCGAAGCCCCTAAACGAACATTTCGGCAAAATGCCCGCCCACCTTCAAATTGTTGAGGCGATAGCGGTCGATGAGAAGAAAACGTTCGATCAGCGGAATCTCCACGCAATTGATCAAATGAGCCTCGCAGCGATCCTTCAGCCAATCCATCTGAAAGTGGTCGGCCAACTTGAGCAGGGCGAGCACATTTGTTGCTGAACACGTCAAAGAAATTAAAAGTTTTTATCGTGGCGAGCTCACGATTGGGAAGAGTTCGACCGTGTTGAAGATGGTCGTTGATGGTCTCCAGGAATTGCATGAACTGCTCCATCGTGATGTCATGGCCGTCCAAATTTAGCGTTCGCTGCTGCTTCTCCTTCATCTCCACGCTGAGCATCCGTTTGACTACCGGCGAGACGACCATCAACCAATGGGCGGACACCGTAACCTGATGGTCGCCGATGTGTACGGTCAAATCGTCGTCCGGAGAGCTGAGCGGCGGACACGGACTGGAAAATTAAAAAAAAAAGTTTTGTAGAAATTTTAAAATTTTTATCTCACTTCTCGATCACTTCCCGCTTTTTGAGACTTCTGATAACGATAGATGGTGAGTCGTTGCAACGGATCCACGTTGTTTGGCCTCTGTCGAGTATGATGGGCTAAAATATTCGACTCGAGAAAACTATCGGGTTTTTTGAGTCTCGGGCTCGAGTCTCGGGGTAAAGTATCGGGCTCGCGCTCGAGTCTCGAGTATCAAGAAATTTTGGGTCTCGTGCAGCACTACCATCTAGGGTTCCAAAAAAAATTATTCACTTTTTCAATTTGCTGTGTTCCCCATGCCCATTTCCATGAAACAATTTGTGCCACCGGCCCCGACCCAAGCGTTGGATGTGAAGCAACAGCGTCTTTGATTTGCAAAATTAGCGTCCGGTTGGACATCGTAAACTCGCTGAAAATGGTGAAAGCCAAAGCTAAATTCGTGAAAAGGTGTTTCCAATAAAGGGTGCTTTTTTTACATTGAATTTATTAAAAACGAATTGAACCGCTTGGCTTTTTTAAAAAATGATTCTTCTCATTTAGAGCTTTTGAATTGCATCTTGTTTGTTTGAAGCTATAGAATTTTAAAATTGCTGGCACTTGAATTCCAAAATTTCCCGGGAAATTCCGGAATTGCCCGATCTGCAAAATTTCTCGTATCCGAAATCCGTACCCAACTTTTTTCCCCATTGGTCAGGGTAGGGGGACGAGTTGGGTGCCATTTAAATTAAGCCTAACAGATTTACAAAAATGTTATTACATTTCTGCAAACGCAGTCCGATCACGGAATTCCGAATTGATGTGGCGGCATAAACAAACATCAATACATCCCGCTGTACAGTACTTTTTCGTTGAAAGATCAGTGATCATTTTTTCGTCGACAATAATAAATTTGTCATAAATATTATCCATTACGGCCATTCTGCTGAGTTGCTTTTGAAAAATGCTAAACTAGAAGATTGTGTAATTAAGGCGGGAATTTGTGGCGCAAGGACAATTTAGTAGGCAATTATTTGACTTATTTTATCGATAATTAAACATTTCTTAAAAAATTGATTTATGGAGCTCAGAGGATTTTTCATGAGAGCAGCAAGAACTTAAAGGAATCAAAATTTTAGCAAAATTAGGCATTTTGCTTCGGAATTTACGAAAATTTTTCAAAAAAAATTACGTGAGTGGAGGATGTGCGGGGAAATTTTTTTGAACATTTTAATAATATTTGTTGAAAAAATTGAAGCAAAAATTAAGGAAGATGTGATGAATTTATTTCAAAAATTCTTGGTTTGCTCGCATTATAATTAAAAAATATTTAAAAACTAATAAACATTTTTTGGGAGGAGATTATTTGAGTAGAGGAAAACGATAAATAAGTGCTTGCAATCAAGCGGATTCGAACCCGACACACAACATTCGACTTGTCGGAAGACAAACCACTAAGACACCGAGTTACTTGAGAGGCCTTGTAAAAAGATTGAAATTTGTCGCTCGATGATGCCATCATTTGGGGTGTAAATTTAGTCCCGGTCTCGGCGGGACCAAAAAACCAGAAGTCCCGGACCGGTCCCGTCCCAGCATACTTTTAAGCCCAACCTTTCGGTCGGACAATTCCAAAAATTATACACAAAGATCCCCAGACCACTTTAGTACCTTTCGGCCTTGTGGTTCAACGCACAGTGCAATTTCTGAATTCTTATGGAAAAACTAAAACAAATTTTTGATAGGGTGCGTTGATGTCCAATTACTCTCGCCGTCTAACATTCTCTCCTTTTATGCGCACTATTTCTTCAAAGAATAAAATATTCCCAAAATTTAAATGAAATTTAACATTTGATAAATTCGTTGCGATTCCACCTCATTTTAACAATTTGAAAAATTGCGAAAAAGCTAAATTTTTACTTACACGTGGGCAAGGGGCATTTTGAACGATGTTCCATTAGGGAACGATTTTCCGTTAATGGATATATTATATTGTACGTTGGACCTTTTGATAGCGTGCCCCCCAGTCTCACTAGTGGACCTGCTGCTGCTGCTGGCGAACGTAGGTTCGTCCGTGCCTCTGTGGGAGGTTTAGCCGTGACCTTTCCGATTTCCATCTCTACCCCACCAATTTTTTTTTCTCTAATTTCACCCTTTTCAACACACAACGGCTTGGCTTCATTGTGCTTCTCTGACTCATTGTCCCAACGCCAAATCGCTGCCAAATTTTTGTTTTTCGCTGACATTCTCTTAAACACATACGCCCCCTGCTCACCTTTTCCCCGGCGGCGTCGGCGTCGTCGGTGGCACAACCATCTCTGCTTCTCTTGCGCTTAAGCACATTATTCACTTGTCATAGTGGCCTCGCCGCTCTCTCACACTGTCCAGCAACACTATTTCGTCGGTGCTGACTGCGGCGCAAATGATGCTGTCTCTTATACACATCTAGATGTGTATAAGAGACAGGAACAGGAACAGAACAGGCCAAGCTAGAACAGGGTAAAAATTGAAGAATTGAACTTTTATTGAGTAATATATTCGAAATTTTCCAACTATTCATTATAATCTCACGTGACGCAGTGGTTAAACTGATTGACGTGATTCAATTTTACCTAAGGTTCAACTTTTCCTCGTGAAAATCTTTTTTATTTAATTTTTTATTGTATAATGGTGAGTGATGCCTGGGGCTGTGGGTTCGAACTTCGAACCTCCGACTGTGTAAATGATTTTTTTTCTCTCTTTTTATGAACTTTGATGTAACATTTTTTTCAAATCCAATTCCTGTTTTTTCCAAACTCTCATTGTACTTCTGGCAAACCAGTGTTTGCTCGCTGCGTGAATCGATGTCTTTTTTGTGAAAATCCAAAATCTCTATTTTGTCATGGATGGTAAACGCTCGTCGCTTTCGTTTGTTCGGTGGATTTGTTGAGTCGTCTTCGTCTTCTGAAGTGTCACAGTTGAATATTCGGTTCATAATTGATGGACAGCGAAGACGCTGATGTTGAGGGCTTGTCTATGACGGATGGTGCTGTTTTCACAATATTCGCGTTTTCTTCGGCTGCAACCTCATCACGAAGCCAACATTCACAACAGACGACTTTTGCGCCATATCCTTCC
>MEIZ01000047.1:295683-307475 GCA_001723225.1 Globodera ellingtonae
AAACAAATAAATAGGTAACAAAACAATTTTGAATAGAGAGAGAGAGCTGTCTCTTATACACATCTAGATGTGTATAAGAGAACCCTGCCGATGTGTGGTAAAAGCAAACAAATAAATAGGTAACAAAACAATTTTGAATAATAAAAAGTCGTTTTCAGATGAGAGAGAGAGAGATGGCACAATTTTAGAAAGTAAAAAGGCTCATTTTACAGAAAATGGATTTTCTAATGAAAAATGCCAAAATGCACTTCTTCTTTTTTTAGGAAAATCCATTGTCCGCTCGTGGTCATAAATTTGGGATGTGTGGTGGTGGGGAGGGGCGGGAACATCAATTGCGGGAGTGGACAGTGTGCTCATTATTTTATTCACCAAAAAATTGATGATTTTTGATTTTAAGCGGTGGCAAGGCGTTGTTTTGATGCACAAAGTCGAAGACGGACTCCGCGAATTGGGCCAAGTCCTGTCGCACCGCCGCCTGTTGGTGTTGTTCAAGTTCAATGCATGACGGCCAAGTGAGCATGAAGTTGTCGACGAGTGCGCGAGCTGTTGTTGAGCCGTGAAGCAGCGCCTGTTCACGCTCTTTCATAGTGTACCAGAACTCTTCCACCAGCGTGTTTGATTGGCTGAAGCTGCTGCTGCCGTCGTTGGCACTTTTGGTTGCCTGCCTGATTAGGGAGTGGTGAGTTTGGATTCCGATTTTTTCTGATTTTTTGAACCTCTTAAAAGAGTACGGGTACACGAATATGCCCGCAAAATGTGCTTTTCGGCATTCGAACAAAGAGGGTACCCCTGAACACGGTACCGAAAACAAAGGAAAATATCGGTCATACGGTCCAGACTCAAAATCGAACGAAATATATATCAATCGACTCATCTCGGTATGTAATGTAAGAATCCGAAAATAATTTTGTTGGGAAACCATTCCCTGAAGAGTTACAGACCCGGGACTGAAGTATCTGTTGACTGGGGACTCAGTTGTATACTGATAAAAAAAATGGGAAAAATCACTCAGATTGTCTTTCAAAATTAAGAATTTAAATGCGTTTTTGAACCGGTTTAAAATTTTGAAAATTAAAGAAAGAGCGACTTTTAAGTAAAAGCCCGTTAGGGGGAAAAGTTAGACAGTAATGTGGAAAATATCAGCCAAAGTACCGCCCGCTCGACTACGGCGGCCAGTAGGTGGGGCGAGACTCTGGAAGAAGTCCGCGCTGCTTCTTCATACTTTCATCAGCCTCATTCTTTTTGCATTTTCAGTGTGTTCGTCGGAGTTTCTGTTGTTATGATGAAGATCAAGCATCTCTTTTGACTATTTATTCCACCTAACGATCAACTGTAATCTTGAATTAATGTTGTTCAGACTTCTTCCCGGCCTTTCATTATTATATCCGGCTTTTGTTACTTAAAAGTCGTTTTTCCTTAATTTTCTCATTTTTCTTTAATTTTCAAAATTTTAAACCGGTTCAAATTTGAAAGCCTATATGAGTGATTTTTCCATTTTTTAATCATTGGACAACTGAGTCCCCAGTCAAAGACACTTCAGTCCCGGGTCTGTAACTCTTCAGGGAATGGTTGCCCAACAAAAATTTTTTTCGGATTCTTACATTGAAGACCGAGAGGAGTCGATTGATAAATATGGAGTCGATTGATAAATATATGTATTTCGCGGTACACCTCGATTGGGCGCGCACGATTGGGCGCGCACCTTTGGGCGCGCACGTTTGGGCGCGGCACGATTGGGCGCCGACAAGTTTTTCGTTAAAACTTTGTTCAAAGTCAACCAAACTCAACCAAACCAAACATGCTTGTTATCATTCGAAAGCCTGTAATAAGTAGAAGCTTACAAAGGCAAAAGCTAAGCGATTCGACTTAAACAAAGAAAGTTATGACACCATAACTAAAAGTTGGCACGAAAAATGGAAATTTTTAAACGTTTTAAGCTATAACTTTTTTTTGAAAAGCCAAATCGGTTAGCTTAAGCTTGATAAAAGGTTCAACATACTAAGAGCTTTCGTATGATACCAAGAAGTTTTGGTTTGGTTGACTTTGAACAAAGTTATAACGAAAAACTTGTCGGCGCCCAATCGTGCGCGCCCAAACGTGCGCGCCCAATCGTGCCGCGCCCAATCGTGCGCGCCCAATCGTGGTGCTCCGGTATTTCGTTCGATTTTGAGTCTGGACCGTATGAGCGATATTTACCAAAACAACACAAACTCGATGCTCAATTTTCGATGTCCAGACTAGCTTGTAAGTTTTCAGAAATCGGACATCAAATTCGACAACCGAGCCCGGCACTCGAATTGCTGACACCCCCGAAGCGTCGTTACTGAATTTTGAACGCTCGCAAAGTGGTGGAAGGAAACTAGGTGAGCGTGACTGGTACTGAAATTTCTAGTCTTTGGACGGGACTGGTACTGAAGTCTTTTTCTATTTTTGGACTCAACTTTGGTCCGGGTTCTTTACAACTCTTATTTTGGTACATTAGTCCCGATTTTTTGTGGAATCAAAAATTTACATAGGTTTTTGCCGATCTTTGGCCACTTCCGGCGGCACCGAAGGCTTTTGCTGGTCCTTGGCCACGGGCGGCACAGAAGGCTTTTGCTGATCTTTGGCCACCTCCGGCGGCACCGCAGGCTTTTGCTGATGTTTGGCCAACACCGGCGGCACAGAAGGCTTTTGCTGATCTTTGGCCACCTCCGGCGNGGCGGCACAGAAGGCTTTTGCTGATCTTTGGCCACCTCCGGCGGCACCGCAGGCTTTTGCTGATGTTTGGCCAACACCGGCGGCACAGAAGGCTTTTGCTGGTCCTTGGCCACTGGCGGCACCACAGGCTTTTGCTGATCTTTGGCCACTGTCGGCGGCACCAAAGGCTTTTGCTGTTCTTTGGCCACCACCGGCGGCACGGAAGGCGCCGTCGTCGTCGGCCCCGATTCTTTGATGCTGTTAGGAAAAGCATTGATCAGAGAGCAATTGGGCAAAAAGAAGTACCGTTTAACACACGCAACAATAGTGATTTCGTCGTCACTGTCCACTGATTGGCGTTTTGTTGCCAATGCCAACGGCGGGCCCTGAAATGGCTGTGTTCGATTTTATGGCAATTTCATTTTAAAGGCATATTTCTCTTTTAAGGCTTCATTCTAAACCAGTGATGTCCCGGTGGCCATTTTTTCTGCGGTTCCGGTTCCAAATTTTACGTTTTGCCAACTTTGCGTTTTTTGAATTGTTTTGAGCGGTTTTAAATGCTTTTAGGTCAAAAGATGCCGAACAATTTTGAAATCGAAAAACCTTCGAATTCGGGTCCCCGGGGTTCGAAATCGATCGACATTTAGGTTTTTGATGAGTTCGCAAAACGCACCATTTTTGCTGGGTTGGCAAAACGTAATATTTTTGCTGAGTTGGCAAAATGTACAATTGGCAAAACGAACGGACCACCCTCATTTTGTTAAGAAAATTACTGCAAAATTTCTAAATTATGATTGATTTTCACGCTTACCTTTTTGATGACGTCCGGCACCGCTTTAGGCTTTTCCTCAATTTTGGGGGCATCCAATGTGCCCTGCTCCAGCGACGTGCGCAACTTGTTGATCTCCACGTCCTTCACCTCCAATTCCTCCTCGAGCCCATCGCAACGCACTTGAAGCTCGCCGACTTTCTCTTCTAAGCCTTGCACATCGTCCTCTAACTCATGCACCAGTTCTTGAAGACGAACACCCAATGCTTGCTGTTCATGAAGTTGCCCTTGCTGCTCAACATTGCCTGACAACAACAGAACATTCTCTTCCCGGCACGCTTCCTTCTCCTGCACGACACGGCTGAACGCCGTTTGCAGCAGGCATACTTTTTCGACCAGTTCAGTCCACAGCAGTTTGTGCTGCGCGAGTTTGGCGTTGCTGTCTTCCTTTTCCTCCCAGCATTTGGTGAACGCCTTGAAGTACTCGTGCGCAGTCCGGAAGTAGACGTCGGCATCAAGCATCACCTTGCAACAACGATCACGTTCACAGCCGTCAAGCTTCTCTCTCGCCCAAACGAGTGTCTGAAAATGGCATTTAAGGGAAAATGCCGTACAAAACAAAGAGAAAAACCTTGGGCGCCGCCAACCAGATGTTCGAACTGTTGAATGCAGCTGATGGGCCCTGAATACATCAACCTTGCAAATCAACATTCTGATTGCGAACTAGAGCAGGCCGGACCTGGTACTGAAGTCTCCAATTTTGGGACTGAATTTCCTCCTTATAAAATCCCGGTTTTTTCAAAATTCAAATCTTTGTTTTTGACCATTTGTCCCGGTTTTTTTTTTGAACGGGATTTGATTAGTTATCCCACCGTATAAAATCCCGGTTTTTAATGTTTTCAATCCCGATCCCGGTGTTCCCCAAGAAATCCCGGTCCCGGCCTACTCTATTGCGAACCCACCGATTCCTTTGAGTTGTTGTGGCTGCCAGGTTTGTCCATGTCCAAAATTGTTGTCCGTGCCGACACCTAAAATTGGATCAAAAGATTAAGACGTAAAGCCGATGGCGTCGTATTTATCGTTATTAGTGTAGTTCATAGGGAATAAACGAGCTTTGGCTCAAATGATTCGTTTTTTTGTTTGCATTGAGTTTGGCATCAAATTATTTTTATGCAATTTCAACTGTGCACATACATACCAGGGATGTTGATATCGTCTCCTCAAAATACGATACACGATATACAATATTTACGATACACCAAAATACGGTACGACTTTTTTACGATAGCCGATACGGCCAAAATTACGATACGATACGATACCCATCCCTGGTATATACATTTCGCTGCAACTCATATCCGCCAAACTGCACATTTTTTTGTGAAATTAGAAACGAAAAACGTAATCAAATGCCCTCCCACTAGCCATGTCTAACTCCTTTTAATTTAAAATCTGGAAAATTTGAAACCAAAATTCGTCTAATCATTTTTCTCAAGATTTTAGTGAAGATATCAATTGCAGCGTCCTTAGACATCCCGCAAAAATGTGACTCAAAATGCCAAACTCAAGAGTTCATGCCTGCTAATTCCTCACCAGAATTAACATGCCACGGTAAAACGAAATCTTTGGATTTAAACCAAGACACAATTTCCATGGGGTAAGAAAAGTAAAACCGGCCCTTTTTTGTTGATACCGGGGAAACCGGATCCGGAGACAGTTTGACGCCGGCCGTTTTGGCTCGGTCCCCATATCTTTTTAATTAGGAAAGTAAATCAAACAAATTTGTTATCATCAGAAGCTCCTCCCCCCAATTTGCTGAACTTTTGATCATGTGAAAGCTAATTGATCCGTCTTTTTCAAAAAAGTTATTGCTTAAAACGTGTGAAAGTCGCCATTTTTCGTGCCAACCTGCCGCGCTGATTTGTGAGTCAATAACTTTTTTTGTTTATCTCGATTCGCTGAGCTCTATTCTATAATAACATCTACAGACATTGTGCTTTCGAATGATACCAAGATTGTTTGATTTGGTCAAATAAGCAAAAAGTTATTATCTTTCAAACTTGTCAACGCCAA
This sequence comes from Globodera ellingtonae, assembly GCA_001723225.1. Lineage (NCBI taxonomy): Eukaryota > Metazoa > Nematoda > Chromadorea > Rhabditida > Heteroderidae > Globodera > Globodera ellingtonae. The sequence continues at coordinate 301,205 of MEIZ01000047.1, forward strand.
AACAACGATGCCAAACTGTCCAACAGGGGAAACGGGGCCCCCTTTGCCGCTCCCATAAAATTTAGCATCAATCCGTCGATTAACCATATACACCTTCACAAAGTCTCACCAAATTTCCAGATCAATCCAGAATGTCTTACAAAATCACTGTCAAAGGGACGACTGACTCCCTAAAAGGCTCAAGTTCACAAAATCGGAGAGAGCGGCAAACGGAGACACAAAGAACGGAGAAAGCAGCGTGAATAAAAATGTCGCACTTTTAAATCTAAAACAAAAAATATTGCTTTAAGAGAATTGAAAAGAATGCGGTATAATTATTTTGAACATGTTTGAGTTTTCTAAAAAGCGTTCGAATTCGGGTCCGGGTTCGAAATGGATGTCATTCGGAACCTACGCCCCCTAAAGCACCTCGAAACTTTTTTTGCGACATCTAAAAATATATTTTTTGAAAACGGGGCAACACTAACTTAACTACCTATTAGGGCTGTTCGAGACTTGAAATTTACCGAGACTCGAGAGCGATAAATGACATCAAGACTCAAGACCGAGACTTGACCCCAAGAAATGACACCGAGACTCGGGTTCCAAAAAAACCGGTAAATTTCTCGACTCGAGACCGGTACTCTCGAACAGCCCCACTATCCGCTCGTTCTAGTAGCGCAAATTACGAAAGAATGGAAGTGTTGTGCCGTGCTAATGCTCATTGATCAAAAAGGTGCCCGAAAAATGAGAGCACACAGACGCGCGGACTTCTTAGGGCTGTCTCTTATACACATCTAGATGTGTATAAGAGACAATGACAATAAATGCCAATGGCGATCGATATAATAAATTGCTGTTGGGTGCGGAGAAGGTAAGTGAAGTGACTTGACTGGTCAAGGGGGAGAGAAATGACCTGTGAACAAAATTTGCGAAATAAGGACAGTGATGAGGGTCAAAAATAAGATACCGTATATACTCTTGTAATCCCCCACCCTCCAATAATCCCCCACCCTCTAATAATCCCCCACTTTCTGAGTAGGGTGCAAAATAATCCCCCACCCTCTAATAAGGCCCCACTCTCTGAGTAGGTTGGAAAATAATCCCGCATGGGGGATTGTAGGAGTATACACGGTAGTACCTATTGCTGCATTTTGCTGGCAAAAATAAGGACAATTTACAAAATGTATTTTTTGGTACACACCTATCCTATGCTGGCACTTATTGATTTTATAGGTAGCAGCACCCAACAAAGCCAACCAATACACCTACTTACTGGGAACCAATCTAGTCAAGAAATACAACCCAGTAACCCATCACGAAAATTGTCTTCAGACCTTACTAGAAAAGAAAAATATGTGAGGTTTTTAATCATATTTTTTCTCGCCACGCATGCACCAGCAGAACCGGAGGACGAAAAGCCAACTGTTTCTATTTTTGTCGATGCACGTTGAGAGAATGTGTGTCGAATTATTGATAAAATGAGTGAGAAGGAAAAATTGAACGGCCTTTCGTTGGGGCAAAATGTGAGAAGGAAGGGCTATCAGCGGACAAAAATAGGAAGAAAAGGAACAATAAAACAAACATTCAAAGGGTGGGAAGGGATGAGCAAAGACTGAGGAGTTAAATGTTACTGGAAAGTGAAGAATGATACATTTTGCTAGAGAGGGCCGTATATTTATGCGGCCAAAAAATAGGCGGGGCCAGAGAACGCACGCACGCGTGCCATGTTGTCACGTGCTGATTGGCTGTTGGACGGTTTGCAATTCGAACGACGTGTGCGTCGAATTCCATAAGACGGCGAAGGATTGGGCCACCCCCCCCCCCGCCCCATTGTTTGTTTGTGTCTTATCCCAGATTTCTGTCCCGGACATTCAAGTGCCTGTCAACGACAACTTTCTGCCTTCGAAATGGATTGTTTTAAATATTCTTGAAATTATCGGTCGTTGCTTTTGGTTTAATACCACCCCCAAGGCAAACAATAAATTTTCACAAGTTTTACATTTCATTTTTTGGTTGGACGAAATTATAAAACCATAGGGGGAACCCTTTGTGTTTTGCAACATTGGACCAATTTACTTAACAAAATTGTTAAATTTTCAAAAAAAGTAGAATCTCAAAAAAAAATTGGGGGTTACACTACGTTTTGCCAACTGTACATTTTGCCAAGCCAGTAAAAATGGTACGTTTTGCCAACTCAGCAAAAATGTTTTTGCCTCCGATCATTTTGCCTCCGGTACGTTTTGGCAATGTTACGTTTCTTGAATGATTTTGAGCATGTTTTTGAATGTTTTTAGGCCCAAAGATGCCGGAAAAATTTTGAAATCGAAAAACCTTCGAATTCGGGTCCGGGGTTCGAAATCGATCGAAATTTAAGTTTTTGATGAGTTGGCAAAACGACCATTTTTGCTGGTTTGGCAAAACGTACCATTTTTGCTGGGTTGGCAAAATGTACAGTTGGCAAAACGTACCGTTGACAAAACGTTCGTTGGCAAATATTAGCCATTGTGGCTTTTACTAAGTATTGTGGCCAATTTTGAAAGATGCTAAAATAGAACGTTTTATATACTTAATTAAGGCTGGAAATTTTGCGCGGGGACAATCGCGAAAACGCTAAATCAGTTTAAAAAAAGTCAATTTGAATAAATCAGAGTGCGCATCTGTCCTTTTTTTAAAGATTTGTCCTTTATTTGGGGTACACGTCCTTTTTTGTCCTTTATTTGAGATTTCTGGAGCTTTTTGAAGAATTTTTGTTTAAATTTGAATAATCTTTAGACAGATGGCCAAATGTGTTAATTTTCAAGAATTTTTCTCATTCTTTTTTGAATTTTCGCTTAAAAAATGTCCAAAATGTAACAATATTTGCATTTTTATCCAAATTCTATTGTACTGATTTTCAGGATAATTCGAATTTTTGGACCAATTTCTTACGAAATTAAGTCGAAAATCAAAAAATTTTCCCGGCGGCGCCTATCGGCACCGTCGGCCCTTCCCATTGCTAATAGTCTAAAAAAATTCGGCCATTTTTTTAAATTTTGGTTGCAATTTCCTTAACAAAATTGAGTCAATAATTCAAAAATTTCTCGGCGGACCTCCCCCCCCCCACTAAAGCAAAATTCGCAAAAAAAAAATTGCATTTTTGAAATCGAAATCGGCAAAATTTTCGAAAATCCAAAGGAGCAATTTCCAACCCCCAAATGTTGAGGAAAATTGTTGGTGGAGAGAAATATGATTAAAAAAGTACTTTTCATGCCAAAAATAAAGATTTTACTGCATTTTTGAACATTTTGTAAAATGTCCTTTTTTCGGGCCCCAAAATCTTTTTTTTTACCCTTGGTCCTTTTTTTTGAAAATTTTCGATGCGCACCCTGGAATAAATTGATACATGTATGTGTGCCTAGAATCCGAATCTTGTCTCGATTTTGACCAATTCCTAACCCGGACCCTAAATCGAACATTTTTTAGAAATGGAACAAAACCGCGCAATTAAAAAAATCAAAAAAGGAGTTTATTAAAAAACGCGTTGGTGAAAAACAAGTTGAATTTACCGGACTGGACAACACAAAAATAAGAAGGAAAAACAGAATGCATGGAGGTCAAAAGTAAGGGACGGGGGATGGCTTCTATAGTAAAAGTACAGACGAAGAATAACAAACAAATGACGAAATCGTGTGTGGACTTTCGCCGAGTACCTAAGCCAAAATCGGGCATTTCACTGAGACCTTGCATCATATTCCTGTGCCTTTGATGATGAACGAATAATTTTCTAAACCAACTAACGAATACACTGAGAAGAAATAAATATGTACAACAGACACCACATAATCCAGACACGACCGGGGGGGGGGGTCAATTTCAAAAAAATCCGATTTTTTGAACATTTTTTTCTTTGACCCACCTCTGATTCCGACGACACACTATTGATCAAAAATGTGCCTTCTGCGCCTGGCCGCATTCATCGCATCTAGTGCGGGGTTGCGTTTTGTTGGCAGCGGTGGGATAAGTAGCGGAAGCGGAGGCCGCGGGGCACCTGGAGGCGGCGGCGGCTGTGCCAGCGGTGTGACTAAATTTTATTTTATTAAATCAAACTATGAAGAAGCACACAGACGCGCGGACTTCTTACGGAGCCCGGAGTCTCGCCCCACCTACTGGCCGCCGTAGTCGAGTGGGCGGTACTTTGGCTGCTGTTTTCCACATTACTGTTTAACTTTTCATCTATCGGGCTTTGATGTTTAAAACTCATTTTTCCTTAATTTTCTACCGACAAATTCGTAATTTTGAAAGCCTATATGAGTGATTTTTCCCATTTTAATCAGTGGACAATAGACAATTTTTGGATGGACCAAAGGTCCCCCCTATGGTTTTTGGCCAGAGGGGCTATATTTTTTTTCATAGTTGGTTCCGCGCAAAAATTTTTGCAAATTCGTGCGTTAGGCTTAGAGTGGAGTCGATTGGTATTTGATTTGGGTTATTTCGTTTCTGGGCCCTATGATCAACATTTACCCTTTTTTCTTACCTATCTAGACGCCTATTTTGAGATTTTTCGAGCCTAATAGCATCCCTGGTCATCAATGGAGTGGTTGTCCAATATTATCAATAATCCTCAGCAATTGAACTTGACGAAAGGGAATGACACGAAAAAGCGATTATGTGGAACGAGATGAGCAATATGCACAATTTATCTCGGGCGTGCCAACCGACAGCTTTGGCATAAATTTAAAATTTTTACTTGATATAAAACAATTTTGTTCCTAACCAATTTTTTTAAAATTTTGACTAGCCTCCCTATTATAACGGCGCCCAACCGACCCCAATCGCACCATCACATCCTACTTCTGCCATTTGAATTGTGATTGGAGATAAACGGCAAACGCCGTATGTTGACGACAAATTTGTCGTTTATCGTTTGTCTCTGTCGTTCGTAATAGAGTGCGGCAAAATCGCATTTGCGGGATCCCGCTGCGGGATTTTTTTTCCGAAAGTCGTGCGGGAGCGGATTTGCGGGATAAATCCCGCAAAATCCCGCCAATCCCGCATTTTAAATTTGCGGGATCCCGCTGCGGGATTCGCAATCCCGCAAATCCCGCATTTTAAATTTGCGGGATCCCGCGCGGGATTGCGGGATTTTTTCAAAAAAAGCAAAACACCTTTCATTGAACCGAATCGTTCAATTTTAGTATCATTGAATGCTCTTATTTGTCTGTAACTACTTGTAACTAGGGCCGGGGTTTTAACCCGGGACCGGAACCGTGAAAGCCGGGATCGGAATTTTGACTTTTTAAAACCCGAGATTGGGATTAACAGGGATTGACAATGGGGGATTTTTTTTTTGTTCAAACATTTTTTCGAAAATCAAGTTAAGAAAAATGCAATAAAAAGGGGAAAACACACCCCTAAACAACTCTTTTTTTTGGCTTGACCCCTCTCCCGAAAAAATTTTCTGGCTAGCCTTGGGGTCGGCGCTCACTGACAGCTATTAAAATAAATTTGCACTGTAGGGGTTTGAACCTCCACACTTTTGAACCTCCACACTCAAATCTTACGGACCGCACCAGTCACCACTTAGCCACACTATGTCTTGATTCCTAACCAAAAATCCCACCCCACCTTGGTACTTTAATTTGAATGATTTGGCAAAATGTCAATCCTAATTTTGAATAAATGACATTATTCACTAACAAAATGATCAATCCCGCAAATCCCGCACCTAAATTGCGGGATCCCGCTGCGGGATTTTTTTTTTGAAATCTTTGCGGGAGTGGATTTGCGGGATTAATCCCGCAAAACGCAAAAAATGCGGGATTGCGGAGCGGGATCCCGCAAAATCCCGCGCGGGATCCGCTCCCGCGCCGCACTCTAGTTCGTAATTGTGATTGGCCCCAGAATAGGGATGGAACGCCAACCATTAAGAAGTCCGATTTAAGTAAAAGTAGCAAAAAATTAGAAATCCATTTGAATTGCATTTCAATTTTATTTCAGATTCGTGCGTTAGGCTTAGAGAGAGTCGATGATATATAATTTGTGCAATTTGGTGAGGTACACGTATTCTTGAATTTTTCCAAAATTTCGTTAAATTTTCAAAAAATTACCTCATTCATTAGTAAAGCAGTTCGCAAAAAGATAATTGGATTTTTCAAGATCCAAATGGGCAAATTTTCAAAATCCAAGAATCGATACGGCCCTGGTCTCGGGAGAACACAAAAATACTGCTGATTTCAATTTCCTAGTCTAAATCCGAAAACTTTTCCGTACTGGTTTAGGGGCTTCTCTTCCTTCTCGAATCTGGGTTTTG
>MEIZ01000047.1:317511-327547 GCA_001723225.1 Globodera ellingtonae
AGTACAGACAAATAACAACAAACAAATGACGTACCGTATACACCTCTTGTAATTTCACATGCGACATTATTTTTTAGCCTCCTCAAGTCCTGGACTTTTCGACAGTAGCGGGCGATTCGACATCGGATTTTCCGACAGTACAACAAATTCAAAAAATAAAGTTTATTGATTTTTCAAAAAAAATTTATATGTAATCTATATTCGAAAGACATCAATATAAATTTAATAATACAAATATTGGTTAGATGGATCTTCGGCCACTTCCGCTGGCCCCAAAAATTTTTTGAGAAAAAAATCATAAGGGGGACCCTTTTAGTTTGAAAAATTTGTAGTTTTTGGACCAAAGTAGCATCCCTCTGGTCATCAATGGAAAGTGGTTGTCCAATATTTCATCAATAATCCCTCAGCAATTGAATTTGACAAAAGGGAATGGAATGGCACGAAAAAGTGATTATGTGAAACGAGAAGAGCAATCCGCACAATTTATCTCTCGGGCGTGCCAACCGACAGCTTTGGCATAAATTTAAAACTTTTTACTTGCATATAAAACAATTTATTTTGTTGTTCAATAACCGAAATTTTTTTTTAATATTTCGACTATCCTCCCTATTATAACGGCGCCCAACCGACCCCAATCGCACCATCACATCATCCTACTTCTGCCCAATGGAATCAAAATTGGCGATACAAATAAGAATCTAAGTGTGCTTAGAATAAGGCTATCGATTCCTGTGATTTTTTGGTTACCCGCCGATTGGTTTCTCCAGAAAAATGGTCGGGTTGGAACCACTAGCCATTAAGAAGTCCGATTTAAGTAAAAGTAGCAGAAATTACAAATTTATTTGTGTTGCATTACATTTTTATGCGTTTTTGTCAACAATAACCCCGAGATGGGCTCGATAAAATTATAAAAATAGTGGTAAGACAAGACAATTTGTCGATTGAAATTTGAATTTCATAAAAAATTCTCATTATAAAACTCATGGCGCCTCTCTATTGTCGCATGGCCAGCTCATACAAAAATTCTTTGTTTATGGAAGGCGACAGCTACTCATGATTTGCCCTCAAAAACTCTCTCAACTTGTCGGCATTCAAACGACGCAGAAAGAAATTCTAAATTGATGCAAATTTGTGTAAATTTTTTTTCTCAAAACCCAGATTCGAGAAGGAAGCGAAGCCCCTAAACGAACAGTTCGGCAAAGTTTTCGGGTTTAGACAATTTTCTTAACAAAGTTCGTTTACAACACCGCCGGACCCTCTAAAAGCTTAGTTGGGCTAAAAAATGGGTACTTTCCTGTTATGTGACCACAAGCCAAAATTTTAAAAAATCAACAAAGGGGGAGTTGATCCATTTGACGAGATTTTATCAGCAATTGTTGCATTTATGCCTCCAAAGTAGCGGAATTTGCGCGCCCTTTGTTGATTTCGCGCCCTTTGTTGATTTACGCGCCTTTGTTGATTTACGCGCCCCTTTGTTGCTTTTTTAAAATTTTGGCTTGTGGTCACATAACAGGAAAGTACCAAAAAATGGACGGGGTCAGTTTCTCACCTTTAAATTGCTGAGGCGATAGCGCTCGATGAGAAGGAAACGTTCGACCAGCGGAATCTCCATGCAATTGATCAGATGAACGTCGCAGCGTTCCTTCAACCAATCGATTTGGAAGTAATCGGCCAACTTGAGCAAGGCGAGCACATTTTGTTGCTGAACGCGTAAAATGAATTAAAACCTTTTTGTCGCCACTCACGATTTGGAAGAGTTCGGCCATGGAGAGCATTGAAGGAGATGGACTCCAGGAATTGCATGAACTGCTCCATCGTGATGCCATGGCCGTCCAAGTTGAGCGTCCGCTGCTGCTTCTCCTTCATGTCCACGCTGAGCATCCGTTTGACCACCGGCGAGACGGAGATCAGCCAACTGGCGGACACCGTAACCTGATGGTCGCCGATGTGTATGGTCAAATCGTCGTCCGGAGAGCTGAGCGGCGGGCACGGACTGAAAAAATGAAGGAAATAGTAGTTTCTGAATTTATGAAAAATTATCTCGCACTTCTCGATCGCTTCTCGCTTTTTGAGGATTCTGATAACAAAGTTAGGTAAGTAGCTGGAACGGATCTCCTCTGTTCCGCCCCTGTTGAGTGTGATGATCTAAAAAACAGTAATAAAGTAGCATCCCGTTTCCCATCAAAAATTGTTTCAAAACTTGATGATATAACTTTTCAAAATGTTCGATCGCCATTTTGGAAGAAAAATTGTAAAGAATTATTGGGAAACGGCAGGGCTCTGGCTGACGCGTGACAAAACAAAATTCGCTCATTGGGACTAAAAAATTCAGCTCAGTCGGTTCTGTATAAGTGGGCAAAACGTCAAAAAATTGGGTGATTTTATACTTTTGTTACACACTGTATCTAATTGTGAAAGTACATATTTTGTTTTTAAATGAAATTAACGCAAAAAAAAAATTTTTGGAAATACCCGCCCGATACCCGGATTTTTCGGCTACCCGGGTCGGGTATCAGACGGGTAAATACCCGAGTCGGGTATTTACCCGGTACCCGCCCGGAATTACCCGCCCGGACGAAAAGTTAAAAAAATACCCGGCCCGGGTACCCGCCCGGTACTTTTCCGAATACCCGAAAAAATACCCGCCCGGGTCCAAGCCATTTTTCCGCACCCTAATACGGATGAAGCAACATCCGACGAAACGAAAATTGGTTATTTATTGTTGCTAACATTATTGCATATCATTGTTTGCTTTCATCTTTGTGAAAATTATGTTTTGGTCTAGTGGCTTACTYGGCGAAATTAATTTCGACAGTGGCCAATTTGGACGTCCTTTATTCTTCACATGGAAGAGCTGCCCACGGATTGGGTGGAGGACGTGGGTTCGAGCCCCACCCGGGGCTAACATTTTGCCTATTCTTTACTTTATGCAAAATGCTCGAGATAACAAACGGGTGGAGGGTCAACAGCAGTATTTCAATGTGAATTTGCAAACAAACACTGCCGGAGTGTTGGCCGCGTTGATCATGACAGTGCCGGCGCTTTTTCTGAACAAGCAGTGACCAAATGGTTGCACACGCCCCGCGGGGATGGACTTCCTTCTGTTCGGCGGGAATGTAAGGACTCAAAAACCCCTATTTAAAAGTGTTAGCGAGACGGACCTTCGAATTTGTCGATTAGAAATCATTAGTTTAAAATATTCCCACATCCATCCGTATCCGAATATATCCGCGGATACCCGTGACTACCCCTCTGCTGCTGGTCAGATTCCAAGGCAACATTTTGCCGGGGGCAAATATTTGCTTTCCATAAATCTCTGCGTCAACCATTTTGCCGGGGGCAACTTTCTCACAATTCTACGGGTCAACCATTTTGCCTGGGGCAAATATTTGCTTTCTCACAACATTTTGCCGGGGGCAAATATTTGCTTTCTCACAATTCTACGGGTCAACCATTTTGCCGGGAGCAATTGCTTTCTCACAATTCTTTGGGTTAACATTTTGCCGAGGGGAAATAAAAGATTCAAATTATGATAAAGAGAGAGAGAGAGATTCATTCCCAAAAGTGAATGAATATGTTCGCTCCATTCGCCGCTTAAAAAAATCAATTTTTTTGATCCCGCTTCTTCCATCGTTTCTGCACAGGCGTTACGACGTTGTGCGCAGTTTTTCTAGAGGTGGTAGAAATTTGAAGTTATCGCCGCATGTAGCGCGAATTAGTCGCATCGGAAGTGCGGAAAGGTTTTTTATTGATTAAAAAAGGTGAGAGAGAGCGTCAAACGAGAGAAAGTTAGAGAAAGAAAGGGAATTTGTCTAATTCTCTCGCACTCTCTATTTATTGGCACACATCTCGCTTTTTGAATCGCTGTGTAGAGGATCACCACCACACCTTTCACTTTCGAAAAAAAGAATATGATGTAAAGCAGGGTTCGGATCGGGTAACGACAATTTCTAAGGATAGATGTGTTGATTTTCAAGGGAATAAAATTTATCCAAAATCAATTTTAGGGGTCAATTTTTGTGTTTTACCGAGACCGGAGCCGCCGTATCTAGCCTTGGATTTCGTTGTTGGTGGGTCCCACGGCGCCGATAGGCGCCTTCGGGGAAACAATCCTCATTTTCAAGGGCCTCGCTTAGGTTTAGGCTCCAATCGCCTGGCCAGATCGAAGCGAGTCATATTAAGCCATCATAGTTGGAGAGTTAGTTGTATCGGAAACCAGGATTTCGTTTCCGACCCGTAAAAATGTCTATTAACACTTTCAAAGCCCCAGTTTTTAATTTCCCCAATATTTTGAACTCCTTTTTGTTTTGTTTTGTTATATTCGTCAAATGATTTTCGGGCGTTTTTGGATGTTGAAAATAAAATTGGTTGTGTAGCTCAAAAAATACAAGTATTATCACATTAAATAAAGCATGCTTAACAGTAAAAAAATGCCTTTTGACGGTCCGAATTTGAATTGTATATGTGAAAATTTGCAATTCATTGTCCTCCTTTCAATAAGCATATGATTAGTGAATGAATGCCAAAAATAATATTGATTAATATAAATATGGAAATAATAGGTTAGCCAAAATATTCATTTCTTCTAAGGCTTACAACTCTCCTTAATCACTCCAAAAAGCTTTAGAAAGAAATTTGGGGTAACTTTTTTATATTTTTCATTGAATTAAAAGTTAATTTTACCCTCAAATTTTGTTTATTGGTCTTCTCAGCAAATCGGCCGGCATGAAATTGTACGCTTTTGTGCTAATTGGGCTTGCCATTTTGGCTTTGTCGGCAATTTGTAAAGCCGGGAAGAAGAAGGAGCCAGTGAAAGATGAGGACCACCCAATGGATGTTGCATATGATGCAATGTATTCACAAGTGAAGCGGAAGGTACCGTTCTGTTTGTTTTGGTCACTTTGTCCAACCCCACTGGACCATATTTGGTGCGTCCCACCCAAAATTTCGACATTTCTCCTTAAAATTTGTCGACACTTTGTCTGATTCGAACATTTTTGTTGTTCAAATTCGTGATCGGCACTTCAAAATACGCCACCATTTATTTTGAGGACAAAAGGGCTGCCAAGTGCAATGTGCGCGATAAGCCTCAAAAATTGCTCAAAAGCTTCTGATCACTTTTGCTCAAAATAGTTGTTTAGTCACAATTTTTTTCTGTCAGAATCGTGGGAAAGCGCAGACTATGGGGTGGAACACTCAGCATTACCCTGATGGTCAGCTGAAGAAACAGAAACATCACGGAGAAGGTTATGCCATTGTTTTAACTTTGAAAAAATATATTTGTTTAAAACATAATGGTTTACGAATTTAAAGTTTTAAATGCGCGTCAAAAAAGTACGGCTGGCCCCGGCAGCGACAAAAATCCGTGCAAAATGAATTGTTCGTTTTCATCTCAAAAGGTGATTTTGTATCTAAGGTGCTAAAAAATAAAACCTAAAATAGGTATAGGTGCAAAAAACCCGATGAAAAACAATCAGAGTCTCGTATTTCGTGTACCAAGCATCCCTAAGTTTTATACAGCCTATTCAGAAAGAGGATACGACATCGCGTGGGCAAGCGTCGAACTCAAACCCGTCGGATACGGTAGGTTATCAGCATGGTGTCAAGCATCCCTAATTGATACCCCATTCAGCATGATTATACGATACCGTATGTGCAAGAGCCGTCCTCAAACCCGTCGGATACGGTAGGTTATCAGCATGGTGTAACTCGGTGTCTCATATCGAGTCTCGGAAAATTTTGGGTGTCAAGCATCCCTAATTGATACCCCATTCAGCATGATTATACGATACCGTATGGGCAAGAGCCGTCCTCAAACGCGTCGTTTCAGAAAAACGATGATATGGAATCGCAGGGGCAAGCGCCGTACTCAAACCTGCTGCCGGCGATAGATTATCAGACGAACGAATTTGAGGATAATGCGTATTGGGGCAACACGCATCACCTTGATGATACGCTGAAACTGCCGCATCATGAAAAGGATTATAAGTATTGGCAACATGGTCATGATTGAATGGTGATGAACATCATTTGTTGTGATCACTTTTCACAATTATTGTGTTTAAAGATCCTCCATTTTTGTTGATTGCCTTTTTGAGCTTCTCTCTGCAACGCATAAAAATGCTAGAGCATAGTTCGCCCTCCGGCAGGAATCGGGCCCCGGAATGCTCGTAATTACGGTTGCTTAGGGCTCCGATCGGGTTAAGACAATTTCCAAGGACATAACAGAAAACTTTGGCCAAATCCAAGGACCAGGGCTGCCATAATGCGGCCAGGCGCAGAAGGCACATTTTTGATCAATAGTGTGTCGTCGGAATCAGAGGTGGGTCAAAGAAAAAAATGTTCAAAAAATCGGATTTTTTTGAAATTGACCCCCCCCCCCGGTCGTGTCTGGATTATGTGGTGTCTGTTGTACATATTTATTTCTTCTCAGTGTATTCGTTAGTTGGTTTAGAAAATTATTCGTTCATCATCAAAGGCACAGGAATATGATGCAAGCTCAGTGAAATGTCCGATTTTGGCTTAGGTACTCGGCGAAAGTCCACACACGATTTCGTCATTTGTTTGTTAGTTCGTTCATCCCCCGCCTTTTGGGTCAACATTTTCCCAAAGTGACTGGCGTTCATTCTTCCGATCAACACCGACGACTTTTGGCAGTACATTTTTTGATCAGCAGATGATTTTTCATCCCAACCCGACATGTAGGTATTTAGGTTATTGAAGCACATTCAAAAATACCTTTAAACCTCAAAAAATCGTATAAAACTGGTCCTATAACACGTATCCGAGCTCCGTTTTTACGAATGTCGAACCCCGGGCCAGAATTCGCGGAGTTCGGATACGTGTTCTAGCACCAGTTTTATACGATTTTTTGAGGTTTAAAGGTATTTTGTGGGGTGGGGGGACGAATCGTTACAAAGGGAACGAATCGGTCGATGGTCGTTCTTTTTCGGCCATTACTTTGCTTACAGAATTCTTCATTTAACAATGATATCGGTATTTTTACAATATTAATTTTATTCAAATTGACTTTGTTAGATTTAGCGTAAAGTTTTGTTGCCGAATTGTCCCCACGCAAAATCCCAGCCTTAATTACAGGGCCCCCTTACATCCTTGAATGCAAGGGCAGTCCTTAAAAATGGCCACTCGATTTTAAAAATTGGAAATGTCCTTATTTAAGAATGCCCTTCAAAATGAGAATTTGGCGTGAGCGTTAACTTTTTGTTACGAACCGGTTGCCTCGTGTTTAGAATGAGTTCAAGCCGAGCTTCGCGTCTGAAAAGCACCGTGATTTCAGTATTTCTTAAAATGATTGGATAATGAAAATTCTGACAAAGTCATCTAATTTCATAATGGCAAATTTTCGTTTTAAGGAAATTTTGGACAAATAAGTGCGCGATTTGAAAACCCGACTTTTGAGTAACAACCCGCTTGTCAACCCTTTGTGCGCTGGGGCAAAACGCCAACGGCACCAACGGCTTGGCTTGTTAGAGAGAGTAAGGAGAAAGAGAAAGTATTATAGAGAGAGCTTGAGACACAGCGCCGGCGGCCATTCTTCCTTTCCCGTCCGGGAACGTTTCCCTGCCATCCCATTGCTTTTCAAAAGTCTTTGGATAAAATGAATGGTGTCGGACGGCATCGTGCCACAGTTAATCACAAAACGTGAACACCAAACGAATTGCCTACGCCCAAGGGCAAAATGTTTTTTTTTAAATCTTTGCGCGGAATTAGCTTACCAAATCTTGAAATGCCCTTCCCAACGCTTAACGATACGTTGAGACAATTTAAGCATTGTTTGTCTTCAGTTCTTTTCAAATCTTGAAGCTTTAGAATTCCTAATGAATTCTGACCATAAAGTGCCAATCTTTTAAATACAAAAAAAAAAGCTTTTATTTTAGCATATTTTAAAATCAGCCCAGACAAAAAGACACAATGGCTAATATCTATGACAAATTTATTATTGTTGACGAAAAAGTTACCACGGACTTCACAATTCAAAATAACTGTTCCACAGGATGTAAGAACGTGTATTTTGTATGCCAGCACATCAATTCACAATTCAGTGACCGGACTGCGTTTGCAGAACTGTAATTTTTAAAAAGGCTAACATTTTCCTATTCTAAATTTCACCATTTTCAGCAATTTTAAGATAGTCAACGAGTCGCAAGTTTTGCAAATCACGGACATTGCTTCACAACATTCAGCGGATGCGTCGGGGCCGTTGGCACAAATTGTTTCATGGAAATGGGAGGGAGGAACACAAAAAATTGAAAAAGTGAATTTTCGTTGGTACAGGAGTTAGTTAGGTCTGGCCCCCCCTAGTGAAAAACTTCAAAATCAGACTCAGCAGAAACATTTGGGGTTTTCGCGGGTCCATATACAGGTTGCGTAAAAAGTTCCCGCACTTTTTTTAATTTTAATTTTAGGGTCTAAAACATCTTTATTTCAAAAAGCCGAGTTCAGAATAAAGTAGCATCCCGTTTCCCATCAAAAATTGTTTCAAAACTTGATGATATAACTTTTCAAAATGTTCGATCGCCATTTTGGAAGAAAAATTGTAAAGAATTATTGGGAAACGGCAGGGCTCTGGCTGACGCGTGACAAAACAAAATTCGCTCATTGGGACAAAAAGAACAAACGCAGCAAAGGCATATACAGGGTGCGTAAAAAGTTCCCGCACTTTTTAAATCAATTTTTGTTTTATGAATAAAAGAAAAAAAACATAAATATTACACATAAAATTAGGGTTGGACAAGAACGGGTATCCGGAACCGGAACCGGGACCGGTATCCGGGTGTTTTGGGCAAATTATCCGGGACCGGTATCCGGGTGTCCAGGATCCGGGATACCCGGGGGTTGGATCCGGGCGGGTTAAGCACCCCTAACGCCCGTTTCAGGAAGAAGAGTTATTGACAAATGAAATTAACCATCCAACTTGATTGAATTTGATTTTATTTGCTTATTTTATGCGTTTATTTACTTTTTGGGAAAAATTGCGTGAAATTTGATTTTTTATAAATTTTAATTAGTATTTCAAAAAAATTGAAAATTATCCGGTATCCGGACGGATATCCGGCTGTAAATTACTATCCGGTACCGGTATCCGGGTGTCAAGGAACCGGTGGAACCGCTATCCGGGGGACCCGGATAATATCCGGTCTTGTCCAACCCTACATAAAATGTTCATCAGAATCAGGGCTAAAACTTAATCACAACACATGTTCGAAATGAGTTCTCCTCGGCTCGATACAGGCGTCCAAACGCTTCCGAAAATTATTGCGTTTGGTCGCGCCTTTTTTTTGGCCTTGGGGCCACTACAAAATCCAGCTCTGCTTCTGTATAAAGCATTCAAAAACTTTAAATCGGCTTCTTTTACTCAAATAACGACCCCTTGCAGCTAATCTTGAGATTTTTATCAATTTTCGCGCTCATAGCTCAAAAATAAAATTAGCAGTTTTTTACGATTTGGTTTGATTAATATAACGACATTTGGCCAAGTCACTTGAAGGGTATGAAGTTATTTTATGAGCAAAGGCTTCAAACTACCAGATTTAGAGCAATTGGGGCACTGAAACCACCCTTGAGTATGTAGTGAACAAAATGGCCAAAAAAAAGTCGCGACTAAATGCTAATAATTTTTGGGCATTTTTGAGGGCTTGTAATTTGTTAAATGGCTCTTTTTCTGGGAGAAACTAACTTTTTCTATTTGTTTTCTAGCCCAAAAAACTCTGAAGAATCCAATTCTGAACTCGGCTTTTTGAAATAAAGATGTTTTAGACCCTAAAATTAAAATAAAAAAAGTGCGGGAACTTTTTACGCACCCTGTATATGGACCCGCGAAAACCCCAAATGTTTCTGCTGAGTCTGATTTTGAAGTTTTTCACTAGGGGGGGCCAGACCTAACTAACTCCTGTACCAACGAAAATTCACTTTTTCAATTTTTTGTGTTCCTCCCTCCCATTTCCATGAAACAATTTGTGCCAACGGCCCCGACGATCGTTGAATGTTGAAGGCAATGTCCTTGATTTGCAAACGT
>MEIZ01000047.1:327628-340538 GCA_001723225.1 Globodera ellingtonae
AAAATTAAAATTAAAAAAAGTGCGGGAACTTTTTACGCAACCTGTATATGGACCCGCGAAAACCCCAAATGTTTCTGCTGAGTCTGATTTTGAAGTTTTTCACTAGGGGGGGCCAGACCTAACTAACTCCTGTACCAACGAAAATTCACTTTTTCAATTTTTTGTGTTCCTCCCTCCCATTTCCATGAAACAATTTGTGCCAACGGCCCCGACGCATCCGCTGAATGTTGTGAAGCAATGTCCGTGATTTGCAAAACTTGCGACTCGTTGACTATCTTAAAATTGCTGAAAATGGTGAAATTTAGAATAGGAAAATGTTAGCCTTTTTAAAAATTACAGTTCTGCAAACGCAGTCCGGTCACTGAATTGTGAATTGATGTGCTGGCATACAAAATACACGTTCTTACATCCTGTGGAACAGTTATTTTGAATTGTGAAGTCCGTGGTAACTTTTTCGTCAACAATAATAAATTTGTCATAGATATTAGCCATTGTGTCTTTTTGTCTGGGCTGATTTTAAAATATGCTAAAATAAAAGCTTTTTTTTTTGTATTTAAAAGATTGGCACTTTATGGTCAGAATTCATTAGGAATTCTAAAGCTTCAAGATTTGAAAAGAACTGAAGACAAACAATGCTTAAATTGTCTCAACGTATCGTTAAGCGTTGGGAAGGGCATTTCAAGATTTGGTAAGCTAATTCCGCGCAAAGATTTAAAAAAAAACATTTTGCCCTTGGGCGTAGGCAATTCGTTTGGTGTTCACGTTTTGTGATTAACTGTGGCACGATGCCGTCCGACACCATTCATTTTATCCAAAGACTTTTGAAAAGCAATGGGATGGCAGGGAAACGTTCCCGGACGGGAAAGGAAGAATGGCCGCCGGCGCTGTGTCTCAAGCTCTCTCTATAATACTTTCTCTTTCTCCTTACTCTCTCTAACAAGCCAAGCCGTTGGTGCCGTTGGCGTTTTGCCCCAGCGCACAAAGGGTTGACAAGCGGGTTGTTACTCAAAAGTCGGGTTTTCAAATCGCGCACTTATTTGTCCAAAATTTCCTTAAAACGAAAATTTGCCATTATGAAATTAGATGACTTTGTCAGAATTTTCATTATCCAATCATTTTAAGAAATACTGAAATCACGGTGCTTTTCAGACGCGAAGCTCGGCTTGAACTCATTCTAAACACGAGGCAACCGGTTCGTAACAAAAAGTTAACGCTCACGCCAAATTCTCATTTTGAAGGGCATTCTTAAATAAGGACATTTCCAATTTTTAAAATCGAGTGGCCATTTTTAAGGACTGCCCTTGCATTCAAGGATGTAAGGGGGCCCTGTAATTAAGGCTGGGATTTTGCGTGGGGACAATTCGGCAACAAAACTTTACGCTAAATCTAACAAAGTCAATTTGAATAAAATTAATATTGTAAAAATACCGATATCATTGTTAAATGAAGAATTCTGTAAGCAAAGTAATGGCCGAAAAAGAACGACCTCGATTCGACCGATTCGTTCCCTTTGTAACGATTCGTCCCCCCACCCCACAAAATACCTTTAAACCTCAAAAAATCGTATAAAACTGGTGCTAGAACACGTATCCGAACTCCGCGAATTCTGGCCCGGGGTTCGACATTCGTAAAAACGGAGCTCGGATACGTGTTATAGGACCAGTTTTATACGATTTTTTGAGGTTTAAAGGTATTTTTGAATGTGCTTCAATAACCTAAATACCTACATGTCGGGTTGGGATGAAAAATCATCTGCTGATCAAAAAATGTACTGCCAAAAGTCGTCGGTGTTGATCGGAAGAATGAACGCCAGTCACTTTGGGAAAATGTTGACCCAAAAGGCGGGGGATGAACGAACTAACAAACAAATGACGAAATCGTGTGTGGACTTTCGCCGAGTACCTAAGCCAAAATCGGCATTTCACTGAGCTTGCATCATATTCCTGTGCCTTTGATGATGAACGAATAATTTTCTAAACCAACTAACGAATACACTGAGAAGAAATAAATATGTACAACAGACACCACATAATCCAGACACGACCGGGGGGGGGGGGTCAATTTCAAAAAAATCCGATTTTTTGAACATTTTTTTCTTTGACCCACCTCTGATTCCGACGACACACTATTGATCAAAAATGTGCCTTCTGCGCCTGGCCGCATTATGGCAGCCCTGGTCCTTGGATTTGGCCAAAGTTTTCTGTTATGTCCTTGGAAATTGTCTTAACCCGATCGGAGCCCTAAGCAACCGTAATTACGAGCATTCCGGGGCCCGATTCCTGCCGGAGGGCGAACTATGCTCTAGCATTTTTATGCGTTGCAGAGAGAAGCTCAAAAAGGCAATCAACAAAAATGGAGGATCTTTAGCAACAATAATTGTGAAAAGTGATCACAATTGCGCTATCCTTTCCCAGCAAAAGTGCCGCACACAATCATTGATTGATTGATTGTTGTTGTTGTTGGGGTGGAAATGAATGTCCGTAAAACTGGAGGAAATGCGTCGTCCACAGCAATTACCGTCCATCCTCCGACATTCCCCAAAATGCAATATGAAAAAAATTTATTACCCTTTTCTGTCCAATGGAATCAAAATTGTACTCATAATTAGGGAGCGGATTTATATTGACTAAAAAACGTGAAATATTGACCAAAAACCCCAAAAAGTGCCAAGCTGTTTTGAAGGTTAGACCTAAGAAAATAAAATTTTTAATTTTATTTCCAAAATATAAAAACTCAAAATTATTCTTTTCAAGTGTATCATTCATTTCACATGGCGGCAACATTCTTCAACATTTCGTCAAGTCGTATGTTGCTATTCTAAGTCGGAACAGTTTTGATTTTAACGATCGGAGCGTTAGCACAGCCGATTTGGAGCGAAGCAAGTTACTAATCTAGATTTTACGTGCAGAAGTAAGCAACACAAAATGGAGGATCTTTAAACACAATAATTGTGAAAAGTGATCACAACAAATGATGTTCATCACCATTCAATCATGACCATGTTGCCAATACTTATAATCCTTTTCATGATGCGGCAGTTTCAGCGTATCATCAAGGTGATGCGTGTTGCCCCAATACGCATTATCCTCAAATTCGTTCGTCTGATAATCTATCGCCGGCAGCAGGTTTGAGTACGGCGCTTGCCCCTGCGATTCCATATCATCGTTTTTCTGAAACGACGCGTTTGAGGACGGCTCTTGCCCATACGGTATCGTATAATCATGCTGAACTGGGGATCAATTAGGGATGCTTGACACCCCACCCAAATTTTCCGAGACTCGAACTAGATAATCCGAGTTAGACACCATGCTGATAACCTACCGTATCCGACGGGTTGAGGACGGCTCTTGCCCATACGGTTCTATAATCATGCTGAAGGGGAATCAATTAGGGATGCTTGACACCCAAATTTCTGAGACTCGAACGAGTTACACCATGCTGATAACCTACCGTATCCGACGGGTTTGAGGACGGCTCTTGCCCATACGGTGTCAGTATAATCATGCTGAACGGGGAATCAATTAGGGATGCTTGACACCCAAATTTCTGAGACTCGAACAGAGTTACACCATGCTGATAACCTACCGTATCCGACGGGTTTGAGGACGGCTCTTGCCCATACGGTTCGTATAATCATGCTGAAGGGGATCAATTAGGGATGCTTGACACCCAAATTTCTGAGACTCGAACAGAGTTACACCATGCTGATAACCTACCGTATCCGACGGGTTTGAGGACGGCTCTTGCCCATACGGTATCGTATAATCATGCTGAATGGGGTATCAATTAGGGATGCTTGATGCTTGACACCATGCTGATAACCTACCGTATCCGACGGGTTTGAGGACGGCTCTTGCCCATACGGTGTCGTATAATCATGCTGAACGGGGAATCAATTAGGGATGCTTGACACCCAAATTTCCGAGACTCGGATCGTTTTTCATCGAGTTTTTTGCACCTATACCTTATTTTAGGTTTTATTTTTTAGCACCTAAAATAGATATGTACAAAATCACCTTTTGGCATGAAAACGAACAATTCATTTTGCACGGATTTTTGTCGCTGCCGGGGCCAGCCGTACTTTTTTGACGCGCGTTTAAAACTTTAAATTCGTACACCATTAAGTTTTTAAACAAATATATTTTTTCAAAGTTAAAACAATGGCCTAAAGCAAAGAAAATACTTATAACCTTCTCCGTGATGTTTCTGTTTCTTCAGCTGACCATCAGGGTAATGCTGAGTGTTCCACCCCATAGTCTGCGCTTTCCCACGATTCTGACAAAAAAAAATGAGCAAAAGTGATCAGAAGCTTTTGATCAATTTTTGAGGCTTATCGCGCACAGTGCACCTTGTCAGCCCAGTTGGCCTCAATGGTGGCGTATTTTGATGGGCCGATCACCAATTTGAAAATAAAAAATGTTCGAATCAGACAAAGTGTCGACAAATTTTAGGACAAAGTGTCGAAATTTTGCGTGGGACGCACCAAATTTGGTCCAATGGGGTTGGACAAAGTGACCAAAACAAACAGAACGGTACCTTCCGCTTCACTTGTGCATACATTGCATCATATGCAACATCCGTTGGGTGTACCTCATCTTTCACTGCCTCCTCCCCCTTCTTCCCGGCTTTACAAATTGCCGACAAAGCCAAAATGGCAAGCACAATTAGCACAAAAGCGTACAATTTCATGCCGGTCGATTTGATGAGAAGAACAAAAAACAAAATTTTAGGGCAAAATTAACTTTTAATTCAATGAAAAATATAAAAAAGTTACCCCAAATTTCTTTCTAAAGCTTTTTGGAGTGATTAAGGAGAGTTGTAAGCCTTAGAAGAAATGAATATTTTGGCTAACCTATTATTTCCATATTTATATTAATCAATATTATTTTTGGCATTCATTCACTAATCAATCATATGCTTATTGAAAGGAGGACAATGAATTGGAAATTTTCACATATACAATTCGTGTCAGACAAATTCGGACCGTCAAAAGGCATTTTTTTACTGTTAAGCATGCTTTATTTAATGTGATAATACTTGTATTTTTTGAGCTACACAACCAATTTTATTTTCAACATCCAAAAACGCCCGAAAATCATTTGACGAATATGACAAAACAAAACAAAAAGGAGTTCAAAATATTGGGGAAATTAAAAACTGGGGCTTTGAAAGTGTTAATAGACATTTTTACGGGTCGGAAACGAAATCCTGGTTTCCAATACAACTAACTCTCCAACTATGATGGCTTAATATGACTCGCTTCGATCTGGCCAGGCGATTGGAGCCTAAACCTAAGCGAGGCCCTTGAAAATGAGGATTGTTTCCCCGAAGGCGCCTATCGGCGCCGTGGGACCCACCAACAACGAAATCCAAGGCTAGATACGGCGGCTCCGGTCTCGGTAAAACACAAAAATTGACCCCTAAAATTGATTTTGGATAAATTTTATTCCCTTGAAAATCAACACATCTATCCTTAGAAATTGTCGTTACCCGATCCGAACCCTGCTTTACATCATATTCTTTTTTTCGAAAGTGAAAGGTGTGGTGGTGATCCTCTACACAGCGATTCAAAAAGCGAGATGTGTGCCAATAAATAGAGAGTGCGAGAGAATTAGACAAATTCCCTTTCTTTCTCTAACTTTCTCTCGTTTGACGCTCTCTCTCACCTTTTTTAATCAATAAAAAACCTTTCCGCACTTCCGATGCGACTAATTCGCGCTACATGCGGCGATAACTTCAAATTTCTACCACCTCTAGAAAAACTGCGCACAACGTCGTAACGCCTGTGCAGAAACGATGGAAGAAGCGGGATCAAAAAAATTGATTTTTTTAAGCGGCGAATGGAGCGAACATATTCATTCACTTTTGGGAATGAATCTCTCTCTCTCTCTTTATCATAATTTGAATCTTTTATTTCCCCTCGGCAAAATGTTAACCCAAAGAATTGTGAGAAAGCAATTGCTCCCGGCAAAATGGTTGACCCGTAGAATTGTGAGAAAGCAAATATTTGCCCCCGGCAAAATGTTGTGAGAAAGCAAATATTTGCCCCAGGCAAAATGGTTGACCCGTAGAATTGTGAGAAAGTTGCCCCCGGCAAAATGGTTGACGCAGAGATTTATGGAAAGCAAATATTTGCCCCCGGCAAAATGTTGCCTTGGAATCTGACCAGCAGCAGAGGGGTAGTCACGGGTATCCGCGGATATATTCGGATACGGATGGATGTGGGAATATTTTAAACTAATGATTTCTAATCGACAAATTCGAAGGTCCGTCTCGCTAACACTTTTAAATAGGGGTTTTTGAGTCCTTACATTCCCGCCGAACAGAAGGAAGTCCATCCCCGCGGGGCGTGTGCAACCATTTGGTCACTGCTTGTTCAGAAAAAGCGCCGGCACTGTCATGATCAACGCGGCCAACACTCCGGCAGTGTTTGTTTGCAAATTCACATTGAAATACTGCTGTTGACCCTCCACCCGTTTGTTATCTCGAGCATTTTGCATAAAGTAAAGAATAGGCAAAATGTTAGCCCCGGGTGGGGCTCGAACCCACGTCCTCCACCCAATCCGTGGGCAGCTCTTCCATGTGAAGAATAAAGGACGTCCAAATTGGCCACTGTCGAAATTAATTTCGCCAAGTAAGCCACTAGACCAAAACATAATTTTCACAAAGATGAAAGCAAACAATGATATGCAATAATGTTAGCAACAATAAATAACCAATTTTCGTTTCGTCGGATGTTGCTTCATCCGTATCGTCATTCCCGCCAGCCTGAAGACCTTCCACACATCTTTGCATGACAAGCCCCAATGGCGTCCATCAAGCCTTCGTCTGTACTAAAGTCCGCCGCTTGTCTAGGATTTGGATCATTAGGCAAAAAAGTTAAAAACTTGAAAATGAAGCCAACCATTGCTCCATTTTTCAGTCCCGGACTGTCTCTTCGAAAAGGCGCCTCAACAAACTGATTCTTATTGCCAGCACGGTTAATGGATGGAAGGGATTGGATCATCAAGGGTGCTCCTAACTAAACTTTTAAAAAGTAATACGTAATGAGTAAAAGAAATATTCAAAAAAATAGTAATTTCATAATGAGTAAAAGTAATATTCAAAAAAAAAATCATAATGAGTAAAAGTAACAGCCAAAAAACGCTAACAAGTAATAAGTAAGTACGAGCTTGACCATGCTTCAATAAGAATCATTTTTTGGGGTACTTTTTCCATAAACAAATGTCGTTGACAGGCACCTGAATGTCCGGGACAGAAATATGGAGAAATTAGCGCCCCAAACACCCCACTCCCTTTGCGATCCGTCGTATGGAGTTCGCCGCACACGTCGTCGAATTGCAAACCGTTCAATAGCCAATCAGCACGTGACAACATGGCACGCGTGCGTGCGCCCTCTGGCCCCGCCTATTTTTTTTGCCCGCATAAATAACTGTTCACTCAAGCGAAATGCATCAGTCTTCACTTTTCCAACAGTTTCCTCTTCTCAATTTCACTCCCTTTCCTTTTGATCACTTTCTCTGGTTGTTCTTTTTATTCCTCCTCCACCTCCTCCTCCTCTCCGCTCTGCCCATATTGTCCGCCGATCGCTAATCGCACATTTTCCCTTCCTATTCATCCTTTCAAAATAGTTGCTCACATTTGTTCTCTCACAAACAGAAATTTTGTGTAATTGTTTACAATGTGCTTGATTTTTTGGGTACTTTTTGTCAAGCAAAAAGTAACTAAAAAGATGCTTTATTCTGATAAGATATTATAAGTATGATACGATTTGTAAAAAGATTTGCAAAAACGCACCACGATAAAAAATTACGGATAAAAAATTTTACTTCGAAGCTTTTTATCTTTGTTTGTCTCCTTTTGGTATTTCCATTTATGACACTTTCTTTCTTGGCATTTTACATTTTGCTTCCCTTTTGTCATTTTTTCGCATTGTAGCACTCCTTCCTCCTGCTGTTGGTTGGGACGACGGATATTTTTTCAAATATATAGTTGTTATGCTGTCTCTCTTCCACTTAACCTATCAACCGGCCCCCCACAATTGTTTACAGATCATTTCCCTCTCTCCCTTGACCAGTCAATTCACTTACAATACATTGTTTTTCGTTTCATATACCTTTGACAAACACATTCTCTGTACCCAAAGCTATTATTACAATATATCGATCGCCATTTGACATTTATTGTCATTTCTTCTGGTTCGACCAACCAATCTTTACCAACTATACACCGAATTCCGCTTATCCCTTAACTGGTCACATTTTACTAGTAGCGTAAATTAATGCACAACCAAATTTGAGGTAAATATGTATCTGGCTCCCAGACTCGAAATCGAACGAAATATATATCAATCGACTCCTCTCGCTCTGCAATGTAAGAATCTGAAAAAACTTTTGTTGGGCAACCATTCCCTGAAGAGTTACAGACCCGGGACTGAAGTGTCTTTTTCAGTGAGGACTCAGTTTTCCAAAAATGGAAAAAATAACTCATATATGTAGGCTTTCAAAACTATGAATTTGTCAATAGGAAATAAAAATTGAGAATTAAAACGGTTTTTGAACCGGTTTAAATTTTTGAAAATTAAGGAAAAACGACTAAAGTAACAAAAGCCGAATGCTGGCACTGAAGTTCCGGCACTAAAGTGTGCGGCACTGAAGTGATCGCCGCCGTGATTTTCGCCATTTTTAATCAGTCGACAACTGAGTCCCCAGTCAAAAGACACTTCAGTCCCGGGGCTGTAACTCTTCAGGGAATGGTTGCCCAACAAAAATTTTTTCTGATTCTTACATTGCAGACCGAGTGGAGTCGATTGATACTATTTCGTTCCGAATCTGACCTCCATTTCGAACCCTGAACCCGAATTCGAACAATTTAGAAACTGATCTTCGCACAGAGTCCAATAAATGTTGTCGCATTTTTATCAATAGTCTGAAAATAAAATATTTTTTGTTTTTAGATTTAAAGCGCGACTTTTTATTAACGCTGAATTCTCTCCGTTCTTCGGTCACCAATTGAATTTTCTCCGGTTGCTGCTCTCACCAATTTTGTGCACTCGAGCCTTTAGGGAGTCGTCTATTCATTGGCAGTGATTTTGTTAGGCATTCTGAGTTGATCTGGAAATTTGGTATGATTTGTGAAATTCCATTTTCAATTTTATCGACACATTTCTGGTTCCTTAACCCATTAAATGCACACACAACCCAGCTAAACTGTGGGTTAGAAAGGACGGGACCGGGACTTTTGGGAAAAACCGGGACCGGGACTAAATTAGTCCCGGTCAAAAAAACCGGGACTACTGGACAAAAAAACGTTTTAACCGGGACCATTCATAAAGGAGCTTGAAAAAAACCGGTACTAAATTTCAGTCCCAGAAAAGACATTTCAGTACTGGTCCCAGTCCCAGTCCCACCCTAGTTAGAAGAAAGAAAATTACATGTGGAAATGTGAAAATAAGAAAGACAATTGTTATGCCGTATCGAATCGAATGCTAAGAGCCGAAGCTCGTTTATTCCCTACGAACTACACTAATAACAATCAAACGACGCATCGGCTTCACGTCTTAATCTTTTGATCCCATTTTAGGTGTCGGCACGGACAACAACTGAACCATGGACAAATCTGGCAACAACACCCCAAAGGGTCCGAACATGCAAATGGTGTCACCCAAGGTTTTCTTTTTTTTGTACGGCATTTTTCCTTAAATGCCATTTTTAGGCAATGGCATGGGCGATACAGACCCTTGAGGGCTGTGAACGTGCACGCTGTTGCACGGTGGCGCTTGATGCAGACAAGTACTTCAAGGCGTTCACCAAGTGCCGGGATGAGAAGAAACACAGCGACGCCAAACTCGAGCAGCACGAACAACAGTGGACTGGAATCGTGGAACAACTGAGTCTGCTGCAAACGGTGTTCAGCCGTGACGCGCAGGAGAAGGAAGCGCTTCGGGCGGAGAATGAGGGCCTTCGTGAACAGAACATTCTGTTGAATGCTGAAGTGTTCCGTCTTAAAACCATCATTGAGAAATGTGCAATTGTGCCAAAATCTGGGGCGGTGCCGCCGAACGTTGTCAAAAAGGTAAGCGATTTGGCCATATTTTTTTCTTAACAAAAATGAGGCTTTTTGCCTACCGAATGAGGCTTTGAAATTTGATCTTAAGACTGTCTAAGAATGGCGCCTTATGAAATACCGTATATACTGGTTTAATCCACCACCCCTCTGAGTAGGTTGAAAATAATGCCCTACTTCATTTAATAGTCTGAATCCAATTTTATCACCTTTTTCCACTTGGTAAGACTTGACGAGATGTAACGGGGAAATTGGACCAAGTTATGGGGTGTTCCAAGGGTGTGCCCCCACCCTGTAATAATCCCCTACTCTCTGAGTAGGTTGGAAAATAATCCCCCAACCTCTAATAATCCCCCACTCTCTGAATAGGTTGAAAAATAATCCCCCACTCTCTGAGTAGGTTGAAAAATAATCCACCACCCTGTAATAATCCCTACTCTGATAGGTTGAAAAATAAAACCCCCCTCCCCTCATGGGTGATCGAAACAGTTTATACGGTAGCCTTTAATGCGGAGTGTCATAAAATCGAACGCGGCCATTTCAGGACCCGCCGTTGGCATTTGCAGAAAAACGCCAATCAACGGGCGGGCACGACGAAAGTACTTCTGTTGGGCGTGTGAAACGGTACTTTTTGCCTAATTACACACTCTGATCAATGCTTTTCCTAACAGCATCAAAGAATCGGGGCCGACGACGACGGCGCCTTCCGCTGCTGCTGTGGTGGCCAATGCCAAGCAAAAGCCTATGTAAATTTTTGATACGACAAAAACCGGGGCTAATGGACTAAAAAAAGAGTTGGAAAAACCCGGGACCATCGTATAATAAACCGGGATTAATCCCAAAATAGAAAAAAAAACTTAAATTTCTTTACCCGACCCGTCCAATAGCTTCCGCTTTGCGAGCGTTACGATGCCAAAAACAGATGCATATGTCCGGTCGGGTATAGTCAAAATTCAGTAACGACGCTTCGAATGTCAGGAGCAATTTGAATTCCGGATTCGGCTGTTGATTTTGGTGTCCGACTGTCAGAAAATTTAAGAATTAGTCTGGACCTCGAAAATTGAGCATCGAGCTTTAATGTTTTCAGTACCGGGTTCGGGGAGTACCTCCTTGTTCGAATAGCATATCCGTGCTCCTTTCTTTAAATGGGTCCGAAACATCTGAAAAGAATCGGAATCCAAACTATTCAAAAGTTAGGAGCTCGGAAACTTCTGGTTCGATTTATTAGTGATGCTTGAGACTTAAAATTTATCAAGATCCGATACCGAGACGTGACCCCAAAAAAACTCGAGAATCGAGACCAAGCTATTTTCGCATCACTACGCTTTATGATCAGGCTCTCAAGTTGATTTACTCACCCTACCTTAATCAGGCAGGCAACCAAAAATGCCAAAAACAGCAGCAACAGCAGCAGCAGCCATTCAAACGTCCTGGAAGACTTCTGGCAGACCGTGAAAGAGCATGAACAGGGCGTGCTGCACGGCTGGACAACAGCTCGCGCGCTTGTCGAACACTTTATGATCACCAACCCGCCATGCACTGTGCTTGAACAACATCAAAACAGCACGATCCGTCAGAACGTGCTCCGTTTTGCGGACTCCATCTTCGCCTTTGTCAATCAAAACAACGCCCTGCCACCGCTTAAGATCAAAGATCATCAATTTTTTGTTGAAAAATGAATGATCTCCCCTCAATTGACCCCCACCTCAAAATTTATGACCACGAGCGGAAAATGGATTGTTTTCTTAGAAAAAAAACAGAAGTGAATTTTGCTGTTTTTTCATTAAATAAAATCCATTTTCTGAAAAATGAGGCCTTCACTTTCTAAAATTATGACATCTCTCTCATCTGAACACGTTCAAATATTCTATTCTATTTGCTATTTTACCACATACTGGCAGGGATGGGCGCGGTCGATCTCAAAAAAAATGTCGGGACTCGGAACAATTCCGCCCGTCCCTGCCACATACCAGGGCTGGGCAAACCGGGTTTTTTGGCGTTTCGGATTTTTAGGATTTCGGGTTTCGGATACGATTTTGCCCAGCCCTGCCACACACCCACCCCTCACCACTGAAAGCGGGCGTCATGCCTTAAAAGATCTCTTCTCTCCGTGTTCAGGCATGCATATTTATAGTAAATGGCTGTATCGAACACGCCGATGAAAGTACAAAAAAAGACATTCGGGGCACCGCCGAACTCTCCAAAAAAAACTTTGACATGGAAAAATCCCGGCCAAGTTTAGGCACTGATAAGCATTCGATAAACATTGCATGCCTGACCGACACATTTATTTTATATATTTTATATTTATTTGAATTTCTATTACCACACAAAGCTCGCGCACTTTTTGCAATATTTAGTTGAAATGACTGTTGGCACAATGTCCAAGTGATGAAATGTCGTCATGACGAATAAAGATTTGTGTTTTAATATTCGTCAAATAAAATGAATTTATGTTGGGATAAGGCAACGAAAGTGGTTGGTTGGTTAAGCAATTGCTTGTTCTGTTGGGTGAAGGGATCGTCGGCCTGTCGTCCGTCGTTTGTTTATAAATCGATGAGAGAGAAAAGGAAAGAAAGGAAATGGGCGGGGGGGGGACGAATTGGATCACACCCAGCAGGGCTGGACGTCATGACACTGACGGTTACGCCTAGGGTTGAGCCCCGTCCTGGAACACCGACTTTTTTTAGTCGGGGTTTTCGTCCCCGACGCTGACTTTTTTTTCGGGGGTTTTGCTGGGAAAACACCGAACCCCGACTTTTTTGTCGGGGGCGAAAACCCCGACCCCGACTTTTTTGTCGGGGGCGAAAACCCCGACCCCGAGTTTTTTGTCGACCCCGACTTT
>MEIZ01000047.1:420952-433889 GCA_001723225.1 Globodera ellingtonae
ACTAATTTTTGTTGTTGTTTTGTCAAGGATTATGGTACCACTAATTTTTGTTGTTGTTTTGTCAAGGATTATGGTACCACTAATTTTTGTTGTTGTTTTGTCAAGGATTATGGTACCACTAATTTTTGTTGTTGTTTTGTCAAGGATTATGGTAATGTCGGCGGGCCAACTCGTCGAGTTTGACACGCCCACCAATTTGATGGCCAACAAACATTCGCAATTTTACGCGTTGGTCGCCACGCATGGCGAACAACACCAACAACAAGCGACCACGAACGTCTTTCACTAGCTGAGATTGATGGATTGATTGGAAAGAAAATATAAAAATGAAAAATAATTTTGGCAATAAAAATGAACAATTTCATTTTGACAAATGAACTTTTTGGTCTCTATCGGGGCCTCCGCCCGCTTTTTACATTTGTACTTTTTTGACGCGCGTTTAAACTTTGAATTTGTACACCAATTAAGTTTTTTTAAAAAACATTTTAAAGTTAAAACAAGGGCCTAAAGCAAATAAAGCATTTACAGTTTTTTTTCAAATTGTTTTCTCTCCGAATTTTGAATAAAATTGCCATGGCCATCCGTCCGTCCGAGCTGTATTATGTACAACTCGGCAGCGGAAAATCATTTCGCCCGGTAGCACTACGTTTTGCCAACTGTACATTTTGCCAACTTTGCGTTTTTTGGATTGTTTTGAGTATGTTTTCTTTTTTAGGCCAAAAGATGCCAAAAAATTTTGAAATCAAAAAACCTTCGAATTTGGGTCCGGGGTTCGAAATCGATCTAAAATTTAAGTTTTATGAGTTGGCAAAACGTACCATTTTTACTGGGTTGGCAAAATGTACCGTTGGCAAAACGTTCGTTGGCAAAACGTTCGTTGGCAAAACGTACGGACACCATTTCGTATTTAAACACTTCTTTTTAAAATATTCACTTCTTTTGCAAGTTTTCTCTTAAAATCTCTCAAATTTTATTATTAATAAAATTTGGATGTATTAACAAAACCACAGCAAGCGCCTGAATTTGGCATACATGCCAATTAGATATCCGTTCGTCTCTCTCTCTCTCTCCAGGAAATTTTAGACATTTTGTCTGGATGTGTAGACTATTAGGTCGAGATTTTGTCGTTTTTTTGGGATCCGGTTCCCGGAAAATTTTTGAATTCCCCTTCCCGTTCCCGGAAAATTTTTGAATTCCCCTTCCCGTTCCCGGAAAAATTTCTTTACCGGACTCTAATTCATAGACAATAATGGCATTTCTTTATTTGCTTGTTAATCTTTGTCTGTAATTTTATTATAGCGAATGGTTGCCATCTTGTCATGGAAGCCTCAAGGACAGGACATGTTGATTTCCAAGGACATAACAGAACAAATTTTGGCGATGTCCAAGGACGCTCAAAAAAAAAAGGTTCTCAAAAATCAATTTTTGGAGTCAAATTTGGGGGTTTACCCGAGAGCGGAGCCCGTTTCTAGCGCCTTGGATTTTGTTTAAAATAATTTTTAACATTTTTGTTCAGAAATTATTGTTATTGTCCAATTGAAGAGTTTATTTATTTGTTTTACTTTTGACATTTTATTTATTCGAATGCATAAGTTGGTCGGCAACATATTTTTTCGGTAGTCAGAAATGGGCCCTCGGGCGGGTTTTCGAGTCTGGGAGCTCAGATCCATATTTACTCAAAAAATGGAATGTTTAGCAACAATAATCGTGAAAAGTGATCACAACAAATGATGTTCATCACCATTCAATCACCATGACCATGTTCCCAATACTTATAATCTTTTCCATGATTCGTCTCTTTCAGTTGATCATCAGGGTGATGCGTCCCGTCCCAATACTCATTATCCTTATCGTCGTTCGTCTGATAATTTATCGCCTGCAGGTTTGAGTTTTTCACGATCACGGTCAATTTCGACGGGTTTGAGGACGACTCTTGCCCATACGGTGTCGTAACCTCTTTCTGAACCGAGGGTATAAAACTTAGGGATGCTTGATAACTAGAGTTGGCCGGGATCGGGCGGGATTATCCCGGCTTTTGGGATACCGGTCCCGGAGTCAATCCCGGTCGCGGTTTTTTCCGAGACTCGATATGAGACGGAAACCGAGTTCACACCATGCTGATAACCTACCGTATCCGACGGGTTTGAGGACGGCTCTTGCCCATACGGTGTCGTCTCATTCTGTTGAACGGTGTATCAATTAGGGATGCTTGACACCCAAATTTCCGAGACTCGAAATGATAACCTACCGTATCCGACGGGTTTGAGTTCGACGCTTGCCCACGCGATGCCTTATTCTCTTTCTGAATAGGGTGTATAAAACTTAGGGATGCTTGGGTACACGAAATTTTCCGAGACTCCGATCGTTTTTCATCGAGTTTTTAGCACCTAAAATAGATTCTATCACCTATTTAAGGGATCTCAACCCCAACCAATCCCTCAAAATTTTTCGGAACTCGGAAATCGTTCCGACCCTAAAAATGTTGGAAATCGGAATTCCGCCCATCCCTCCTGCTGATCCCCACCCCAAAGCTTCATCAAACGGCTACCGGTCCGACTGTCGAAAGGGGTTTGAGTGCCGAATGCTTTATAAGTGTTTCACTTTTTTGGCCATAACTTTTTTTTAAGCATTGTCCAATCACTTAGCTTTAACTTAATGATAACTCTAACTTATTTGTTAGCGCAAGCTTTCATTTGGTATTATGTTCGGCCTAATCGGTTTAGGTTGAAGACAAACCGGGGACGGGCATACCGGGGACGGACAAACCGGGGATCCCCGTTTTCGGCGGGGATGGGAAAAACCGGGTAACGAGGACGGGGATGAGAATGGCCGGGGTTACCTTCATTGTGTTTAGGTATCTTTCCATCGTACTCATACTCATTCTGAATCCTATTGCTTTCAACTTTTTAAGCAAAAATTTCTTGATTATTATTTCTTCATTTTCTTCATCATAATACTTTTTAACCAAATCCATAGCCTTCTTATTTGATTTGAATGCGTCATATTCTTTTTTACCGCAAAAACCATTCTTTAGAAAGCAACTCAATGTCAGAAGAGTTAGCAAATAAAACAACGCACTCATCTGAAAAAAATGTTTATTTTTTTATAAAATTTAATTTTATTTTATAGAGCAAATGATTGTTCGATTCTTGGGTCTCCTCGACCCAAAAACCCGAAATCGAAAACCGGGGTTCGTAAAACCGGCTAAACCGAAAACCGTTGCCCCCGGTTTAAACCCGCTTTTGCTCTATTCTACAATTCAGGGTTGGAGAGAAGAAATTTAGGAAGAATACAGTATTAAAAGAATTTTGCCCAACATTTTTGTTCGAGAGTGCAGTATATTGGCCGATATTTTCCAGTTTTAAAAATCCGGAGATTTTTTGGAGCTTTTTAGGAATGAGAGAGGGCCAAAATTTGAGAATTTTAACGATATTTGTTAAGAAAATTGGTCAAAAAATTACGAATGAACATAAAGGTAGAGAAAGAGGTTCTTTAATGATATAAAGAGAAATGAATTATCTGTTTTAATATGCTTTTATATTAAATTTTATGCCATCAATCTGCACTTTTTGTGACCTGCATTGGGCCATAGATATTTGTTGCACTTTGTTAAAAATGCACTTTTTGTTGATTTAAATTGATTTTAATCATCCCCCAAAATAAAAAATATTTTAATAAAAATGTCAAATGCTTATAAAATATGCACTTTTTGTTGATTTAAATTGATTTTAATCATCCCCCAAAATAGAAAATATTTTTAAAAAGGTCAACAAGTGCATTCATTCACTAATCATATGCTTATTGACAGAAGAAGGACAATGAAATGGAAAAATTATTTACAAATATAAAATAATATGTCTAAGAATTGATTGGGAATAATTGTAAATTAAACAATAAGGAATTATTAATTCTCTATAATTTTATACTCATTTACCTATTCTCGGCTTGGAACGTCATGTTTTGATCTTAACTTAGGGTTGTCACCCCGAAAACCTCCGACTCCGATCCCCGACGATTTGTTCTTTTTCCCCATCCCCGGTCGGGGTCGGGTAAAATTTACACCCCTAGAATGCAACACAGGACATGTTGATTTCCAAGGACATAACAGAAAAAATTTTGAAAATAAAATTTTTTTGAGAATTCTGATTCACTTCTGCTGTGGGGGGAGGGTCCGGTCCGGTTCGGTTCGGAACCAACTTTTCTTAATAAGTCTAAAAATTTTTTTCTTAACCAGTACCGATTAGTTTTGATGTAATTTTTTGGCGGTCAGGGACATAAAAGGCTTATTCTATTAACGGATAATCGTCAATCATTAAGAATTGTGTTCTCAACGGAAAAAAGTTTAAAATTTTAAATGAATGTTTTCTAGGGTAAATGTATGGGTGAATCCGGAGCTCGGTTTTGGCTAATGTCGAACCTCGATCCCGAATTCAAAGAGTAATCAGAAATGCATTCTCTAGGGGTATAAATTTTACCCGCCCGGGGGATACGGGGAAGAACAAATTGTCGGGGTCGGAGTTGTCGGGGAAGGCACTGTCGGGGTCGGGGATTGATCCAAAATCGTCGGGGATCGGAGTCGGGGTTTTCGGGGTCGGTGTGTCCTGGCAACTAGAGCCCAATTGCAGAGGCCTGAAGCTGCGGCCTTTTTGGCGTTGCGGATTGCGGTTGCGGATTGTTCCGCAATTTGGATCCGCAAATGGCTTTTCGAATGAAAAAAATTTTTTCGAAAAGAACACTTGTAGTATTTTTAAATTCTGAACTTGTATACAATTTTCTCCCATTGACATTCAGTTTTCTGTCCAGCAGGAGGACACACCAAATTCAAATGGCGGGTCATCGCTTTATTCAAATCGGCATCATTCCGTGGCGATGTGATGGATTTTTGCCCAATTCCCTTTTTTTGCCTTCCCCGCCCGTCCCCTCCCCCAATTCGTCTCCGAACGCCAACTACCAACCACCCCCATCATAAGTCAGAGTGCACTCATTCCATGCACCTCTTTTAAGTTTTTTTATGATGATGCCAAACTGGTGCTAGGTCGTTTCGTAAATTCCGCCACATATATTTTATGAAATAGTTTTAGACATCATAACTTTATAGACCCCCGCACTAAATCAGTTAAACCTTATATCAATGGAAAGCTACAAATGAGTAGAAAAAGCAATACAGCAAAGTTGAAGCGATTGGATAAGTATTGCAAAAGTTATAATGTAAAATTGCCAAAAAAAATCGGGGTTTTTCGTGGGTTTCTGATCATAACTTTTTAAACACTTTGATTTACTGCTTAGTTTCGTTTTACAAAAAGCTTCTATTCATTTACGACCCAGCACGATGCCAAATACTGAAACATTTCGAGTCGAGTAAAACCTTCCTTTTACTGGTCCATCTAAACTCACTTTTTTGACCTCCATCAGTTTCGATTTTGTTGTTGTTGTTGTTCAGTCTAATTGAATAGTTTAGGATTTGTTTTACTTTTGACATTTTATTTTTTATTCGACTGCTTAACCAACGATGCATTTGCAGAAACCGGACGGACCTACACATTACCAATAAAAAATATACCCTAAAAATGGCATTAAGTTCAATTCGATAACTCGGATGGCCAAAAATGTATTTATTCAAAATTAGTGGCTTGACTTTTCGGCCATAACTTTTCTTGCA
The DNA here is from genome assembly GCA_001723225.1 of Globodera ellingtonae. NCBI lineage: Eukaryota > Metazoa > Nematoda > Chromadorea > Rhabditida > Heteroderidae > Globodera > Globodera ellingtonae. The sequence continues at coordinate 426,612 of MEIZ01000047.1, forward strand.
GAGTTTTTCAATTATGTATTCAAATTGACTTATTTGAAGAAGATTTTGCGTTAAGTTTTCGTCGTCGTTGTCCTCCCCGCTCAAAATTCAAGCCTTGATTATGAAACCGTCTAAATATTTTAAAATCAGCCTAGAATATAGCGCTATTATTGTTGAAGAAAAAGTGATCACTGACATCAAAATTCAAACTTGCTGTGGTAGAAGGGGAGCTGCTTCTGAATTCAGTGATCGGACTGCGTTTTCAGCACTGTAATTGTATTTAAACTAGAGCCCGGCGGGAACGGTATTCCCGCGGGGAAAGTACGGGATTCCCGCGGGGAAAGTACGGGATTCCCGCGGGGAAAGTACGGGATTCCCGCGGGGAAAGTACGGGATTCCCGGTCCCGTCTGTTTTGCCGGGCGGGATTTTTAACGGAAACAGGAAAAAGGCGAGATTCCCGTCCCGTACTTTTTGAAAACCTCGTTTCCGGATTTTATGGTGCGCGGTGCCGATAGGCGCCGCCGAAAATTTTTTGTTTTTTAATTGATCTGTTTTTGTTAGGAAAATGATACAAAAATTCATTTTTTTTTTTCAAAACTTGTATTTTTGAAAAATTCGAAAACGGCAAAATTTTCGAAATTTTTGAGCAATTTTTTTAATAAAAATGTAATCTAAAAAATTTCCCGACTTCGCCTTAATTTCACCATTTTCAGCGAGTTTTCGACGTTCGCCTACTCGCAATGTTTGCAAATCAAGGACATTGCTTCACATTCAACGAATGCGTCGGGCCCGTTGGCACAAATCATGGAAATGGGAGGGAGGAAGCCAAAAAATTGAAAAAGTGAAATTTTGGTTTTATAAATACGGGAAATTGAAAAAGTTAATAATTTCCCACTGGTTACGGTAGAAACACACCCAACCCCCGTATAATTTTTCCTAAATTCTCGAAAATCTATTTTTTTTAAATGTTTCCAGTCCGTGTCCGCCGCTCAGCTCCCCGGACGACGATTTGACCGTACACATCGGCGACCGTCAGGTTACGGTGTCCGCCCATTGGCTGATGGCCGTCTCGCCGATGGTCGAAGGGATGCTCAGCGCGGAGATGAAGGAGAAGCAGCAGCGGACGCTCAACATGGACGGCCATGACATCACGATGGAGCAGTTCATCGAATTCCTGGAGTACATCTACGAGCATCTTCGACACGGTCGAACATTTCCAAATCGTGAGTTCACACGACGGCAAAAAAAAGGGGATTTTAATTTCTTTGACGCAATTCAGCAACAAATGTGCTCGTCCTGCTCAAGTTGGCCGACTACTTCCAAATCGATTGGCTGACGGAACGCTGCGAGGCCCATCTGATCAATTGCGTTGAGATTCCGCTGATCGAACGTTTCCTTCTCATCGAACGCTATCGCCTCAACAATTGGAAGGTAGGGGGCATTTGAAGCTTTACGTCAGAGCGAAGACTTATTTTAATTATTAAGGATTCTACTATAGTTTGCTTTTAGCTGCTTTTTTAGGCCACGAAAAGGCAAATAATGATAGAATGCATGCTTTTTGACTAATTTTGAAGCTAAAATTGATTTTTGAGAATTTTTTAATTTTTAAAAGTTGTTTCAATTCGGGTCCGGGGTTCGAAATTGGTCTGTTAGAATCGAAGTTTTCTACGCTCTCCAATATTTTTTTTTTTTGAAAAAGGGGCCAGCAGCTCCACTATTACCGCCATTTTTGGTGTATATAGCTAAGCTTTTCACAAAGTTTTGGATAAATTTAGAATTTCTTCATGCATTCTCTGAATCTCAACAATTTGAGAGAGTTTTTAAAGAAAAATTGCGAACACCGGCTGCTGTCAGACGCGTCCATTGACAAAGAGTTTTGGTTTGAGCTGGCCATTCGACAGCAGTAGAAGAGAGGCGCCAGATGATTTTTAATGAAAATTTTTACTTTCGAAAATTCAAAAACTTTTAATCGCGACATATTGTCTTGTCTTCTTACCGTACATATTTCTACAATTTTATCGAGCCTCGCTTGGGGGGGTTATTGTTGACAAAAAACGCATAAAATGGAACCAACGGACTACAAAATTTCACCGGTCGTGCATAAAAGCCTAAATGAGCTTAGGCTCAGGCCTAAACACCTAAGCTAGCTTAGGCCTAAACACCTAAGCTAGCTTAGGCCTAAACACCTAAGCTAGCTTAGGCCTAAGCTTAGTCATAGGCTTAAAGCTATTCTATTAACGGATAAGCGGCAATCATTAAGAATTGTGTTCCCAACGGAAAAATGAAAAATTTTAAATGCAGAAAAGAATTGGAGCTCGGATTTAGCTAATGCAAACCGAAAACGAATTCGAACATTTGGTCGAACAAATCTCACACACACATAAAAAAAATCTGTTTTTAAGTCCTTAAAAAGATTTTCTAGAAGTTTTCGGCGTCGTAGAATCCAAATCTGACCCATTCCGACCCAATTTCGAACACCGGACCCAAATATGAATTTAATGTCATTTTAAAACCCGAAATTTTTAACAGACACAGTTTCGTATTCCCCTCCGGCAGGGATGTCGATATGATCTCCTCAAAACACGATATTTACGATACACCAAAATATGTACGATACGATTGATAAGAAATGTTTGTAAAAATGACAATAATGGCCTAAAAACTTTTTTGTTTCCCAACAATAAAATCAATCGTGTGAAGGAAGTGATCGGCAATTGATTGTTGTTTAGCAGGACGGACGCTTCATTGTGATCAATTCTTTTTACCTCTTTTCGGCTTCCGCTCCAGCTCCGGCTCCGTCTCCAGCGTATGGCGGGATGTCACAGATTGAGATGGGCTTGATGAACCTATGCGGTCCCACCATCCTAGATTGGCTGGCCCAGCAGGTGCATTGACCGGACTCTGCGCAGAATGGCCAACCGATGCTGTGGTGCCTTGTTGATTGCGCGGGTTTGTTCGCATGTACTCCTGAAAACTGTGTATCAGTTAGGGACAGGTTGGCACTGGCACAGTCAAATAGTGCCAAAATATGGTTGCCATGCTCCAAAAATATGGTAAAAAAATATGGCGCTAAGGTACAAAAACAAACAAAATTTGAAAAATACGGTACTTTTTGAAGCTCCGGTAGTGCCGCCGATAGGCGCCGTCGGGGAAAAACATTATTTGAATGGCGCGAAATGTTCAACAATTTAGACAATTTTTGTTAAGAATTTGAGCAAAATCTTCAAAAATTAGGCCCATTTTCAAAAATCGCAAAAATATAGCAAAACAGAAAATAGGTATGGCGCGGACCCCGACAAATGCACAAATGCCCATATAAATATGGTAGAAACAGAGATGGTGGGGTATTTTGATGTGCTGGCCATGAATTTGAAAACACAATTTTCGAATCAGACAAAGTGTCCACAACTTTTGAGGACAAAGTGTCAACATTTTGGATGGGACGCATCAAATTCAGTAGTAGGCACAATGGGTGGGCTTGGGGGACAAAGTGACCAAAACAAACAGAACGCTTACCGTCTGCTCCGCTAGTGCTGTTTGAAAGGCCTTCAAACTGTCGTCTGAGTTTGTTGCACTACTTCCACGCTGCGGCTGTATCAGCCGATCATCAGGGCGATGCATGTTGTCGTGCGGTTGGTTTGCGTTTGACGCTTCCCCACGCGTATTATTCCTCTGAATAGTGTATAAAAAAACTTAGGCAATCATTTTCGAATCAAACAAAAGTGTCGACAACTTTTAGGGACAAAGTGTCGAACTTTTGGCTGAGACGCACCAAATTTAGTACAGTAGGGTTGGACAAAAAAACGACCAAAACAAACAGAAAACGGTACCTGCTGCGCTAGTAGTGTTGCTGCGTTTGCCCAGAACCCCGGATTGTTTACATTTGTAGCCACAGAATTGAGCGTATCCCGATTCTTGCCGGCCTTACAAATTGCGGACAAAGCCAAAACGGCGACCACTATTGGGACAACAACGTGCAATTTCATGCCGATTTGCTGAGAAGAACAAGAAAATATTTTTAAAAAGGTCAAATGCTTATAAAATATGCACTTTTTGTTGATTTAATTGATTTTAATCATCCCCCCAAATGGAAAATATTTTAATAAAAATGCCAAATGCTTATAAAATATGCACTTTTTGTTGATTTTAAATCATCCCCCAAAATAAAAAAATATTTTTAAAAAGGTCAACAAGTGCATTCATTCACTAAATCATATGCTTATTGAAAAAGAAAGACAACAATGAATTGGAAAATAATTTACAAATATAAAATAATATGTCTAAGAATTGATTGGGAATAATTTTAAATTGCAACAATAAGGGCGCCACTACAACTCGCCTATGTAACATTTCGCCTACAAAGCCAAAAAGCAACACTTCGCCTATTTACATTTCGCCTACACAGCCAATAGGCAACATTTCGCCTACAAGGTTAAAATATTACAACTCGCCTACGCAACATTTCGCCTACAAGGTTAAAATATTACAACTCGCCTACGCAACATTTCGCCTATGTTACATTTCGCCTACCCAGTCAAAAAGCAACATTTTGCCTACAAATTTAAAATTTTTTTTTATTATTTTCTATGACAAACGATTAAGCATTTTGCAATGCGCAAAGAATTAAAGCTTCAATTTTATTAACTCATCCCATTGGCAACAAAGAAATGATACAAAATGGATAATTGACTTGTTTGATCACTTGAAAAACTTCCTCGTAATATTTTCGATGTTTCCCCGGTAGTAGTGCGTGAACACACACAACCATCCTCTTCCGAACTGATGCCCCAATCACCAAACATTGTTTCCATTGAGCCGGTGTACACTTAAAAGTTCCATCTATGTGCCAACTTTTTTCTTTACTCAGGACATCCAGCAACTAAAAAATAAATTTTGTTTTATTAAGTGATTAAGCTAACTTTTGGAATCGCAAAAACCAGCACGACGTCGCCTTGATTTGGTCGCGAAATCCTGCTGTCATATAAAAGCATCGATTCACCATCCTTGATAATGAGAGCATCAGAAAGTTTAATTGTAAGTGGGTTTGCTGAATTGACATTACCAAACACTTTTGCCTTTTCACTAAATTTACATCATTCAAAAAACAAATGCATAAGAATTTACCGTCTCAACATTTGTCGAAGTGCAATGTCTGTGCCCATCTCCACAAAAACCTCGCAGTTGACGTCCTTCCTTTGTTGCGCGAAAATTTTTGATGGTTTTGCGTTTGGTTCTTCTTGTATCTTCCTTTTCAGAGCCTGTTTTTTGGAATCAGCCTAAAATTTATTTGTTATTACTAAAGGTAATGCTTTTGGTTACTTCTTTTCGCGCAGGATCCGGGAGATGGTTGTGCTCGTGTTGTCCGACATGACCAAAGGCTTTATCGTGCGCATTAATTTTTAAGATTCATTTTCCTTTATCTATAAATAATTAGGTATACGTGTGTGAAGATGGATTTATACAATGCTTTTGCTTTTGATCTAGCCAAATAAGCCTTAAATTTGTCAAAGGAAATGTTAAAAATTGAAATTTTAAAATTTGTAGGCGAAATGTTGCTTTTTGACTGTGTAGGCGAAATGTTGTGTAGGCGAGTTGTAACATTTTAACCTTGTAGGCGAAATGTTGCCTTTTGGCTTTGTAGGCGAAATGTTGCGTAGGCGAAATGTTACATAGGCGAGTTGTACAGCAGCGACAATAAGGAATTATTATTTCTCTAATTTTTATTGGGACAAGCATTTAAACCGGTTTTTGAACCGATTCAAAATTTTGAAAAAGCATTGGGGGGACATTGGAAAATGTTAAAGTGGGCCAAAACCCCATAGGGGTGACCCGTTTGGTCCAAATTTGTGAAAAATACATTGGTTACAAATTTGCAATAAAAATTAAAATAAAGCGGTTTTTGAATCGGTAGAAATGTTTAAAAATTAAGGAAAAAACAACTTTTTTTAACGTAATACCAAATTCGGAATAATTAAATTTAATTATTGTTCAAAAATTGAGAAAAAAAAAAATTAATAAAATTATGGCATTAATTTTCAGGCGTGCTCACGGATACGGATTTTCGTATCCGTATCCGTCCGTCCTCAAAAGCCCATTTCCGTTATCCGTCTGTATCCGTCCGTCCTCAAAATCTCATATCCGTTATCCGTCCGTATCCGTGACGTTCCAAAATTCCATATCCGGATATCCGTCCGCGGATGTCCGCGGATATCCGCATTATTTAAAAATCACTAAAGTTTTCTCCAAATTTCGAAAAAATGATTTTTCAAAGCGAATTTTTTCCGATCGCGTTATCGACTGATTAAAATTAAATCGAAATTGATATGTATTGAGCTTAACAAGAAAATTTTAAAGGAAAAGATTGAACTTTTGATTGGTTGTTAATCAATTTTTTCCAAAAAAAATTTTTCGATAAGAATTTTTAAAATTTTTGTGAAAAATTTCAAAATTTTTTTTTAAATTCTGCTTTTCTGCTGGAGGGGCTGGAGGGGGGGGGTTGGGAGGTCGGCGGTGCCGATAGGCGCCGCCGAGAGAAAAAATTGGATATTTAAAGACTTATGCTAAGAAAAATCGTCCAATTTTTAGGTAATTGAGTTCTAAAATGAACTAATTTTATGTAAATGCTTAAAATTTATTTTTTGTATGATTTTTTTTTCAAAAAGTTGTAAGAATACTAAAAAGAAAGAGTTAAAGTATAAAATAAAAATGATATCGCGAAAGGGTATAGAACCCTCGACCCAAAGTAGCATCACCCTATAAGTTTAACCACTAGGCCATGTTCAAACTTGTAAATATCCTTGAAAAACAATTTAAGAAATCGTTTTAATAAATTTTACTTCAGCAGTAAAAAAACAACGGATGCGACGGATATCCGCGGATATTAGGGTCATATCCGTCATCCGTCCGTATCCGTGACGTTCCAAAAAACCATATCCGTTATCCGTCCGTATCCGGATATATCCGAAAAACCATATCCGTTATCCGTCCATATCCGGATATATCCGGATATCCGGATATCCGGATATCCGTGAGCACGCCTGTTAATTTTTGCCAAAAAAATGAACAATTTTATAACTACCTAGGTTATATCAGGGTTCCGATCTCAAAATTTTAAAAATCCGCAAATTTCATTTGTTATATATCGGTACAATCAATTGATTTGAGCAACTTTCTGTCACAAAAGAGCATTTTTAACAATTTTACATATTTTTTTTTGCGCGGGATTTCTCAAATTTTTTTGGAAAAAAGGGGAGGTGAGTCCGGCGGTGCCAATAGGCGCCGCCGGGAATAATTTTGGA
>MEIZ01000048.1:0-42417 GCA_001723225.1 Globodera ellingtonae
GAATTCTTTCATAAATTTTTGATTCAGTTAAATTTTTGTGTCGCTGACCTTTTTAAAAAACGTTTAATTGAATTTTTATTTATGGGTAATTTTAATATTTTACTTCATTGAAATTTTTTTTTTTAAATTGATATTTCAAAATGTGAATACCTTAAATTATGAATATGCTTTTAAGAATTTAAATAATTATGTTTTCTTGCAACCAATTGTAGTGTTCCCATTTTTTAAAAATTTTCTTTTTTGTTGTTCGGCATTTTAAATTCAATCCAGAGCACCTTTTGATTTATTAATATTGGTTGTGTTTTGTTTAATTTTACAATTGAAAAATAAACTTGCGAAATTGCTTGTGTTTTGGTTTAATTGTACAATGAAACTTAAAATGCTATTATTGAATAAAATAATTTAAAATTTTCCTCTATTTTTTTAGAATAAAATTCTTTTATGGGTTTTGTTTTGAATTTAAAAATTATTTATTGATAATATTGCTGTAAGGCTTTAGTTTCACTCGCTGCTTTAGAGTACCAAAATGCTATATCTTGGTGGGTTATTTTATTTGATCAAGCGGTCAATCCTCCAGTTTGTTGATGAGCATTCGAAGTAGAACACTTTTCCACAATTCTTGGCCTGTTCAAAATATTTTGGAATTTTGGTTTTGTTATCGGTACATTTATAATTTATATTGTCTTATTAAAAACATTTCAACCAATTGTTATTAATTATTGTATTATAGTTTTTTTTCTAATAACTTCATGTATTTTGATTTGATCTTTTCTATTGGTATTCCTTTTTAATTATTCAATATTTAATTCTTTTAATTTATATTTAATAAGGATACAAATATCAAGATAAGTCAAAAGATTTATTTTCCATCAATATTTTGATTAGGCGTATGTTATAAATTCATAATATTTGTTTTATTTTGCGTTTAATAATTATTTTTATTAAATAGTCGAAATTTTCGTCGTTTTAACTCACCTATCCAAACACAAACACCCATTTTGGGATTTTCGCTGCTAAAATAAATAAACATTAAAATGTTTAGAAAATGCGAAATTTTGAACAAATAATCCAATTGCTATTTATGTTGAACAAAAATAAGCTCTAGACTGATATACAAACAGCGTAATTTAATTAAATATAAAAATATTTACGGCTCAGATTGTTATTTGTTCAGTAGAAGGACGCTAGCGTTAATTTTTCTCGCAAAATGATGGGAATAAATTCAAAATACTCAAAATAAACCTTAAATAATAATTACAAATAGAGGACTAAAAATTTGTGGCAAGTTAATAACAAGCAGCAAAATGAATAAATAAAAATAAAATTAATTATAAAATTTAAATCTTTAAAACTATCAATAAATTCTGTCAGACCTGAATCTCTTTGGTTGCAATTTTTCTATATTTTTTTATTATATATTTCATTAAAAAGAGCACAGATCAGAGCACCGCTAGGTCAAGACTCTGTAGGACAAGTTCCTTTTGCTAGAGCGGGGCTATGCGTTTTTTTCTTTTAAAGTTTTAAATTTTTTGCTGATTAAAACTTTTTGTTTAACGGTTATTTAACACGGAGGCGATAGGGGTCCGCGTATTTTTTAGCCATTGGTTTTTATTCTATGCTCTCTACAACCAACGGTGTGCCGATTTTCTGTGCGACATTGACATCGTATGAGCCAAGTGTTTATTTCTAGCACGCACAAGTGCCGATGGAATCGTCTAAAAATAAATGTTAGTAATTCTATAAAACTAGCATACAACAAATATCCAAACTTAAAATAAATTCACATAAACATCGAATTTATTCATTAATTATTTGTAAAGACTTCGTATAAAAGAGCGAGCATCGTAGCAATTGTTACAAAAAAATAAGAAATAAAWCTATACTTTCAAATGATAAAATCTATTAAACTATGAATGGTTTATAATAAAAGTCTACCTTAAAAGCAACGGGTTGGTTGAAAAGCTAAGATTTTTAAAAAGAATAATTTAAAGTAAACGCTTGAATTGTTTGAATTAAAACGCTTAAATTAGATTAATTTATTCGTAATGAAGGATTTAATGATATATGCTAGACAAAACAAATAAGCAATGTTTAAAGTTTTTTTTAAAATTATCTTAATCAAAAGAAAATGTATAGAACTTTTAAAATTATTGAATTATCGCAAATATTATCTTGGAAAGCGAATCGGGATGTGGAATTTATAGTTTACTTTTAGCGTAAGGTTTTTTATAACATGAAAACGAGAGAATCTAATATTATTCTAAAATTCATGTCGATTTTGACACACACGTTAACGAATAACTTTATTTGATATATTTCTAGCTTATAATAAAATATTACATTAGCTGCCTAATACCTTCAAAATATCATGTATTTACTTTAATTAATAAAAAATCATCTAACCAAAATAATTTACTTCGTCACGTATATGAAAATTCTTAAAAGGGTTAATCGCCCATGTCTCATTTAAAAAGCCATTCTTGAGCATGCTTAGCCRAAACATATATTTTAAAGCAGCAAGTGATAAAAATCCATGCTTTTGAATAAATAAAGACATTACTTAAATAAAAAAATATATACACGATTATCAAATTCATAATGTTTAACAAAACAATAATCACCAATTAAACTTGCTTTAATCACAATAATTTTAATATTAAAGTCGTAACACTTGTTTTTATTATGAAAAAATTGAAGACTGTTAACGTCATATTTACTTATAAAGCTAAAATAAACTTTCAACCTACAAAATACAATGTAACCACTACCATCTGGCGTAATCTACCCCATTGGCTATGCCCCTGTTAAGGTGCGCATGCGCATTAAGAACTTTTTTTCCTTATAGCAGCTAAAAGCAATACGTGGCAGTGGCGGACTTTATTTTTGTTAAGTTAAATGCGGGTTGTAAAAGTGCAAATAAAAATAAAAATAATAAAACCAAACTAATAACTCTGCTTTAAACTAATTATATTTGTGTACCTAATAATATAAATTACAAATTAAAAGCAAAGCTAAATTTTTACCAATAAAAAAACTAAGCATATAATTTTTTAAATAACGTACCTAAAGTTATGATTTAAAGGCTAATATAAATTCAATATTAAATAAATTTAATTAGATTTTTATGTTGCAAATTCATAAAACATTTGTCCGCCTATCAAGGGAATTTTTAAAGTAATTGTTTTCTGGTGACCTATAACAAATTTGGTTTTGATTCGCGAGAGAGTAGTTGGGAAAGAATACCATATATTTATTTTATACAAAAATGCTTAAAATTACATTTATAATCTTTTTATAAACAATATTTAACTTAATAAATTGAAAAAATAAAAATTCATATTTTTAAATAGTTATAAATATTACGATGTGTCTCTATTATATCAATATTTTTCGAAATTTACAATTAAATTAAAGTTGAAAAAAATAATTATGACCTTGTTATGAGCATTCTTGGCGCTATCTCATCACGCCCGTGATTGTTAGAACGTTGACATTCAAATAATTTAAACTATAAAAGTACAGATTAACTAATAAATAATCAAATTTTTGATCCCGCCTTTCACTAAAATTGAATTWCATGTGTTGAAGACGTGGCCTATMAAGCTTCCWTCCTGCTGCAGTGACTCATTCTCCACTTTCATATTCAATTCAATTTAATATTGTTTTTTTCATTTTATTTTTTTTATACTATTATTGGACTAACATTATTTGAATGCTATTATAAATAAAAATTTACTGGAAAAACAAACGACACAAAAAAATTGTTAACCCCAACGAAAAATTTCTAAAATAAAAATAAGAATACAATTAATTTGAAGGCATAGCGCAGGACTACTATTCAAAAACCAATTATGATTAAAAATACTGGGTTTATCATTTTATTTAAATGTTAATATAAATTAAAGTAAATAAATAATATTTTGAATAAACATAAATATTTTAAAAAATTAAATAAGAATAATAAAACAAAAACCTGAAATAAGTTATTTACCAATTTAGTTATGCACATTATCATTTCCAGAGTAAAACCTCAAACCTATCCAAAAGTATAATTTTCTAATTTTTATTTATTCAATGCTATATGAAAGCAAATATTTTTGATTACAGGAAATTTCGGTGTAGCAGACTTATAAATGACAAATGTATATTGATGTTAAAATCGGTTAAAATAATTGACAAAAGACTTTTGATTAGTCCGGGTTTAAACCTATAAGTAACGCATTCAAATTATGCAATATTTCCATTATTGTTTCCAAAAGCACAATGAAAAGAATTCCAAGGGCTTCGGCCATGCATAATTTTTTTACGATTTATTGACATATCTGTATTAATTTATTTTTATTTAACTTTTAAACAATAGTTTTTTAACATATTTTTTTTTGATATTTTATATTCAATTTAATCATATTATTTTGAGATTCTGCTTTACTTTTGGGTGTGGGGGTCGGCGGTGCCGATAGGCGCCGCCGATAAAAATTTTTGAAAATTTGACTCAATTTTGTTAAAGAAATTTCATCAAAATATTAGCCAAATTAAGCATTTTGCTTCGGAACGGGACTTTCAGTTTTCAAAAAGTTCCGTCCCGACCGGGACTAGGACCTGAAAAACCCGGGAAATCCCGCCCCGGTCCCGTCCAACTAGAGTGCGGCAAAACCGGATTTGCGGATCCCGCTGCGAGATTACAAAGCAAAATCTCGTGCGGGATCGGATTTGCGGGATTAATCCCGCAAATCGCAAAAAATGCGGGATTGCGGCGCGGGATCCCGCAAAATCCCGCGCGGGATCAATCCCGCGCCGCACTCTACGTCCAACCCTACTTTTTGTAAAGATAATTGGTCAAATTTTTCAAAATTTGGCATAATGTTTACGCTAAATTTGAAAATAAAATGACAGAAAAACTGATAAAATTACTTAAAAATTATGGATTTTTTACAAAATTAGTAATCAGTAATAAGTAATTGTCAAAAAAATTAGTAATAAGTAATCAGTAATAAGTAACGGCAAAAACCAAGTAAAAGTAATTACGAGCACCCCTGCTCCCAACGCATTTGATGTGGTAGCGCCTTCAACAGCCCGTTATGTTGGTATTAGTTCGAATTCCGCGGGTAATTCCTCGGCAGATATTATATTTTTATTATTTGTAACATAAAAAGATTTTAGTTTAAAATATTATGCTATATTATTTAATTTTTTAGCATGAACCATTATTATGTTAAATTTTTTTATAGCATTTATTAAGTCATTAATAAACACTCGATTTGTTAAAAATGAAATTTTTTAAATTTGTTTTTTTAATTCGAGGGTATTTTTTTATTTAAAAAAAAGTTCTAATAAAGTAGAACGCTTCGACGCATGACTACCTATCCCATAAAATCCGTTGAAGTTCGTCTTTTTTATATTATTTGATTGACGGCAATAATTTAATATTATTTTTTTGAGAATAAAATATTTTTTAAACTCTAATATTTTTAAAAACCAGTAACAGAAATTTAATTTTAATGAATTCCGTTTGATTGTGCAATTTTTGTTGAATATCATATGCGAAACAGGTTTTTTTTGTTGTAATTGTTTTTAGAGAGTCTTCTTGGGGTTAGCGATGAAAAAATAAATTTAATTTTTATCAATTTTCTCAATGCGCCAAACCATAGAGGGACCCTTTTGCTTTGCAAAATTCGTAATTTTTGGACAAATTTTCTTAACAGATTTAAAAATACGGTAATTTTTTGAAGCTTTTTAAGAATGTGAGAGGTCTACCACCGGGAAAAAAATAAAGGTTTAGTGAATTCACTTAGGAAAATGTGCCTAAAATTTCAACAAAAAAAATCACCATTTATAAGGTTTCTGAGTGATGTTTTTTTGTTAAAAGGAGTACTTATTATTATTAAATTAAAAAAATAAAAAGTAATTCCAATCAGGGAGTAGAAACTCCGATGAATAAGTTAGCGCTTAACCACTGAGCCACACTTGCATTGAATAAAAATTCATTTAAATTAACCAAAAAAGTCCAATAACTAGGGGTGCTTAAACCGCTGGTTTGGGTACCCGGTTTTCGGTTAACCGGGATTTTGAAGACCCGGTTTTCGTAACCGGTTTCGTAACCGTTTAACCGGTACTGTCCTACCCTAAGCTTAACTAAACATAAATAAGAGTTACATTAAATTTTTTATTATTTTAACCGCTTTAATTGTATCATTCTCAATTGCAAAATCATCAGATCAGAACTATTAGAAAAATAATAATATTTATCAGAGGTAAAAAGATTACCAAAATTAAGAAAATAAAAAATAAATATTGTAGCGGATAAATCGTCTGTTGTCTAATCAATTATATGTATCAAAAATGTTTAACATCATATGATGCAACGAATAAACTTGTGGTGAAAAGTAAAATACCTAATTCATAAATATCACAAAATATATTATTCTAAGAATAAATAAGGTGCATATTTATTTATAATAATAATAATCGAGTTTATAAAAATTAGATGAAATTTATTTTTCTTAACATAGTCATGTATTTTTGAATTTTATATAATAATAATATGTTTTATTAATAAGTCATTTTTGAAATTTTCTGCAAGTATAAATTTCGGTTTTTTTAAGTTTTAAGTTATTAAGATTTAATTAGGCTTTAAGCCTCATATTTTTATAACAACAACAATTCAAATTTGATAAAAAAGCCAAATGCATGTAGGCTTTGTTTTTCTGTAACTGTTCATTCCGAATACTTGAAGATTCCCATGTTTGCCATATTTATTTTTTGATTTGATTTTTTACGTTCATATTATTGGATTACTATAATTTTAAAAATAAAAAAAGATGCGTTAAGTAATATTATTTTAAATATTTTGTTGTTTGCACAATTTTAAAATGTTCTTCAGCAGAAAAGGCTACAACGTCGCTTGAAATACACATATTTTATATTAATTAAGCTGCATTTTAATGTTGTTAATAGACTTTTATACATATTACCTTTGAGTTGAAATTGTTTCAAAATTTTGGTTTATTAGCTAATCATAGGTGTGATATTCTATCCATTTTATTCATCTATTAGCTTTTTACAGGCATATTTTTGTTTTTACCCAGCCTCAAATTGTAATCCCATAATAGAAATATTATATATTAAATTTATCTTTTCCTTATACTATTATACAACAAATTGATTCAACTTTCTCTTAGCCAAACATTTAAAATTAAACTTTGAACGCTAGATCATGGAAAATCAAACACATCAACATAGTATCATATGCAATTAGATTTGAAATACATTAAAATCATTAGCAACTGTTAAATCGGCTTCGTGCTGCACCGTGTAGACACATGGTGTGTGAGCATTGTTAGGCACAATTCGTGGAGGGAGCCAAGACAACCCACAGATGTGCCCTACTAACTTAATTTCCTAAATTGTGAAGCTACTTAATAAATAATTCGCTAAATCATTAATATTAAGGTACCAAGCTATAAAAATAAAACATCAGTAATTAATAAAAAAAACGAAAAGAAGAAAATAAATAATCATCAATTAAAGTAAAAAAGAAAGAACAAGACTGAAATATATTAAAAATTGTTATTAAATTTTAACTAAAATCAATTTTAAACGCAGCAATCAAGGGAAATTAAAACTTCATTACAAGTTGCCATAATTTATTATGGTCTCTTATTTTAGAAAATTTCTTATTTGCATCTGTATTTATTTTTAATAATTTACTGATAAAATATATAATTATAATATATCCTTTTTCAGTGATGTTTAGTTTTTTATATTATAAATTTTTATCAGTGTGGGTAAGTGGTAAATCGTAGATCCTTTCCTTCCTGTGAATTCGTCCTTGTACACATACATCCCTGAAGCTGCGCTAAAAATATTTTTAAATTGTTTTTCTCATATTGGCTGATAAACCTTTAATTGAAAATATTTTGAACCATTTTACTTTATTTTGTTATTTAGCTCTTTTTTTATTATGAAGATGCGGTGTTACTAATTTTGAAATTATTAAATATCTAACTTTTGAATAATTGGTATACAAATTAATAGAATATAAGAACACTAGCCATTATCTTTAGATTTTATTATATAAAATATGTTKAATTGTATTAATTAATACTAAACTATCAATTGCTTTGATCAAAAATATGTTTTTCTTACATCAAAACTGGCATATTTTACTTATTGTTAATAATCGACAAAATTAAGGAACATTTATAACATTTATGTTCAATTTTCTAATAATTTATAGTTGTACGAGAGAATTGTATTTTAACTAGTCTAAAAATAAATTATTTTTTAGCACCTTTTTATTAATTTTATTTAGCCTTAGCCTTTAATAATTTATAGTTTTATTTTAATGATTCATTTCACTTTAAATTTATTTTAATCCTTTCAGTTTAATTATTTATTATTTTCTACTTTGAACTAAAGTGTTGAAGTCTTCTTATTGTTTTTTAATAGTGAACAAAAATCGTTAAAAAGTCCTTCGTTCTGGGTTCCTTTATAATTTTTTTTGCATTATAAAATTGAAAATTACACTTTTTATCATATTTGATTTGAGCAAAACAGTTCCGGGCACATGCACGAATTCGTCAATGTCCAACTTCCAGAATACCCAATCGTTCAATTTAATGCAGTGCAAAAATTTAATTTTTTTTTATCATACAGTGACATATTTTTTATTTATTAATCGAATAGCAGTTTTTGTTTGTTTTTAATTTTAATATATAATTTCACTGATTTTGTTCCAAGGCCTTTCATTTTGAATTTACAATACAATTGCAACAGAATAGCGTATATGACATTTTACATATTATCCTATTTGTTTCAAAGTCTGTGAATCATATTTTTTAAATTATTGTTGCTCAAATAATGGTTAATTGAAAATTTAGGTTTTACTATTTTCGCATTTCAGTTTTGTCATCTTTCTACTATTATTTTAAATTTAAATTAAACTTTATATGATTAGATTATTATTCTAGTTTTATCCATTTATTTAATTCAGTTGAATATAAATTGTTGATCAGAAATTTTAAAGATGTAAAACGCAACAAGATCGTGTAGTTGATCTTTGTGAGGCTCTTAGATTTTAATTACATAATGCTTAAGCGCTAATATGGTGAGCCATGATAGCATCTATTATGTCCTTTTTTTAAAGATTTGTACTTTATTTAGACTACACGTCCTTTTTTGTCCTTTATTTGAGTTTTCTGGAGCTTTTTGAAGAATTTTTGTATCGTAACACAGAAGTAAGGGTCAACAGGTCGCACAGGAATAGTTAGTCTATATGACATCGCTACAAATTAGCGTATATGAAAAGTCGTTAATTTATCTAAAATTATTTAAATGAATTTTATTTATAAATAAACTTTAAGATCTGCAAAAAATATAAAAAAAATATTAGTTAAAAACGCGTAAACAATTTTAATAATTATTTAAAGGTGTAAATATAAACATTATAAGCATTTTTAAATAAAAGTTATAAATAATATTACGAAAAAGCAACAAAAATATAAAATGTAAAAAATGGAATCTGCGGTTCTCACGTTTAGAAATATTATAACTTTTGTTTGTTACAATAAAGAAATAGATTGAATTACACGGCTCATTTGCTTAAAATGTCTACCCAAATTAAAAAATTCTCAAAAACGTGTTGATTGTTTATTTAAAACAAGTTAACATAAAATTTGTAGCGAAGCAAAGAGCCAGAGCCTTTATCATGGACAAAACGTTTAGTTCAAATTTATAAATAAATATCAAATTCCGACACTTTCTGAAAAGCAGGTGACGACTTTTTGTCTGTTGCTCGACCGGGTTTTTATTATTGCCCGTCAAAGAAAAAATAAGCAAATTTCAAAGCTAAATTACAAAAATAATAATAAAGTGTATAAACAATATAAAGGAAAATTCACAAAGCGTGCAGCGGTTTAATGCAAAACTACAGTTAAAATTCAGAAGGCTAAAGAATCAAAGGCCATCTGTAATTAAAAATTTGAATAAAATAACATATCTTTACAAAAAAATGTAAAGATAAATTTAAATATTATAATCTTTATACAGCTTTTATTACTGTTAAGTCAAAATTAATGGGTGCAAAAGGTTTTATTCATTAAAAAATTGACCATACTTTATAAACAATTATAAAAAGAAAAAACTTATTTCTTGGAAATGTTGATAAAACGTTTTTTTAATTAAATACTTTTAGCGTGCCGAAGATACAAATATAGCTAAAGCGATTTAATCACTGAATAAATGATATTCTAAGAAATAAATATAAACGTATAATACTTTTATAATTTAAGTTTTTTCTGAAAGTAATAATAAATAAAAGAAAATTATCTGGTGATTTAACAATTACTTTAACTTTATCAAAAAATAAAGAAGCACAATTAATTTAGAAAATGGCTAGGAATGCCCTAAAAACATTTGATTTAATATATATGCGTAAAGGAATAGAAATAAAAAACAGTCAAGAATTATAAAATAAAATGAATTAGAGCCAAAAAATTCCATTTTGCTATCTTGTTTACCGAATGGTAAATTTTCAAACACTAATTGGCTCACTCAAAATGTTAAGACCAATTTCAGAGTTCAATCATAACATTCCTTCACCTTCAAACCAATATTGTTTGTTATCAAACATGAATATTAAAATCCGACATAGGAAACAAAATTAAAAAAAAACAAAATCTTTCAATAAAGCTAAAAAAACATAATTCCTTAAAATGGTCAAGTTGTTTAATAGTTAGAATTTAATGTGCAATAAAAAAAATAAAAAGGTTAAAGAAGCAAAACATAATAAAATTTATATTTATAAAGAAGCATTGACAAATTTTTGGAGATTAAAATATATAACAAAATCAAATAATGTAAAAAAACATATAAATTAAGCATATAATTTGTTTAGATTCATGACTCATTTGTCAGTGTATAAGGCAGCTCACGACTCATAAAAAAAGTTTGCTAATAAAATATATACAAAAGATCGGATTTTGCCTATGTTTTTTACAAACAACATGGGAATAACTAAATTTATACAAAGATACAATTGGAATGATAACTGCAAAAAAATTAAAAAATAGATTGCACAATTTAACGCTCTCTTGCACTTCGACAACAGCGCGCCAAGGCCGTCAAACCACTGTTCAGGGCTTATACATCCACTACGGCCTTCTTCCGTGAGTGATCTTTCATTAACAACAAAACCATGCTTAAGGCCACAAAACTCGATGATTTCTTACGCGAGCTGGCCAATAATAGAAGAAAATTCATATGATAAAAAATAAAAGATGTAAATAACCGATCCGGTTGCATGAAATGTTTATGAAAATAGAAGTTATAAAACCTAATATTAAACCTTTCCCTTTATTTTAGTTCCATAAGAAAATTTTAAACACGAAACTGAAACTGAAATAAAATCAAAATAAATAAATAATTTTGTTTGCAAAATATAACGCTAGTATATTTGATAGCTTATAAAAAATATTCAATTCATTAAAATTCTCAAATAATAAGACACACCACATCGTCTAACGAGTCCACTATCAAGATATATGACACACCTCAAGTCATTTAATCGGAATGATATCAATTATTTAAACGTTTGTCACAAAGAGTAAAATAAGAAGGTTATAAATTAAAATAATATTTTATTAAATTGAGCCCGGAGGGCAAGTTTTACTTGTCTGCTAGCCAGCATAAAATTTCGCTCCAAATTTGCCTTACATGCTACAAGAGCTGCAGTGTGCCAGGGCTGCTATCCATTATGCAGCACTTTACGGAAAGGCTACAGGGATTTCCAAACTCAATATAGATATTATTATTAGCAATTTACAAAATAACATTACGAAGTATAAATAACTTGACGACTAGAATTAAAAAAAGGTTAAAAAAGTTATTTAAGATAAATATGTAAGCTAAACGGTTTAATGAGACACCTATTATAGCAATAATAATTTATTTCTATGCTAATTACAATAGTTGAGAAAATATATGATTAAATTATTAAACTACAAAGGCACAATAACGTTTATAAAATAACCAAACATTTCCCAATAGTCCAATGCGCAACTAAATAAACATAAGGCAAAAATAAAAAAATAAACACTAAACATTTCATACATTATTAAACCCATAATTCAGTTAAAATTTAATCGTATTTATGATCAAAAGAAGCTTTTTACAAATGTAATTTAAATCAAAGGCATATTCAAACCAGAAAACTACGCGTCGTCATTAAACATAAACAATGTAGCAGCTAATTATTAAGTGCTAAAAATTATTTACAAATAATCTAATAAACGTATTTCTTACAAAATGTGATTTTATAAATTTATCGAATAAAAAAAGAATTCAGGATAAGTTTAAAATTAAATTTAAAAAAAAACAATTCTTAAAAAAGCTATGAAATATTGTTCAAAAACGTATTGAACATAAAGACAAGCCGGTTTATCTTTTCCCAAGGGCGCCTGAAAGAGAATTTCTCTATATTGTGTTAAATGATAGCTATTATTTAAACAAAAGTTGAACCTAAATTTAACTAGGCGTCAGTAATCAACGTAGAACACTTCATGAAGAATATCAAACGGTAAACCCAAACAAAAGAAAGAGACTGAAAGAATATCTTAATCTTTCTAGCGATAAATAATAACAAAACCCTGACTAAAAAGCTCATAAATTATAACATAAAGCAAATATAATATTATATGAATTTATTTTTTGGCAAAACATGTATTTTCACATATTAAAAAAAATTTAAATAATGTTAAAAAATGAACAAATTCCTTGAAATACTGAGCTTGGAAGTACAGGCCGTGCCTTGCGGCTTTATAATTATAAAAGCGTTTTTAAAATATTGTCCCGACAAAAAACAGYGTTGCGCTCATGATTATAGTTCATTTTGTATGGCGGCTAATTAATACAGATAGAAACATAATAACTGCTTAAACTTAATACAACAATTAATATTACGACAAAAGGAGGCAGGGCGTTTATCAGAAACCATAAACATGGTGGCTGAATCCTGTAAATTTAAAGTTGCATTCATGAAGCTTTTGCCCGTTTCGATTATATAAAAAACAAATAAAATTATTAAGCTAACACAAAATGTTAAAATAAAAATGTAGAATAACTATTCATAGATTTTTGATCTTCATTGACTCAGGCTTGACGAATGCTTAAAATACGCATGTTATTAATTTTAAAACTAATATCAATAAAAACAGCTTTTCACATAAATACTCTTTTGTTATTTCAATAATTGTTGGAAATTGTTGTAACAATAAAAGAAAAAACAATTTAAGAAGTAATTAAAATCAAACCTAAAAAGAAAATGCTTTCAATATAACCAATGGCATTTGTTTTTTTATTTTGATATTGTTACTTTTATCATACTAATTTAATAATCATTCAGACTTTTAAATTATCAGAATTAACTCTTTTATAAATAACAAAACTAATATAACTTAAAATAATTTTGAGATCAAATTTGAAGAACAATATAGGAGTTCATAAAAATACTTTTTAAAGTCTTAATTTGTTTATTAAAATAATTCAAATTCACATATATAAACGACTGATAATATGAAGTTTATGTTAGCGTTTAAACTAAAAATTTAAAAAATGTCTTGTTTTAAAAACAGCGTAATAAAAACGATAGCAAAAGCGTTTTTGATAATTGAAACTATTAATATAAAATAAATAATAGATTTTGTAATACAAAAATTATTGGCAAAAATAAAGACAACAACTATCTGATTTTCCAATCTTATTTAAATGATACCTATATAAGTATAAAAAAAATGCAAAAATAAAATATGCTGTAAAATCTAACCTAAAAGTAAATGGATAAAAATAAATGGAACATTAAAAAATTACAAATAACTGCAAAGCATGAGGAAAAATTAAAAAGAAGAAACTAAAGAAGACAAAGAAGAAACTTTGAGTTAATATGATAACTCTTCAGAATGAATTAATTAATACTCTTGATCTTAATTCTTCAAAAACATAAAGTTGCTGTTGCGTAAGGAGCTCTATACACGATTTATCAAGATTTATAATGAAATCGCAATTTAAAAAAGTATTTAAAAGAAGAGGTTATTCGGTCAAATTAACACAAATTTTTGGCATTGAGTAGAGAGAATCGAATATTCAGTTGACAATTTTAGAATTAATCAACTTGAATGTTTGAAAAACTAATGAACCAGAAACACAACAGGAAAAACGTCATTATCAAAAAAAAATGATCAAACAAATAAACAATATTTAAAAAAAAGCGCATTTAAGTTAATTAATACCTGAAAAATAAAAATGCAACATAATTTAAAATGAATGCGAAATTTGCAAATTACAACAATATAATAGATAGAAAGCGCGATTACGGCTAGCCTGTTTTAATCAAAATTGATAGAATAATTAAGGTGAGACGCAATTATAAAATAAATAACATCTCAAATAAATTACTGGTGTGCATTTAGAAAAAGATACTTTAAACTCAACATAAAGGAATAAACATCTATTTACAAACATGCAGGGCGTACACCTACTGACCGAGGCTGCGTAAACCATAATTTTCTGTAACATAACCAAAAAAATACCTACTAAGCTTGCTCCTGCTGAAAGTGTCTGGAGATCTTACTAGAAAAGGGGGCGATGCAGCAAGTCTTAGAAGCACAGGAGGGATTTGAAACCTAGTAATGCGAATTGAAATTATACATTATCGATTTTTTACTTCAAAGTTTAGGGTGACTTTAACTTTAGTAATTTGTTTTTTAATTTCAAAATTAAAATCTTTATCTACTAAAATAGAAATTACAAATTGGTGAATTATATTTAAATTTTATGAATAAAGTGGTAGCTTAAAATTCATTTTGTAACCCAAATTTTAATTCATCAACTAAAAAGCAGCAAGCTGCTGCGCCGCTTTGCAAAATAGTTCTTGCTTTAATTTTCTACTTAGTTTATATAGCTTTTTCCAATTCGTTCTGTCTTTTCTTTGAAAGTGCCAAACACTGCAGAGACTTTCCCATTAATTTATTAATATTTGCTTTTGATGCTTATTTTTATTTTTATTGTCGGTATATTTTATTTGAAATTATTAGAATTTTGTGCATCTATTTACGTCTGCATAATTTATAGCCTTAAATTTAATCGAAGATCAAACTCAATTCCCTGTTGACTTATTAATTTTATTTTCAATTGAACTAAAGTGACAAGAAATATATATTGATTAAAATTAAAAACAAAGTAATTTGCTTTTTTGCAAAATTTTCTTCAAAAGATCCGAATTGTCCTCGGTTCCCTTCGGGTAGGAAGGATAACCATAGTTTTCCTCGCGTCTTCGCCTCAACGCCTGCATCTTTCATTCGCGTCGTATTATGATATAATTTTACGATTTGACGACGTCGTCATATAATGAGAATTTCTAGTTTATGTCGGTCATAATTAATTCGCTTTTTATTTATTTACACATTTAACACGTGTAATTTGTATTTTAGCTAATTTCCTTATTTTTGATCTCGGCTTGATTGTTTAAAATCGGGATTGTACACGAAAAAAAATTTAATGCCCGGAGCTCGGACTATAATTATTTGATAAATTTAAGTTCATAAACATATGCGTTTTAACCTTTTTGCTCTTAATTTATTTTTCATTCTTTAATTTGGTGCGGAGAGTTAAACTGTTGCAGCTTTTTGATTACTAAAAAGAGATTGATTTAAATTTGAGTTTAGTTGTAAATAAGTAATATTCATTTATTACTTGAGCCATATTTTGAATTTTTTCTTTCCAATATTTTGATTTTAAAGTTAAGGACCAAATACCGCATGCCGTTGAAGAAAATAATAAACTTTAAAATAAGTTGGTTACTTAGAGTTTTCTGTTTGTTCCATGTTTACGAAATATTTTTTCATTATTGTTATTCACTTGTGAATTTATTAAAATTATTATTTAATAATAATTTTTTATTTTAATATTTTTCTATGTAAAAAATTAATTTTGGTTACTTCTGCAAAAATCATTTTTTGTTTAATTAAATACTATTTAATGAGTACATTTATAAGCCTTTTAAAAATTGATTGTCAAATTTTTGCTAATAATTTGGACAATTTTTTTTTGAAAATTCGAACATGTATTCAGCATTGCAAACTTTTAAGACAAATTTGACAATAAAATTTGCTTTTCCTCACCATGAATTTTTTTATTTTGTTTTAAATGTTTGTTAATAGTATGGCAAAAGCTTGTTTGAAAAATTTCAGCCAATTTTATAATACTGATGCGTCGGACCGCCTCCTTTTTGTTGAGGTCAAAGATTGATTTATTTCAAATAACCACCGCTTTAAAATCCAACTCTCATCATAAAAATTTATTTTTAAAATACATGCCGCTATATCATAATTTATTTTATAATCTAACGCTTCATTATAAAAATATATTTTTAAAATATCCGATGCTCATCATAAAAATTTATTTCTTTGCATTGTTAAACTAAAGCTAAATTACATAGTTTTATGAACAAAAAAGGTAAACATTATTTTTAAATTATTGTAAATAACACAATGAAATATAATTTATTTCTTACATGTGAGATCAAAAAAATTTCCAGTGAACATTAATATTTTAACATGTTAAGACGAGGAAATTTTGATAAAATTAACATTATGTTATTTTTGAAAACTCACGGATGATAAACAAAAATATCGGCATATTAATAAATAACTGCTACTTACTTTGAATGGATGTATTGGCTTTTATATTAGCAGTTTTAAATTGAGGACATAAATAGCCTTTAATTTTCAAGAAAATACTCTAAAGAAAGCCCGGCAACTCCTCAGCAATTATCCGAAGCTGTGCAAGTACTCCGAAAACTAAAACATAAAGAAAACAGTTTAAACAAATCATAAATCAAAAGTTGGAAGTCCTCACAAGTTAGTTTAAATGAGATCCTCGTTTCTTCGGGCTGTTTATATTTGCATAAAAATGAAATAAACTTATAAATTTATTTGCGTGATTATATAATAATATTTAGAATAGTTAATTTTTTATATAATTTTTCTTAGTGTTATTAAATTTTTTTTAACCTTCGGGCCTCTCGAAAAACATGGGCAGAGTTTGTGGTTGCTGCGCTAGGCGGCGTTGCAAGGACCCTAAGGCTTTTTAAAAGTAAATGGCAGCTAAAAAAGGCACTAAATTCAATTAATATTTCCGGTAATTACATGGGCATTATTCTTTTGGAAAACATCAAATTTAGGCTTGAACGTGAAGGAACTGACAAATGAGTGAACGCTACAAAAAAAAACTTTTAGACACGAATTTATGGAGACGAATTTTTGATTAAACCTAAAAATTTTCGCCATTATTTTAAAAATGGTGCATTCGTATTTTAAGCATCCGGAACAGGTCTGGACGTAATCACGATCACGCCAAAGTACGGCTTTTTGGGGTTCCGTAATCACGGATTTTAGTATATCCTTTCCCATGATCCCGGGTCACGGATTTTTTAAATCATTGTCCAGCCCTGATCCGGAAGCATAGCAAATTAATTTTTTAAATTACTATTAAAATAATTATTGTTACTTTAAACTAAAATTGAATAAATCATTTTTCTCTAATTTAACAATATTTTTTCGTATAAAGTTTTTGAAACTGTTCTAATCAAAAGATATTTAATATTAAAATTAATTCGATATCAATATTTAATCATTTCTTTTAATTTGTGGTTTAATGTTTTATTTATTAAAAATTATTTAATTGCAAATAAGCCGCTAGAATGTTTATTTTAATGATTACCAAATATTGGTATAAAAGCAAAGATCTTACTGGCATCTCTGGTGTCGCTTCAAAGGATGATGCCTCTGCATCAAAATCCACCATCTTAAAATGCATTATCTAAAAAGAATCAACGGATGGACACACTGAAAAATCATTATTATAGTCTGTAATTTTAGAAGGTTTGGTAATTGAAGATTTGATGTGAATTAGGTATGTTTGTTAAAGAAAATTTTATAAAGTAATAATATAATTTTAAGCAATTTATCGGCTATGCTAATTATGAATTACTATTATTTTGAGCTAATTTAATTTTTTTAAAATACTTTCATATTTTGTTAAATATAGTAATTGATCTGACACCTGTTCCATTATTTTGTGTTTTATGCATGCTCCGTTCCACCTCAGTATTTCTTGAAAGCATGTTTTTAATTTTTTCTTCATAATAGTTCAGCCCTTTCAAGATTTTTATTCTAAAAAATGTTGTTAAACTTAGTTTTATAAATTTTTTTGAGCTTGAATAAGATAGTTTTGCTCTATATTATTCAACATTTTCCAAAATTTGCTTTTATTTATGATTATTTTATAGTGATTTGGTAGAAATTCAAATAAAATAAAATTTGCTTTAATATAGCCCATGTTGTTACAGCTATTTTAAAAATAAAAATTATATGCATTTCCACAATATTGTCAAACTTTCTGTTATTTCTTTTTTTCCATGAATAATTTAAAATTTAAATTACTTATCTATTTTAAATTTCTTTATCTTGTAATTTAAAATTTAATCTTTAAATTTTATATCTTTGATAATATTGAAGAAGGGTGTAAATTTCAATTATCTTTGAAGGAAAATGGGCATTTTTTTAAATATTTAATAAGAGTAAATAATTTATTCAGAATGATGATTCAATATTAAAATCTGAAATAATTCTTTAAAATATAATTTGAGGTTAAATTAATTTATTGGATTTTGAAAAAAAAATTTTTTGAAGTGGTATAATTTTATTTTAAAAGATTGCAGTGTAAATATAATATTATATTAAATTCCAATTATGATAATTTGCTTAACAGAAAGGGCAACTAATTAATTAATGCACCATCCAATTATCATAGTTTTCAATAAAGAAAGCAAAAATAAATTCGACCAAAATAAGGCAGGGTTGCCTGTGTGCGTGCGCCTGCATTGAATTAATTGTCCCAAACAAAAACGTGCAAAAAAAAGTATTAGTAATAAATAAATGATACAACAAGGGTTACAAATAAAAATTGGTTAAAAAAATCGAAATTAAAGGAAACTGTTCATACCTTAATTCATGTTGATTCATGGATATCAAATTGAAAGGTCAAATTTTTTCGTTAATAAAATTAAATTTTATGATGGTGCGCCAGAGCTCCTCGATAATTGTTTCGCGCTTCAATTTAAAATGATATCATTAATTAAAAAAAACTCTAACAGTAGAAAAAATCAATTTTTTTTACAAAACTTTAGAATAAAAATAATATAAAAGAAATAAAATAGAAAACATAAAGTAAGGAAAATCCTTGAAAGTTTTATAAGGCCCAAGTGTATATATAAATAATTATTTATTTACTTAAAAGATTTCAAATTCTAAATTTCATAAATATTTTAACCAACAAATCAATTTTCGCAATAAGATTAAGATATGCAAATACAGGCTCCCAACAAAAGTTGCTGGAAAAAAGACATCAACGCCAAAAAAAAGTAAACAAATGGCATACCTTCCCGCAACCATCCTCGCTTTCATGACAAAATTACCCATGTGATAATTTCTTTTAATTGTGTATTGTCAATTGTTAACGGTGTTTGAATTACAGCTTCTATTAAATTTTGAACAATTATTAAAGTTTTTTTTTGAGCCTTTTTATTTTTTCTTTTATAGTTTTGGCTTTTTACTTTTATTAATTTTTATTAACGAGAAACGCCATCACGTTATAAGCATTAAATTTATCCAAATTTTATTTATTTTTTGCTGCTGAATAGCTAAAAAATAATTATTTTAAGCGTCTTTCCGAAATATTTAATTGTAATTTAATATTTGTTTGATTGTTTTATTTTTTGGAAAAAAATCTTAAACAAATTAACAATAAATTTTCTTTTTGTCTTTTTTGATATTTACGTTCTAATTTTACCATGTATTTCCCTTGATTGCTCCCTCTATTTTGTGTCTTAAACTAAGTCTTGTGTATACCACTAAGTAGAAAAACATTTTGCTTATTTTTAAACGGGGATTCCAATGCGATGTATTTAATATGTTACTATAAAGCTGCTTTGATAGATAACCTATACTTTCAATAAAATATATTCATAAGAATTTTAAATCTGTAATGTTGTAATGTTGAATTTTTTTTAAATTTTACATTTATTCTAAATTATGGGGGTAGTGTTTTTCATGAACTTATTCAAATTAGTATATAAAAAATTTATGCTTCGCTGTTATTAATGTATTGCTTGCGTTAAAGTACAGTAATTTGTTCTTTAATTATTAAATTTTTGTTGCGGATTTTATAATATGCTTTTTTGTTTCCAATAAACGAGGATAGGAGATTTTCATAAAAACCTTAATAATGATATGATCTAATCAGGTTCGGCAATATTGCTTATAGAAAGAAGGTTTTAGTAATTAGAGCTAAATTACAACATTATTTTTCATAAAATTAAATTTTGGTATAATTAGAAAATTGTTTGGTTAACCTTTGTATATGCATAACTTTATGGAATTTGTGAAATTTTAAACGAATGATTTATTTGACGTCAGTTTTTAGTCTTCAATGATAAAACAGTGAAATGTTTTGCGTAAGTAATAAGAGAAAGTTTTAACAATTTTTTATCATATTCGTTTTATGGCTGGAATTAATATTGCATTTTTATAATTTAACACAGCTGGTTTTTGCAATGATATTTTAATAGGTTTTATTTGATATTTTAGTTGATAGAATAAAAAAATGTAAACTTGACCGTTAATCCATTCTTCAACTTAAAAAATCTTTTTTTCCATAAGTATATTTTTGTTTAATTAATTTAATTTAAAAACGTATTGTCTGCTGACTTAATTTGCCATTAAAATAGCCATAATTAAATGCAAAGAATCTCCTTGCTGAAAGCAACTAACATAGCGGGATGTTGTTGATAAATTGTTGCTTTTGTAGTTCTTGCTTTTGGAAGCTTCCAACGCATCTATGTCATCCTCCATCACACGTCGTGGCTTATAAATTGTATATATATTTAAATAGGATTCAATTTTATGGGAAATAAAACAAATGCTTATTCTTTCAACTTTATGAGGGTCCTTCAATATATTAGTAATAATTATTTTAATTAAGCCTTAGGACTAATACTGTTACTTTTATTCAAATTATATCATTTTTATCAGTTTATTTCTTCATATTATTTTTGCCAAAAGGTAAATTGATGAATAGGCGTTGTTTAAATCCTTCATTTTTGTTCTTGTTTTCTTAATTAATATTATTAGTTTGGTATTAAGGAGTTTTGTCAAAATAATCTTGACCTTCATTAACAAAAATGGCTGCAAATGAACCATGCATATTTGAACACAAATGACAAAAACAAAAAATGACTTTTTTCTTTTCAACAACCAATATCGTCCCGATATATTAACTGAAAATTTTTATTAATTTTCAATTTAAATAAAAATAAGTTAATTATATATTCGAACTTAGTAAGTTGGACGATCAAAATAAGTTAGACTTTAATTAACTGCGACTAAAATTATTAATAAATAGGGCTAGCATCGATATGCACCAAAAATGCCCAAATATGCGCATATATATGCACCAAAAAAAGGCCAAAATATGCACCAAAATATGCCAAAAATGCCGAAATATGCACCAAAAATGCCAAAATATGCACCGAAAAATGGCATTTTTAGTCTCTAATTTTCTTAATTCTTAATTTTTTTTCTTCTTTTAACGTCTATTAAGTAGATTTAAAGCCTTTTCGCGTTTTTTTTTTGTTGGTATTTTTGGAAAGTTGAACAAATTTGAAAAAAGTTCCGGAATTTTAACCGTCAGGCCAGCTCATCGCCATTTGACCATCTCAGCGCCGACATCCATTTCAGCACCGACATTTTTTATTTTTATTTTTTTACGCGAAAGTTCAATTTTTTAGGTCTTCTTTTCAAAAATGACTAAAAGTCCATAGTTAAAGATGAATTATTTTTCAAAAACAGCCAAAAACCTATGATTTTGGGTGCATTTTTTCAAATTTTTGGTCAAAAATGCCAAAATATGCTCGAAATATGCAAAATATGTAAAAAATATGCAGGAACCCCAAAATATGCAAAATATGTTTTTTTAAACTTGACCAAAAAAGCGCAAACCAACGCGAAAAGGCTATTTTTAAGCCGTATTCCTCAGAATATATAAGCATACAAAATATGCAAAAAACATATAATCCGAGCCCTATTAATAAAGGTTCAATTCAAAAAAAAATCGATTGACTCTTATAGAAATAGGTCTAAATATTGCAAGAAAAACGTTATTTCTATCTGATGATGACTCTATTTATTACCTAATAAATTTAGAAAATATAATAGTAAAAAATGTGAAAAAGAATTTGGGTACTCTTTAAATGCAATGCCAAAATAAAAGGCCAATTAGTAATAAATAGATTAGTTCAAATAAAGAATATATATTTACGATGCAAACTAAATTTTTTTACACAATGCCACAGAAGCACAAAATCTTTATAGACAATATTGGACAAGTATTACATTTTATAACTCTGCGGTTTAAAAATTGTAAACAATAGAAAAATTAGCCATTTTTATATAAAATTATATGATCATTAATGAATAGGGAGCGGATTATTGCATTTTGCATACTATTTAAATATAACTAAAATTATACTAATATATAAAAGTAACTTTAATATATTTTTAAAAATATAAATAAATGTGTAGCAAATAATATATTTTCAATAAATCTTAGCTCAAGAACTATTATTAATTCAATCAATTTTCAGAATTTGCATCCTGGGAAATCATCTGGGTATTTCAACAACGAACTGAAATACAACAAGATGATTTTTTTTAAATTGTGTGCGCATAAAATATTTTATTATCGTTAATAATTTATCTAAATGTAAAAAGTTGAAAAAATGTTCCAAATAAAAAATTTTATACATTTATAAAATATTTAAATATTTTTATCGCTATCAGCAAAAAATCGCTTATAAATTTAAAAATCAAATGAGATTTATCAAATGGAATTATTAAAAATTGAAAAAATCAAACATTTAAAACAAGTGTAATTGTGTTTGATTAAATAATTTTGAGCTCTCCTTAATTAATTCCTCTTGTAAAAATAATCGTTGCTTTAGCGTGGTCACATGATGCTTATATTTGGTAAAATTCTATTTTATATATATTTATTGTTTGTATATATCTCCAGATTTTAATTTCACATTTTTTATGTTTTAATTCAATTTAATTGACCAACCATGAAAAAATATTCAAAAGTCATAATTAGTTAATTTTCTTACACATTTTTTTGATAATCGTGTATATATTT
The DNA here is from genome assembly GCA_001723225.1 of Globodera ellingtonae. Classification (NCBI taxonomy): domain Eukaryota; kingdom Metazoa; phylum Nematoda; class Chromadorea; order Rhabditida; family Heteroderidae; genus Globodera; species Globodera ellingtonae. The sequence goes on from MEIZ01000048.1 coordinate 23,302, forward strand.
TTTTATTTAAGTAATGTCTATATTTATTCAAAAGCATAGTTTTATCACTTGCTGCTTTAAAATAATGTTTGGGCTAAGCATGCTGAAGAATGGCTTTTTGAATGAGACATTGGTAATTAACTAATGTAATATTTTGTTTGCGTTGGTGGAAACTCTGCCCAGCTGATGCGTGTTCTTGTTTAAAAACAAAATTATTTTTAAAATAATAAAATCGTTTAAATTTTTATTTGAATAAATAAAGGTTAACTAAATCGTAATTTCATAATCCATTTTATTCCTCAATGTTAATTCAAACATTTAAATTAAATAATCAATTTTAAAAATAAAATTAATTAATATAAAACGATAAAAAACCAATTTAATTCAGTAGTTGAACTAAAATAAAAATACTTAAAGTTTTTCAAATGATTCATAATGTAAATTATGAACCTACACTAATTTGTAAGTCTTAACATCTACCACAAAGGCCAAAATACTGCATTTTATTATAATCGTGTTCCAAAAATGAATTCAAATTTAATTGAAGATAGGTAGCCTACTTTTAAAAAATAATATTAAACAAAAATCTTTTATCGATTTTTTTCAAACGAAAAATTTATAAAATGGCATAAAATTTTTAATTTGTAAAATTGATCATTTAAATTACTTTATGAAACTATTAAAAAGAGTTATTAAAATCTCTAGCATAATCTTCAAATTACTCAATTATCATATCTACCTAACAAATAAATTTAGAGTATGTCAGTAAAAAATGTTGCATAATGAAATATGAAAAGTCTAAGGTCCTAGGCACAAACCGTATGACCACATGGCACTGCCGGGAATGTCGAGGTTAAATAAAAATAAAAATTATGCAGGTTTAAAAATTTCAAACAGTGTCTGCATTATTTGTAAATTTAAGATATAAAATATATACGTTATTTATAGTTTATTTAAAGGCGAATAAAAATTTTGGTATGAAATTTCAATAAGAACAGCGTACAGTACAGGATTGAAATAATTCCATTTTTAAAAACTTAAATCTTAATATTTAAAAATAAAAAGCTTTGCACAAACGTAATAATCTCAGAACTTGGGGTTTGATGACAATCCTTAAAACCAAAACTTAAAGCATATTTGTACAAAGATTCCGTATTTAAAATTTTAAAATATAAAGAAAAATAAATAAATAAACAATTAATTTAAAAGTGAAAAAAAAAAATTTAAAATCTGCGTTTCGCCTTGTTGGAGGAGTAGCGACTGAATGTTTCACTGTTTTATCATTCCTGAAAAATATAAATAAATAATAAAAATACTAAATAATTATTAAGACTCCAATTCCAAGATGTGTTGTAAGAAGACATCTGTTAGTGAAGATCATGTAGAATCGATATTTAATCTTAGAAAATCTTAATGAATAAATTTTAATATTTATTTTGAAAACATTTTAATAAGATAACAGACTTTTTTAATTCTTATAACAAAATTATTTTGAAAAAATAGCATTGTGCGGGACTGGACGAGAGCAGAGTCCTTCATAAAGCAATTGTCATCAAGGACTTCAAATTAGACGGATTGTAAGCCCATTTTTGTTGAAAAATTTAAAACATTACAATTTTCAGATTGAGAGTGGATTTCATTTGTTGCGATCTTGTCGTATCATCAAGCCAATTCCGAATTTAAGTTTAAAATATAAAAAATAAATCATTTTCAAACACAAACAACATGTATATTTTTTGCACAATCAATTCACATAAAATTAAACGAGTACATTATTGTACCAATAAAATCAATGTCTTCGACAAATAACAATTATTCAAGATTTGCAATGAGCTGTGCTCAGCTAAAATGTAATGTAAAGAACTAAAAATGATAGTAAACCTCGGAGAACAATATACCAGCTAAGCAAACCAACTTTGAGATATGAAGAAAATGGGGTAAATTTGCATAAAAAGAAATATTAAATATATTTTGTTAAGAATTAGTAAATTTCCGCGCTTGGGTGCGGTGTTAAGAATCAATTAAAATAAAGTGATATATAATGTAAACAAAATTATAATGAATTACCATGTCTAATTAAAAAAACAAAGGTAATAATTTAAATCAACAAATAATATTATTTAAAACAACTGTAAATCTAAAAATTAATTAATTCTGCTCCGCTATTAAAATGCCAGTTTTTAAATTTTGATGGAATTGTTTATTGCGTAAGATCGATTTTTTATTGGAGTTTATTTAGAAAATTAAAAATTGTATTAAACATTTTGCCAAAAATGCTTCTTCCATTTAAAAATTTAGTTTAATAGATATACACAATAATGAAAAATTTAAAGTTTTCAGAGATCTTTTATAAATAAATATTACTTATTTATTCTTCTTATTAATAAAGTGCATACAATTTAAAAATTGTATTTTTTTGCATATAGAAGATTAATTTTGCTTAGTTATTTAAATTAACTGACTTTAATAGCAAATTATCTTGAAATCATCATAGAATCAATATTATGTACCTATAAGCCTCAATGTATTAATTCGAGTCAGGTCTGAAAACATCTGCCTTTTTTATTATTATCATTCCATTAAATCATAATATGTATATTATAATTTCAATTAAATTACAAAGTTTATAATTAAATAATATCTAGCTTTAATTAACTTGTCAACACACTCAGCATGGGTCAAAACTTATGGCTTTATTTATGTTTTAATTTATTTAGTTTATAAATAGACAATGTCGTTAAAAGCTTTTTTTAAACTATTGGCCAACAATTTGGCTTTTGATTGCGCCCGCGTGTAATCCTTTTAAATTAAACTGTCGGAACCCCACAAACTTATTATTTTCGTGGCCCTTTCACCTGTTAAGTTCGTGAATGAATTCCTTTTTTTATTTAATTATTTTTATTTTGGTTTTAAGCAAAAGCTTAGATTCGCTTTTTTATTAATCTTTTTTAGTGCATTGTTTCATGGATACACGTGTACTAAAGAAACAATATTTTATTTTAATAATTGCTTTAATATATTCTCACTTTTTTATTTGCAATTATGACCGATAAAAACATTACTTTATTGATTTCTACAGAACTTGAAATACCGTTAATAAGAAAGACATATTACAATTTATAATACATATAAAAATTTTAATTATCTAAACTATGAAATTATCAAAATATGGCAATTAATTTAATAAACGATACACCATAAAAAGAAGGCGGGAAAACAATTAAAGAAAATATCATAACTAAAATATGATCAATTGATTAAAACAAATGAATATAATCAGTAACTTTAACAATAAATATACCCATAATTATTTAATGAATTAAATGCTTTTATCTATTTCGATATTTAATATTTTATTTTAGAATTGAAATATGCAATAGTGCTTTCGTGATAAATTATTAAGAAAAATTATTAAAAAATAACTATAATTATTTAATTTAATTCCCTACAAAAAATTAGTATCGCAACCAGCGCGAAAAAAAGTCAAAGGAATTTAAAACGAAGAAAATATATCAAGGTTAAAAGCCAAAAAAAATAAAAAAAATGTGGCCAACACTAATTTAAATGGATAAACTTATAGAATTTGTATTCCAAACGGACAACCTCGAATTCTAAGCTCCACGAGACGTCGAGATCAAAAATGGTGGCATATTCAGCGATGAATATGTATTTTTAGTAGTTATTCACTAAAAATTTAATTTGTTAAAAATCAGTTTTAGAATAAATGAATTCCAAATTTTTTACCGATCCCCACTCGCACCCGAACGATCAGCATTTTTTTGGGAGAGATAATTTATTGGTTCATTTGCTGCTAGAGAAAGTTTATATTTTCGCATTCGTTTAATTTAAGAAGAGGTCACAAAATAAAACATAACACAGGTCCTCAAGAATTTAGCCATAAATAATGTTAAACCCTTTAATTACACACAATAACAATTTTATGCTAATGCTAACAGCCAAAGTCGCCACATTAAAATATTGTAGGCAAGCACTAAAAGATTAAATAATATGTATAACGAAAAATCCCATCAGTGATTTAAATTTAAAACTTAATTGAAGAAAAACAGCAACGACAACTTTTGATCTAAATGATCATTTTTTAATTTTAAATCATATTTAAATTTCGTACAAAGTGACGTAAAAGACACGCAACGAAGCAAACGAGAAAGGAGCCGCTATTAGACAGCAATGTCAACAGCGGAAATCGGAGCATCGAAATCGTGCTATCATCAACGAGCTAGTCTCAAACGGGTCAGAGAGCTTCCGATAACTTACAGGCGGTAAAGTCTTAACTATTGTTTAAATTTAATAAAAAAGATAACTAAAAATTAAGTTTTTACTCTTTCAATAATAAATCGTCTCAGAGAAAAAATTATATTTTAATCCAAAATTTTATTCTTTAAAGATTTGGCAAAGCTTGAATAATTACAGATTAAACTCATCAAACACCAACATTTATACACACAATATAACATAAAACTCGATAAAAATAATATTTTTTACAGTTGATCATTAGACAAGCTTCATTTTCTTAAAATAATAATGATGAACAAATATTAAATTTCAATATAAAATTCTTCAGCTTATTACACCGCAATCAAAAAGTTATACCAGCTTTTAGACAAAATAAATAAAAATATATAAAATACTTGCTAAAAACTCAAAGCAATTATTGATGAGATTAATCCAAAAGATAAAGATTTAAAAAAATACCAACAAAAAAATCATATACGAATAGAAAAAATAATGCACGACCGACAACATGGCATTGTTCTTTGATGCCCAGGCACTAGGCACCAGCGCTGGATCAATCCCTCCGAGTATTGACTAAATGCGGAGCCCCAAATCATCAATATTCTATTAAAATTATAATTCTTCACTCAATTAAATTAAAGAGTTATTTGATTTGATGCCATTAAAATCGTTTTTATTAGTTAATTTGGATATTAATAAGAACTTTTGAATATGAATACTTATAATTTAACATAACTGACCAAACATAAAACAACTAAACTTTCCGTCATTTAAAATAATTCATACCAAATAAACTAAATGATTCCCGATTTCAAAATTTCTCGTAACATATATCTAAATGTGCAAAGCTAATACCAATTGCCTATAGTTATTTTAATAAAAACATAAAATAAAAAAATATTGCACTATTTTTTTCAAAACATTGTATAATAAAACATATTATGCCTTAAACAAAATCCTTTCAAAAAATATTGAATAATAAAAAAAGCCTTAATATTGGGTATATTTTTGAAAAAATATTAGTAAAAAATTGGTTTACTTAAATGATGGTCGGCGGTACCGAAAGGCGCCGCCGGGAAAAATGCGTGCTGACTGCAATAGAACGGACTCTCATGCTTTTAATTTATTTTATTTTAACTTCAAGATGCTAATGCTTATTTTAAATTACTTTCAAACATTGGTCTTCAGTGAATTCCTCCAATCACACTTGTGAATTTTATTTAATTTAAAAAAAATTGGGAATTTAAAAACTTTTGGAATTGTTTACACACCATAAAGTTAAGAGGAGGTTTGAAAAAGGAAATAAGGCTGACCGGATCTGAACCTACTCCCAACACAGTTCACCTCCCCCAACCACTCACCACTAAACCAGCCTTTTCATTAAAGGATTCCCATAAAATCCCATCATTAGGGGTGTATTTTTCAAACCAAAAACCGATAAACCGGTACCCCCGGTTTTCGGTTAGGCCGGTTTTACGACCCCCGGTTTTCGGTTTCGGTTTTTGGGCCAAAAAAGCCGGTTTTCGGTTTCGGTTTCTGTTCGGTTAACCGACCGTGACCCATCCTATTTATAATCAATAATCAGACTTTTAAGATGACCATTTTTAAAAAATTTTTAAGTTCAGCAATGTAAACTATTGGTTTTTCAAATATTTGATTAGAGTTGAAAGGAAAATATTTAAAACAAAACTTTTTAAAATTTACCAAAGAAATGTTTTTCGGTTAAAAGAAATATAATTTAGGTTCAAATCTTGATCGTTAAATTATTTTTTAAACTTCTAAAAAATAAATTATAATTGATTCAATTTAAAAAAATTTATAAAATTGAGTAAAAAACCCAACAAATATTGAATATGCAAACATAAACAATATTATATTCATTCTAAATACTCTTGCTAAAATTTATCTTGAATAAATTCTTATTGAATTCAACGACAACGATCAAATAAATGTATTTTAATGTTATTGTCAAAGAATAGATAAATAAATTTAAAATACTTGATAAATTATGAGAAAATTTGGCGTTTTACCTTATCATTAAATGTAACACCGTTCTTTGAACAATCAATTAAAACGTGCAAATCAATTGCAATTTTTTAATTTTAAACCCAAGCTGAGAGTATTAACTTATATATTTGGTAAAACTAAAATAAACTATGCACAAAAAATTGTAAAGATTAAAGATTGCAAATAATTTTATAATTAAATTACTTTTGATTGGTGCACTGAAAAAGTTTAGCGCAATAAGATTTAAAGCAAAATTTACATTGAACATACTTAAAAGGAATATGAAATAGATAACGAGGTAAATAATATCTAGAAAAATGAATAAAAAATGATTGTGTGTTATTTTTAATTAAAGTTCTCGATAAAATCGAATTAAGTAACAATGAAGTAACCGTTATATTGAACCAAAATGTATTGAAAAACCCAATAAATTAGCAAGGATATATAATCTATCTAATGCTAGGTTGAATGTTATAATAATTAAAATTAACTTAATTAAAAATACATTTTGCAAAAAAAAAATAGTTTTAAATACATTTTAAAAGTGTTTTATCCGCGGAATGACTACAAGCATTTAATCAAACTTTTATTACGATTAAGCATGTGCGCCCCGCGTATCCAACGCCCTCCGGCAACGCAGATCCAGCAAGGGATACAGGTTAAAGTGAAAAATTTAACACAGCAAATCATATAAAAATAAACAATTAAATTTGCATAATTATACAAATAAAAAACATTTATTGCGTAAGATAAAAAAACCAATAAAATTATTTAATAAATAAATTTAAAAGCACCCATAATTTGCAAAAACATTATTTTTTTACCTAAATAGAAAGAGTAACAGAACTTATTTAACTTTACATATAGCAATAGTGGTGTAAAAAGGCACGAATATTCCAAGAACAAATTATTCATTAATTTGCAGTTAAACATTGTAAAAAATGTAAACCTCAAACACAACTAATGCTCTGATGCTCGGTAAAAAAAATGTTGATGCGTATATTAAAAAAATTATAAAAAAGAGGTATTGACAACAAAAATTATCAACTCAATATCAATTAAATTCATTTGTAAAATTAATTTTACGAAGAACATTGGTTGATATTAAAAAAGCATAATTAAGAACCATTGATTATATTAAAATGACCAAATTTTATAAGAATGAATATGCAAATGAATTAAAACAGATTCAAAGGTTAAGATAAGGAATAAACAAAATTTACACAAAAAAGTTTTGTAAACACTGCAATCCATATAAGCAAGCAATGATGTAAAAGAAATTTGATTATTCAAAACAATATTTAAAAGAATTTAAATCGAATATAATTGCATTTGGATCGGAGCTGGACGAAGCTGTTTCGTATTTGTGTTCGTGACTTTTTGGGCGTTTCGTGTTTCGTTTTGTAGATTTTTGTATTTGCTTGTTTCGTATTTTGTTTTGCAGAAAAATATTGTTGTGTTTGGACGAAAATTATGCTATATCATAATGCCGAAAATACTCATCTTGCCTTTTAATCAAAAAGATAAGAAGAATTACAAAAAGCAACTTGTATACGATGCAAATATTTACAAATACAAAAAATTGTACTAAAATAAATTCTATCCCAAATTTACTATTATAAAAAATAAAGGTAGTAGATGCTTTATAGCATTGCTAAACTACTCAGCATAATTTTGGATCGGTAATATTTTATAAAAATCATGATATCACAAGAAAAAACAAATATTTTTTGATTTACAAAAAGTAAAATTACATTTCGATTGAGAAAAAGTGTTAAGATCATGAATTTTAAGCTGGTTTTCGTGGCAATTTCAGTTGATCACTCCAATAATTAAATAAGTTTTTTATGCCAAAAAAAAAGACTCAAGAATTGCAAAACAAATAGCCAAAAAACTAAAAAAATAAATTTTACAATTGAAATAATTGACTATAAATACAAAAACATGTTGCAATTATTAACTGAAGCTTAAAGATTTTTGCTAAACTTTCGGACAAAATCCCGTTGTAGATTTGTGGGTGTCTTTGCAGGATTTATATTTGTAATAAAATAGATTGGCTGATTGGCTAAAGCTTAAATTAATTGCTATCGATGCCAAATTATAAATAAATTTAAATCTTTTATCAAACTGTCATTGAAATTAAAGCGAAGAATCTGTGGGCAAAGAAACTGACAGATTTTTATAAATTATGTCGTAATGAATAAAAAAATTGGATAAAGCACAAAAAGGTAAAGTTGTTAAAAAAATTTTTACTTACAATGTAAAAATAAATTAATTGCATACTTATTTATCAGGTCAAGTTTCGTAAAAAAATTTGTTTTTTGAAATATTAATTAAAAAAGGAGTTATCAGTAATTTATGCCGACATTGGCTTTATCTTTAGTAAATAAACCAATTAAAAACGTTTAAACTTAAAATACTGTGAAAAATCAGCTAAATATGATAAACAATTAACGCTCAAATAAATCCTATTTACATGATTCTTTGTGGGAAATGACTGAAAGATAATGTATAATTGCTTATTCATTAAAATGCATCATAAAAGTCAATGTGTACAACATTCTTACAGATTAACCTTGTTTAAATAGTAAATTAATTTAGAAGGAAACTAAGCTCTCTTTTACTAATGTCATCAATACAATTTAATATGTAGGCATACTGAGGAAAGAGGGGCATTTGAAAATTGAGCTACGAATAATATAAAAACTGCACTTATCGGTGTTCTAAACAATTCAAGCGCTCACAATCTGGTGAGGATGACTGAGGAAGACAAGTCGAGTTAGACGACATGTCGACGAATTACGCACCGGAAATTAATTTAAAAGCAAAACAGAAGAAGTAATTATAAAAAGCAAATAAAACATGTTTAAGCAGATCCGAAAGCGATCTCTGTGAACCAAATCTAACTAAGATAAATTTGCGGGTACTTGCAATGAAAATACCAATTTTCACATTCAAACTTTTATATGTATCGCTCAAAAAAATGTAACATTTATTTTTTCATATGTGAAATTTTAACAATACATTTGGAAAAATTATAACATTAGATAAGCTAAAATCTCATTACAGTGAATATTAATTTATAATAATTTAATAAATAATTTGTCGAATCATCAGATTTCTCATTAAAATTAGTATTTCGATCAGTTTGTTTTAATATTAAACCAGTGCCCGGTGGGCGGGCAGTTTTTTTAAATTTTTGGTACTGAAATCGCCAAGGCGATTTCAACACTGAGCCTAGGCGCGCTTCGCGCTATATATTTCCCTTTTCCTAATTAAGTAAATGGGGAAAAAAGCAAACAAAGAACAATACAGAGATTTTTAGAGAAATTGGGAGAGGAAAGCACAGAGTTTTTTGATCGGAAATATCACATCTTATATTTGTAATAAATTATAGTTAGTTGTAATAAAGTGTATTTTTAATTGGTTTCTAGACTAAAAATTAAATAATTTAAGTTTTAATGAAGATTTCGTTTCACTTTATTTTAGTCCTTTCCACTTTGAACTAAAGTGTTGATGTCTTATTACTTATAATTTTGTTATTATCTTTCTTGTTATCTAATTTTAATCTCAACAATTACAATAAAGCGTTCGAACTTTTAAATTAAAGTATAATGCCGCTTTCTGCAAGTTTTGAATGTTTTTTAATAGTAAACAAAAATAGTTAAAAATTCCTTCATTTGTTCCTGTACAATTTTTTTTAATTAAAAAATTAAAAATTATACGTTATTTGGTTTTGCTAAAAATATTTAAGCCCTTCAAAAACCGTAATTAAAATTGAAACATAAATGCTATAAAATTAAAAAATTACTGATTCATTCATTAATACAAAACAACCCTATCATACACAAATGAAACAAAATTGTAAAAAGATTAGCACTTTAAACGGCATGCGTAGACAATCGATGTAAAGGCTGGTGTAATATCAAATATAAGAATTTAAAATCTTGAATAATAAACCTAATAATTTTATAATTTTTTGTATATAGGTACGTTAAACAAAAATGCCAAGCGCAATTACAATTAACAATAATATATAGAAATGAAGCCATCACAAACTAATGGACGACGTCGACACAAACCTCAATAAATTAAAATTAAAAATTATAATCAAAGGTCGTTTTCGATTTTAAATATTGGTAAATTAAGCAAATTTTATTTGAAAATTAATTTAAAAGGGCATCTGTTCTTGATTTGCTATAATAAAATATGTGGTTTTATAAATTCAAAAGCAAAAATATATAATGCTTGCAATTAGAAATACAAAAGTTTGACCAATTTTAAAAAAGCCGGAAATTTCATCATTTAATCCAAATCCGGAAAGCGCAGTCAATGCATTTGATTTTGAAAATGATAGAACAATAGGGAACCCTAAACGTGTGTTCCTAAAGAAAAAATAAAATATTTAAAGATATTGAAGCAAACAATTTTTTTACAAATTGAAGAATAATTTTATTTTTTCGTTAAATTTAAATTACTTTATTTTAAAATTTAAAAAAATTTAATATAAAATTGTCGCAATAGACGCACAGCGTGGATGTTCTATGTGCACGGTACACAGACTCGGAGACAGATCTTTTAAGCATTGAAAACGCCGCGAAAATAAAGTACTGCGGTTTCACAAAACATTATAAAAAATCCATTTATAAAACCGAATACCCTCAATTCTGAATCAAATACATATGATTAAGTTAAATAATGTTTATTTTTTTATTAAAACATTCAAAAAGAGTTAATATTAAATACATAATTAAAAATGCCATTGCTGTAAAAAATTTAACTTTAAATAAAGATGAAAAAAGTAAAAAATATAAACAACATTAAATGTAAAATTAATACAATAGCCAGCCTTTAAATACCAACCCAATATTTTAAAAAAATGCCAAATAAGTTAACAAAAAAACGTTTAGCGTTTATCCGGTAATCGAACGCTGTCAACACAACGCAAGCTTTCGCGTGATAACTAACTATAAAAAACAATTATTATCATTTCATTTATAAATATAGTGAAATAACAACCAAAAATAACTAAAATTTAAAAAATGGAATGTTTTATTTTTTAAGAATTAGGTAAAACGGACCCGGTACCGGGTTTCTCCAAAAGTCCAGGTCCCGTGCTACCCAACTAAACTGAACTTTTTTCTTGACCAGAATCTCGCAAACTAACAATCAGTGCGCTGTATAGTTAATTAAGTAAGTTAACATTTTGCTAGTCAATGATAGTGTTGGATTAAATGCTTATTTTTATGCCTATTCATTTTCGATTAAAATACGTACTTTATTTTCTTTTTTAACAATAACTTTATAAAATGCGTTCACGCGCTTCGTCATTTATTTAACGTTATTTAAAGTTTGTTAATGAATCTTTTTTAGCTTTTAAAATATTATCCTAATTCTTTGAGTATATTTACGATTATAAACTTTTATGTTCAAATCACCCAACAATTATTTTAAATGTTTACAATAAAGAATTGTATCTTATATGAGTAAAAAATCAAAGATTAGGCAATTTATTTTTATATTCGTACATGAGTTATTAATTTTCGAATACCTTATTATCAGGTTCAAGCGAATTGTAAAAGAAATTTTTACTTTACCTATTCATAATTTTGCTCCTTCAGTTAAACAGATATTGATGAAAGATTTCGGTATTAAATTAATTTTTTCAGAAAATTAATCAATGATATTGTCTGTTTTTGGTAAAATAATAACAACTAAATGATGATGTTCATTAAAAGGTAATAATTTTTAAATCCAAATATTAAATTCTAAATGTTATTTTTATAATATAAACATATTCTTGTGCATAAAACGTGTCTTCCATCAACCGCGGCACAAGAATACAACACAAACAAGTATTTTKCAAAAATTAAAAATTTTGAAAGGTCTTCCCATGGGTTCAACAATAATTTTCCGAAGCAGCCTGCAGCTAATTATCTCTACCATTATTATTTAAATAATTTGTCAGTGAATTCTCCAAAAAATATAACAATAAAACTAAATTAAAAAATAAATTTTTTCTTGGAAGAACTTTGGGAATTCGCAAAAGGTTGATGAATTAGCTTTTTGAAGTAAAAGGCGTGACATTCTTATTTTTAATAAATAAAATTTTAACGTATTTTGAGTAAAGATTTGCAAAAAAATAATTAAACACAAATCGCCACTACATACAGAACAAGTTGCTGAGAGAAGAACAGAACCATTGCTGGATTTAAATATAATGTTGTCATAAAATCAAGCGCAGCTCAGCAAGGCGTGTACATTTTCACAATGCCATACAAAGCTTAGGCAATTGCCAAAAAGAATAAAATTATTTTTAAAAACTTCTAATTATAAAAATATAATAAAAACCAATAATTTTNAGAAAGTTTGGTGCTGCTTAAATATTTATTGAGTGCAATATAACGAATAAATATAAACTAATAAAAAGTGAAGTATTTTAAAAAGTAAAATTTAAAGCCAATGTTTATTTTACATTAATTTAAAAAAATTATTTTCAATACAACTAAAAACTCAATTAATTCAGATTTTAAAATAGCTAAAGAAGTCTTAAAAAACAAAAAATGCGATACGTCAAAACAATCAAAAATAATTATATCTCTCTTGCTCGTGATTCTCCGTACGTGAATAAAATCGTTTCGCGGGACCTGTTAAGCAAGTTTTGGCTCGAACTTCTTTGAGGGTCAGCGTGCGACAGACATCATATGAACAATTATATTTAAGATATTTTAAAATCTTCTTATAAATCGAGTTCTTGAAAAATATTAATAAATCAATTAAAGCAAAATTTGCTTAATTTTTTTGATGTTTCAATTAAAATGGTGTGAAAATTAATACAATAAATAATAGTTTATGAATGTTAAAATAATATGAATAATTAATTAACAGACAACAACAAAACACAAGTACTTTGTCAGTTGAACCAGCAATGGTATATTCGGTAAATCTATTTCCGCCAACTAGATGATCTGCAATCCAAGAAAAGATGAAAATGATTCGGTTACAATTTAACCAAGTTGCTAATGCTAAACATTCTTTAAAATAAAAATAATAAATTGTAAAAATAAATAATTAAAAAATTTTGAATAGAATTGGATTTCGATTTCGTCAACGTGAACGAATCCCCGATCCATCTTTGACGCTTAGCTTTTATTCAAATAAAAATTATAATTTCCGATTACATCTTTTAGGATTTATCTTTCAATAAATATTTTAGACAAAAAAATATTTTATTTTCATGCTATTTAAATAATTTTGTTGTTTTTTAAATTATAAAGTTTTTTTGCTTTGAAAGCATTTATTTGTTTAGAAAAAAACAATTAATGTTTTTGTTAATAATCTTTTTTCCGCTTTTAAGATTTGGACAAATTATTTTTTATTTGTAAACATTTTACTTAATCGAATTTTATGAGCGTATCATAATTTACCTTTTAATTTTTCTTTTCAAACCTGACTATTTTAACAGACAGAACCTGCGCCAGTGACAAGTGCATTGCTTAATGATTCGATCCAACTTATTATTGTTAGTGATGTTAACTTTGTTTAAAGCCTTGTGTTAGTGGCATATTTTAATATTTTAATTTCAACCCATGTTTCAAAGTTTTATATACAAGCTTATAATTGTAATAAGTATTGATTAAACTTCTGTCCGATGGTTTAAGTCGTTGTTTTTTGTAACACATTATTTTCARTGATTGGGGTTCTATGAAATACATCGTATATCTTGCCACGACCTTTTTCGCTTAATTGCACAATACCTCTTGTGATAATTTCTTTTAGATTTTTATTTTTTTTTGTCTTGCAATTTAATTAATTATTATTACAATAAAAAAAAAAAAATTAATTTTTAGGTTTTTTAAAATAATTGTTAATTTTAGATCACAAATTGGAATCAACTCAAAGTTTTTTACAGTAGCCCATTTGATTTAAAGTTGAYTTTTGATTAAAATGATTTTGTTATTTATTCTTGATTACGATTATAATTATAATTTTGCAATTTCTGAATGATTACCTGACGTTAATATTATTTTATCGTATGACTTATTTTAATTTATTTAACTGAGCAACATTTGTGAGTCCAAGCGTTCATAGCTTAACTTATTAAAAAGTTCAGCAATTCTAATTAATTTTAATTAAATGAAGCAATATAATATAAAATGTTAATAGTTATACATAAATCAAAACACCTTTTATTTAGTTTCTTAATTATAGCCCTAAGCTTTAACCATTTAAATTATTAAAGTTGTATTTTGATCGATTTAAAAAATAAATACGTAATATCATTAAACAAATTAAATTATTGATTATCACGCCTTTTATCACTTAAACAATAAAAATAAATCAAATTAATTAGACCTTTTAAAAATATTAGATTTAAAAAAATACGGTTTAAGACGTCGTATGGTTGTCAACTATGGATAAATGAAAAAGCTAATGCAAAAAGAAATTTAAAGGGGAGTATGAACGTCAAACATAGCATCTTTTTGTCTCCGTATTTTTACCCGGTTCTTCAGTTGGCGCCAATAATTTTAATAAAATTWAAAACAACCTTATCTCAATAGTATTTACAAAATTAAAAATTAATGAAAATCATAACTGCATAATCTAATTTCGATCACAATAATAAAGCTTATTAATTAAAATATATTCACAGAAATTAATAAAGCCTAATTACTAGGGCCACAAATTATATGGAAATCCATATTTTTTTTGCGCACTCGGAACAGCGTATAAATGCCATAAATAGTGTTTTTAGCTTTGGTTGGAGCTTCTAGAGCTCATTTTATAACRCATATTTTCCATATTTTTCTATATTTCGCGTTTTTTATCCATATTCCATATTTTTATCCATATTTCGCCATTTATCAAAAAAATTCCTTAACAAAAATGCAATAAAAACGAAAAATACACCCCTAAGGATAGACTTTTTTTCAAAAAGGCTCCCCTAAAATTTTATTTTTCGCACAAAAAATTCTGCCATAAAAAAATGAAAAATTTTTTAAATTCTGCTTATTTTCAAAAATCTTTTCTGAAATGCATTTAAATACATATAAAAATTTTGATTTCTCTTATTACTTACTTCAATTGAAAAATATTGCCCATTTTTTGCTATATTTGAAAAAAATTTTGTCCATATTTCGTCCATATTTTGCAATTTTGCCCATATTTGGTCCATATTTAACAATTTTTCATCCATATTTAATGGCCATATTTCGAGATTTTTTGTCCATATAATTTGTGGCCCTACTAATTACAGAATTTAAAAGTAGTTTACAATACATTAATAATTTTATTTTTTTTAAATTTCACATTAATTTTTAAATGAATTAATATTTTATTAATTTTGCATCATTTAAATTTAAAAGCATAATATTCAACTTTAAAATGCATATAACAAACAAATCAATTAGAAAATAATTATTCTAATTAACGAAAAATTCCAATTAAATTTTATATATTTTTGTTTCACTAATTTAATTTGTTTTGCAACTTTTTAATTTATTTAAAAATTTGACGGCTTGAAGATCAGTTGTGTCATTGGCCCGGCCGTAGGTATCAAATCTTCTAAGGCTTGCAGCAGTCGAAATTAGCGATATATGTTAAAAGTAAAATAATGAAACGTTTTTAATTTAATCTATTTATATTTTATTAACACTGTAATTTTTTACGACAATAAAATTTAAAAGAATGCAATTTTTTATTTATTTATCTTAATTACCAATTTTTGATACTATTAGCACAAAAAGCTCCGTGCGAAGTAAACATTTTTATTTAAATAAATAAACTTATGCATTAAATTATATTTTAATAAATATGAAGAATGCTTGACAAATCATTTATCTTAATTGGTAGAGATTAATATTCTGAAGCAATTAATCAATCTTTTGGTTATAATATTTATATAATCGTTTGAGTGAACGCATATTAAAAGAATATACTTATTTAAACTATACTAAAATATCAAATAAAAATTTACAAAATTTTACCGGTTGGTTGATTTTATGTCAATATAACAGTGTTGTATTGTATGCATTTAAGTTGGCGGATCTGTGATCTACGTGGAAGTCGATATAAACAAAACTGAAACTCATTTAAATGATCAAAATTTGTAAAAAAAATAAATAATTTTACTCATGCCTTAAAATCAACGATATAATTCAAATTCAATTCTAAAATGCTAAAAATCATTCAGTCATAATGAAATGATTAATTAATTGCCTACCAAGGAATTAAAGAAAAGCTTTTGTTCTACAGCTGTGAAATTATGCATTACGATCGGTGGCATAGTGAATACAGGATATAGGCTGTTAATAATTAAATTAAACATTTAAAGCAATGCAAAATATCTTTGATTAAAAAAATATTTTAAATTATTATGGTAAATATATCGAATGTGAACGCGGAATAAGGATTTCGATGTTGGAGCTTTTAATTTGTTATCAACCTATTAATGAACTGAAGWAGTATTAATTCAGAAAAAAACAGCATTTGTATTCAGAGGTTGTTCAAGAGCAATAATCAAAACAAAAAATAAATGTTTCAAAGAGCTATAAATTTGCTTTATAAAAACAATAATTAATTTAAAAATAAACACAGCATCATGCTAGTAAAATCATTTGTATTATGCAATGTCTGTATTAATAAAATAGTTTCATACCAAGTCAAATGGTTTATTCACGCTAAATGAATGCACTTTACTTTGTCTCTTATTTCAAAAATCCGGCACTTTTATGATTCATCAATTATGGTATTGGAACGAAATTATTTAAAAAACATTTATAAAATTGATAAAGCCCAATTACAAAGAAATAATGTGACATCACAAACAAATTTATTTCAGACGAATCACGACAACAATTATAAAAATAAATTAATAAAACCCCCTAGTGTAATTATTTTGTTAGAATAAAAAAAGGTTGCTGATTGGGGCGAAAGAAAATTGCATAATAAAAATAAGCAATCAAACAGAGAATAGATTCCAATAAAAAATTATTTTAATACTTTTTTGAATATTTTATTTTTTGAAGAAATAGTGTACTAAAAAGAAAGAGTCAAGCGGCGCCAGTAATTTGAGCGCACCCCATCTAAAAATTGTTTTAGTTTAATTTCTGTAAATTTTATTTTTTGAAGAAATAGTGTGCTAAAAAGAGAGAGTCAAGCGGCGCCAGTAATTTGACATGCGCACCCCATCTAAAAATTGTTTTGGTTCTTTTTTGAATTTTTATTTTTTGAAGAAATAGTGTACTAAAAGAGAGATTCAGACGACTATAGTAATTTGGACATCAACGCACCCCATCTAAAGTCTCTCTCTTCGTCGTTGTCATAACGCAAAATTGATTGCTTGGTCGTTGTCCACCCATTTCTAGAGTAGGCCGGGACCGGGAAGTTTGGGAAAAATCGGGACCGGGTTTGGCCGGAACCGTGAAAGCCGGGATCTGGACAGTGACCAGCATCTCGAACCGGGACCTGGATTTTGCCTTTTTTTTATCAGGACCGGGTAAACCCGGGACTTGCAAAAAAATAATGAAACATTACTGCAATATCTAAATGCACTACAGTAGCGCCTCGCAGGCTATTGAATTCAAGATTGGTGATGTAGAGCGCTCTCGTTGGGCCTTGAGCAAGCCTTTGAATTTAAAATAAATATTGCATAAATTTGAATTTAGTTGATCTGGTTATTTAAATATATTGGGAATTTGGCGAAATGCCGGCCGCAAATGTATTATTTTGGCTGGGTACGCAGAAGTCTGGCCGTGTCCGAAAACGGGGTAAAAAAATGCTTCACATTGGCCGCAAATGTCCGGGGCGGAAATGTCGTATCAAGTATCGAATTCAAAATGAATTATAATTTATAAACGAATAAATAATCCACCTGCATTTGTAAGTTCAATAAATATTAATTCTTTTGGAATGGACGTTTCATTAAATGGAATTCCGGCAAAAAAGTTTTTTGATGAAGTTATTTTTTTCATAAAAAGTTGTGGAAAACTAAAATTTATTTTTTTATAATGAAATGGCTATAAAAACCACAACGATAAATTAAATTTAAACATGATTTTACAAAAATTAATAATCATCCAATTTTACTATATAAAAGTACTTTATTGTAAAAAAACATTGAATCAACCTCAAGAACATTTAAAGATTAAATTGTGAGCTCTGTATTAATACATTCAAAATCTTAATAAAAAAGCTTATTACAAACTGTAATTGTCGAAAACCAAATGGAAAAATAAAAATGCAATGAAAATAATTACTGAAATAATTAAACATTATTTAGCAAAAGTTGGGTTTAGATGCTAACGTTATAAATGTTAATTTAAATAATTGTAAATACGAATGTCAGCAAGTTTGCCAGTGCTACATTCTACCTCAAAATTAGCGTATCAATCTAATTGGTAACCGAGAAAGCAATGCAAAAGTACTTTAAAAAAATATATATAAAAATAGGAAAACTTGTCAAGAAGGTGGCATTTGAACAAGCTTTATTTTATATAGCAAAAAACTAATGGAACAATGCATTATTAAAAATTAACAATATTGAACTACATAATACAAATAAAGACCAATTAATCTATACAAATATAAATTATTAAATAAGCATGAAACATCTTAACCCAATTATTATACAGATTTTGATAATTTACCGCAATTGACACTGCTACTTTTATTGTGCCAAACATCCGAGGACATGCGAAGTTTCTAATCTTAAACATCCAAAGCGACTTCCCGCCTCTGGGTGTAATTTATTAAATAAGTTTTTTTCATTGATTTTGTTATATCATTTTGCTTTACAATAAAATGATTACGAGTGCAGATAAAAAGCAGCCAACTTATTTATTTACTTAAAGAAACATTTGGCAACATCAAAAAAAT